>NQII01000006.1:1594011-1695583 GCA_002778355.1 Clitarchus hookeri | reverse complement strand
TACCATGCCCCCCCCCCCCAAATCCAAATTTTGATGCAACCACTCCCTAGATTCCTTACACCCCATCATCCTCTCAGCCATCCCTAACCACCCCTCAGTCCAACAGTTCACCCTTCCAATCACTTTCCTATCAGGTTAGCCATACATCGCAGGTACTTACTCCCCATCAGTCTACAGTCACATCTCACCCACTGCAACACTTCTACATCCGGCTTACCGTTATACATCGCTCCTGCCATTCCACCACACCCCTTCAATCCCCTTCACAATCACATTCAGAATTACCATCAACCCAACAACATCAAACCTTTGGCATTAAATAAAGTGCCACATTATTCCACTTACTTCATCTCTACATTCTGTATCACAAAGCTATGCATCATTCTCAACCACATCCCATATTCGCCTTCAATGCTTTACCCTCATTATCAGTATATGGCAAGCTCTCTCATCGGCTAGAGAAGATTTCAGCAGTTTTCACTGAAACCGATGGATGAAAATTCACACCAGCTCTTAATATTTTTGACAGAATTGATAAGGATTAAAAATAAGGTTATCATACCAGATGATCAAATGCTGGATATATTATTTTCTTTTCACTCGTATTCCTTTGAGTGACAGAACGACCATAGCATTTGCAAATTATTTTAGTTTGGATCAATATCACCCAGATATCCTTGGTTATTTTATTCAAGCCAGAAGGATAGTCAATATTAGACTTGCATATATTATATATTAACATTTTGCAGTAGCACCCTGAGCACTTGGCCAACTATATAGTTCATGTTAAGGAAGTAGCTATGGTTCTGCGTTTTTCCATGTCAGAGGCTGATATACTATCAACCATCTTGGATGGAATGCATCCCACATAGCGTTCATGCGCTATTTTCGTCAATAGACCATGCACATTTGCATAGTTGGACAGGTTTTGTATAAACTAAACAAAGATTTAAGTCATCCTTTAATTTCAAAAAAATCCTCCCACCCAATTTCACAAGAAACAACGTTATGAGAAAGAAGTGTCCGAAAGTAAAGTTTTGGCTAGTGTGAGTCCAAAAGAGAAACCCAAGGATCTGTCGGAAACTAGTAAGAAATGTGATAAAATATGTTATTTTTGTAAGCAGCCATGACATTTCAGAAAGCAGAAAACTGCAAGATAAATTAACAGCACGAAAATATTCAAAAATATCTTAGGGTGGTTGTTTAAACCACAACAGAAAAGGTTTACATTACCTAAAAAAATTTATCTTTTAAAAAAAAAATAGAAATCACAAAAAAGTAAAAATTTGGATACAGAGGTACAGTCAGTGTGTGTTATGAAGGATTTTGTTGAAGATGATTCAGGAAATATATAGCACGGTTTCAGCTACAGAAAATGTAAGAAAAATGGTGTACTAAAAAAAATGTATTAACATTTTACCATTTACCAAACCATTTTTTCCATATCTGGCAACAGAGTTAGAGTCTCTTGAAATCAATCGTTTAAATTATACAGGTTCTGTGGGTAAATTTATTTCAGAAACAGTTTTTCAGTAATTACAAGATTAAGTATTAGCAAAAAAAAGGAGCCAGTAAACTTTAAGTGTATTACAGCTTCAGATAAAAATTTAGCCAGTCAGTATAGCTATCACTGTAAAAATTAAAATTAATTGCTTTTCTTGGACTTTCCTGTTTTTAGTGTGTGACACTATTGCTACCTATCTCTTTCTAAGATCTGATTTTATTTCATAAAGTGGAATGCTAATCGAGATGCAAGCAAGATATATAAGGGTTAAATTCAATAGGTAAGTGATCATTCCATTTTCTAATCCTGAGCAGACTAGTGAATAATTATAGTTGTCTGAAATAGTTAGTAATTAGAGTTATATATCATTAAGCAATTTCGATCAAGAAAAACGAATGGTCATAGAAAATTTGTCTGCTGCTTTCCATGATGTTTTGACTTCAAAGTAGGTCGCAATAATTTAATAGAATATAATAACAAACTTCTGGATTCTTAACATGTAAAGCATCATCATCATGATTTGGCACCTTAAAAAATAGAAATTATGAGAAACTTAATTCAGGAATTATTAGACAATAAGTTAATAGAACAGTCCAAATACTCTTTCAGTTCTCCAGCTTTCCTGGAACCTAAGGGAAAAAAATCATCATTTAGTGGTGGATTACAGCCATTTGAACAAACAGACAGGTATTGAAAGTGTACCATTACCAAATTTGAACTCTGCCTCTCACTGGTTTAGTTAAGCTAACTATTTTAGTTTTTTTTCGATTTAAACTCTGCTTACCACCAATTTTCCCTTACCAAGGAGTCATACCATGTCACTGGATGGAACTTGTTCCAGTACAGGATTATCCTTTTTGGACTTGCTACTGGAGCGCTAGTACTAACTCGTCTTCTCGATCAGGTCTTGGGAGATCTGAAACTCAACTATGTTTTCAATTACCTGGATTACCTATTAGTGTACTCAGAATGTTTTTATAGGCATGTAACCCATTGGAAAGAAGTCTGGAAATATTGCGTAAGGCAGGTCTTACGGCTAACCTCAAAAATGAAAGTTTGCAGTTAAGAAAATTTCATTCCTTGGGGTGCCCAAGTTTCTGAAAAAGGCTTTTATATGGATCAAGAGAGAACCAAATCCATGAGAAGTTTCCTGCCACCCAAGGATGCAAACAGTATTTCACGTTTCATTTTCATGGTAAATTTATATTCAAAATATATACATCGAGAAAAAACGAAGCAAAATTTGTTTGGTGTAAACAGCAGCAAGAAGCATTTGAGATTAGGGAATTTTTGTAACACAAGCAATTTCTTCTTGAAACAAATAATCAGGAACTATCATTGTTACTACCCAATCCGAAACAGTTAGGAAAATTTGGTCATTGGATAGTAAAGTTTTCTTCCCTCAAATTCAAAATTCATCACATCCGAAGTATTCAAAACATTGTTGCAGATGCATTGTCACGTACGTTTGAGAACTATCCGTAAGAAACCTCTTCGTAACGGGATACAAATATTTGCATTGCTTTGTTAAATGATTTTCCTTTAGAATTTCAGAACATAGAGATTCATCAAAAGACAGACCCTTATATTAGTGATATTACTGATCAGTTTCAGAAGAGCACTGCACCAAAATAGTACAAAATGTTCAAAAGTTTTTTGCTTTGCAAATTTGTTCTTATTATCTCCCAGGCATTATATTCCAGTACTTTCATACAATCCCACTTGGAGCTGATCTTGGAATTAAAAAAAACAGTCAACGCAATTATGTGTATGTTTATCTGGAAAGGCATGTACCAAGATATTTCAGAAAGAGTGCAGCTTTGTAAACTTTGCGGCTTAAGCAAACATGTACATGAGAACCAAGTTAGTGTTATTTTCATCTGACATTGCAGAGCGACCATTACAGTAAATGTCTGTTTATGTTGTTGAAGTTTTTGTTACCTTTATCACCAGCATATTCTTCCAGTTGATATTTCTGTACAACCTAACCACTTTTGAATGGATAACATGTGTTAAACCTTGAAACTGTTATCCTCAGAATACTACACTGAAGAGCTAAAAAAAACTGATATAGGCTTGCGTATTCAAATAACAGAGGTATAGAACCAATCAGAGTAACGTGATGCGGTCAGCAGCTAGATCGGTTACTGCTGCTACAATAGCAGGTAATCATGATTTAAGTGTGTTTAAACGTGGTGTTATAGTCGGCGCACGAGAGATGGGACATACCATCTCCGAGGTAGTGATAACATTTGGATTTTCTCATACGACCATTTCACGAATCCGGTAAAACATCACATCTTTGACATCGCTGCGACCGGAAAAAAATCGTGAAACAACGGGACAAACGATGACTTACGAGAATCATTAAACGTGACAGACGTGCAACCCTTTCTCAAATTGGCGCAGATTGGATTTGTGGACTGCCCTGCTGGATTTATTGTGTGAATTGCCTCCTGCATACCTCCAGACATTAGTCGAGTCCATGCCACGTCGTCTTGCGGCACTTCTGCGTGCTCGGGGGGCCCTACACGATATTAGGTAAGTGTGCCAGTTTTTTTGGCTCTTCAGTATATATGCATAGCTGGAAAACTTAAGAATTAATAAACCAAACAAGAAACTTAACCTTATAGCTCATTTAATTACGAGGACCAAATATCATTCTGCAGTGCCGAAACTTCACTTGTCTGCCTCGACGAACACAAATCTTATACCATTCACTTCCACTACACGATGGTAGCGTACGTGACTCTGTTAAATCATTTTAACTTGTTCAATCATTTAGAAATTAAGATTCACAACTTTCAAGTAATAATATAATTCCTCTAATGCTATGTAATTGCATATATTAATTTATGTCCCTTAAAATATGAGAAATATTTTCTCAGATTCGTAAGTATATCAATCTGTATTTAACAGTATTACTTATTTCTGAAATTCAATAATCATCATCAAATACGTATTTTACAATTGGTCGTAAAAGTGTTTTAAATAAACACTTCACTTTCGTTACAAGGAAATGTTTCTCACTAGTCATATATCAGAATTTGATCATTTTTCGTCGTTTTGTAACTGTTCTATATAATATCGATATTTATCGGAAAGGAAATATAAATGTTCTCATGTTCGCTATATGTCTAATATGATTAAACTTATATTGAGTAATGCATTCGTTCAATGCAGCTGGGTTCTCAGTCTCGTATGTCCCTTTAATAATGCTGAATAATTATTTCACTTGTTATTACCCCAATGACAATCCCATAGAAAATGTTTTAGAATGTAGAATAAATTATATTCAGCCGTCGAATGTAAAGTTGATCATCATGCGAGATGTTGGAGTAGGTTATTTGACAGTTATATGGTCAATTTAGAAAAGTGTATTTAAGAGTCCTGTTAATTTATATAATTTCGTTAAATATGGGTCTGGAAGATGACACATTATAGGTATTCTTTGCCATGAATAAGTATATACAACATATTACACTCTCGTTCCTTTTAAAGGCATAAATGGCCCTATTATTGCTAAATGGATCTTGCAGAAATGCTCATAATGTGTGACTATGCCTATTTGATAAAAATATCAAACCATACTATAAACTCATTCGCGAGGCAACCTTAATCGCGCACAAACAAGCCATTTTAATCAAAGGCATAAGTCATTTGGGCGATTGAAATAGCTAAGAATCAACGAAGTACACTTCATATCCTCATCAATAACGTCGCTGGATTTAAACACCACATATAAACTATGGCAATGCATCGCCACGTATGGTATTGATGTAGCTTTCATCTCTGAAACCTTTCTTAAACCACAACCCAAATTCAGTGGATGCGGCTATACCATTTACAGAACTGACCGCACTACTGCAAGACGTGGAAGAGCAATATTCATCAAACATGAGTTAAACAACACACAATAAGTATTGCAGGGCTTACACGTATAGAGCTTACGGGCACAAATGTTCTTAAAAACAACACGCATGTCTGCATACCCGTGGTATATAAAACACCAACATGCGCCCATTCTTCATCAAGACCTATAAAAAAAATGGAAGTCGAAAGGGAATTTTTATAGCCGGAGATTTGAATAGAAAAACCAAGATTAGGACTGCAGGCAAACAAGCCCAAATGGTGGGATTTTAAACATGTGTGAGCCTAAAGATAATTACGTTATTTTCGGGCCAGATTCACTGACATATTTCCCAACCGACGGAGGCATATCTGAAATGCTATACATTGCACTTAGAAATATTGCAGGTGGAAACATACATATGAAAACACTTAATGAACTCGACTCAGAACATTCCCAGTCTTAATACAATTACAGTTTAATACTATGTTTAACAATAATATATTCAGCCAGAAATTCCATTAAATTAACTGGATGTTGATTCATAACTCATAGGTGCATTCGAGCAGCTCTAAGAAATAAATAACACTACAAATATTATTCCGCATTGTAAACTTTTTACAGACACTGTTGCGGACACGCACAACTTACGCAATTTATAAATAAAAGGCAGCGCACTAGACAGGTTACCGTGATAACTTAATCACATATAAAACAGGTGTGCAATCAAGCGCATAACGAACTCGTACGCAACAGGCTAGAACCGAGTACAAGCGATTAAAAGAACTTGTTAGGTGCAAATTCAAAAAGAGAAAATAAAGGATGATTATAAAAGAATAACCCAAGTTTTAAGGACTACAATATCAAAACCAAACCACCTACAAACTTGGTTGACCAATCAAATGAACCGTGGAAATGTGATGTTTGTTTATCATATCTTCAAAAATGTTCAATGTAACCACCACGAGCGGCCGTAACGACATCTCAACGATGATCAAACTCGTTCCATACTGTTGTCAGCATGTCCGGTGTTACGGTTTGGATGGCGTCCGTAATTCTGGTTTTGAGGTCGTCAATGTTAGCCAGCAATGGTGGCCGAAACACTTAATCCTTTATGTAAACCATAGAAAAAAATCGCACGGGATAAGATCCGGGCTTCTTGTGGGCCACTTATGAAGAGCCTGGTCACCAGCTGCTCCTCGACCAATCGAGCGTTGCGGCAACGTCTCGTTCACGTATCCGCGAACAGTTAGGTGCCAATGGAATGGCACGCCATTCTGCTGGAAAATGAAGTCCCCTACCGCCTCTTCTAACTGAGGAAGCAACAACTCTGTAAGCATGTCCTAATAAGGGATTACAGTAACAGTGGGCTCGTGAAAAAAGGAAAGGGCCGAAAATAGTGTCTTTAGATAGAGCGCAAAACGCCGTTCACTTTGGGGGAAGAGCGCTCGTGTTTGGTGGTTTCATGTGGAAGCTCCTGACCCCATAACAGCACGTTGTGCCGGTTCACCTTACCACTTGTATGGAACGTCGCTTCATCGCTAAAAACAAGCATAGAAATGAAGGTATCGTCTATCTCGTTCTGGGCAAGAACGAACGCGCAGAAATCCCGCCTCATTTCTTTATC
This sequence comes from Clitarchus hookeri, assembly GCA_002778355.1. Taxonomy (NCBI): domain Eukaryota; kingdom Metazoa; phylum Arthropoda; class Insecta; order Phasmatodea; family Phasmatidae; genus Clitarchus; species Clitarchus hookeri. The sequence goes on along the minus strand of NQII01000006.1, from coordinate 1,688,602 downwards.
CCTATCGGTAAGAGCCTGTACAAACTCTAACCGGTATGGTTTGTACAGCAATCGCTTTCGCAAAACTGTCCATACCGTCGACTGAGGGATTTGCATTTCCCGGCTATCTTGTCGAGTTTATTTTCTCGGACAGCGAACGAACGCTTGTGGAATCCGCTGCATATTCTCTTCGGACACACGCGGCCACCCGGAACTGTTGCCTTTGCAAACGCACCCTGTATCACTGATCTGACTAAACAAACGTACGATACTCCACCTATCGGAAGGATGACGTCCAAATTTGCGACGGAATTCACGTAAAACAGTCGTACCCTATTCACATTTAGTAAAACCGAATAACACAGAACGTCTTCGGTTGTTCCGTCGCCATCGTAATGCGGACTAACACACAACACAACCTCATAGTGCGATAACAGAGGCTCCCAGTGTCATTTTTTGGAACATAAAGTAAACATCAGACCTTCGCCTTCACATTGACGTGTCAAATGCGAGCTCGTTTCCCCCTCACCACCTCAAACCGAGCGTTACGAACGCCATCCAAACACCGGACATGCTGACAAGAGCGTGGAACGAGTTTGACTATCGCGTAGATGTCGTTCGGGCCGCTCATGGTGGTCAAATTTAAAATTTATAATTATATTTTAAACAAACTTTACGGTTCCACGGTTCATTTGATTGGTCAATCAAGATTGTAGATTGTTTGGTTTTGATATTATAGACCTTCAAATTTGGGGCATTCTTTTATACTCAACTTGTACATAAATTTGGAAACTTCGTTAATGAAATTTCTGTAATGTAGGAAGAATTGCGGAAGTTTACACAAACCCAGCACAATAGTAACAAGTACTCCACCCAAGCCGTAACTGCGTACACAATTTATACAGAATTTCAATAAATAAGTGTTTCGAATTAATAAGGGTTGTGCATGAGATGAAATGGAACATATTTATTAAGGAACCCTTGTCCGGAAATGCCTCCTTGTAGCCAAAATGGCGATTATAGTTTCCAAGGGTGGCAGCAGGTTTTAAGATATGTGCATTTAAATCAGTACTGTAAACAGGTTTATTAAGCACAGAGAGAGTAAAGCAGCTGCTCAAAATTATCTCTTCCGCATTCAATGAATGCTCTGCAGCGCCGCAGCATGTTGCGGAGCACATCATTGAAGATGGCCGCCGTGTTCTGGGTGGTTTAGAATACTTCACGAAACCTCGCCACAAGGTTTTCTTTGGTATTAACAGGAGTGTCATGCACCAGTGTTTTTACGTAGCCCCAATGGTAGGAATCCAAAATCGTTAGGTTTTTGGGGAGCGAGGTGGCCAAATAATGGGATCTCCTACTGTGTGTCAAATGTGGCAGTGCAAAACCAGTTCTGGTGAAATTTGCTGGACAGGAGCTGCATAACTACTCTAAACAATTAAAATATCTACACTTTCAAATGTGAACAACATGGAATTTCTATTCAAATCACACTTACACCACTCCTTTTGAGTAGAGTGGTAAGGGGAGGCAAAATTATCTGATCAGTCCGGGACAAAATTTGATACTTTTACAAAACCACCTAACCCAGGGAATTACTAACTAACTACACACGAAACACAGGAGCCGAGCGGAGCTCCTCGGGTCCCACAAGAACACGAGGCGTTTATATTTTACACCTGCTGACGTTAAAAAACCTCATTCACTACACCGTGCATTTCCAGCTCAAATCAAAGGGAAATATGCTAGGTAAATGAATTAAATGTGTCCCCAGGCCGGCCGGAGTTTTCCAATCGGTCCGGAGCAAATGTTAGCAAAACTTCTTCGCTCTAGGCGATTTCTCCGAACTCCACCACGCTTTGCAGATATACACAGCGTCATTTATACACACAGCGTCCTCCTGTGCATCACAAACCTATGCCCTGCCATGGCAGTTATTGTGGGTGCACTGGCAGAGAGTTTAGCCCTACTCTGTTGTCAGGAATCCAGGCCGAGGGGAACACATTACATGTAAAGACAGGTTTAGGTGACACTAGTATTTGAGTTAATTTTAAAGTTATAAAAAACATTACATCGGTTGTGGGAATTTTGCAAGGTGATGCTGCTGGTCGGCGGATTTTCTCGAGATCTACCGTTTACCCCGCCCTTTCATTCCGGCGCCGCTCCGTAATAACCTTGCTTCCCTCTCATTGGCTCTCAAGACCTCAGTGTTAAGAGCCACCGGAACCTCTCTAATCCATTCTCTACATAACAAATATAAAAAAAACCTAAACATAGAGTATAAAAATTCCAAAACAAAATAGAAATATCAAAAAATTTAAAAATTAAGTAAAAGTTAAAATTTTCAAAAACAAAAGACAAGCAAAAATTATAAAAGTTACAAATAAATATTTATTCAAGGCATTGTGGCTGGTGTTATGATAAAGATAAAACTTACACATAATATCCTTCGGGAGTCTGATGTAGGAACATATACTTTACTGTTAAGCTCTAGCTTTTGCCAGGGCTGGCAACATTCCTAATACAAAGGTTGCCAGAAAAATGTATTAATGACTTGCAACGCTTCTACACAAACGCCACACAATGAAATGACCTAATAAAAAATGCGAGGCTGTGTCCTGACTTGCAGTGCCGATGGGTCTGATGTTGACAAACAGGGTTAACAATGTGCAGCGACTCGGGTCGTAGTGACTCACTGACACGCTACATGTGAGTTTAACTAGCCACTTGCAGACAACACTACATGTTGTACATATATCATGACACTAAACATTGCCAGTCAAGAGAATGGTGAGGTGCGTCATTCCTCCGCCAATACACCTACACGTAAATTCATTAAGAAAGGAACAGAGGGGTACAGGTTTTTAAGGCCCGAAGGCCAACACACCCTCCGTCCTCCCACACTGCAACTGTACTCTGATGAGTAAAGCAGTGCACGGCACTTTCTCCTTTTGGTCTCTTCGGGCCATTCACTATTCATTTTGCTGTAACTCGGTATTCTACCGATTTTCTTATTAAAAACCTGCCCTCCTCACCAATCTAGAGTACTCCGACTTTTACTCATTGAAGTATTTACCTGAGTACCCCATCATGGGTCATCAGAAATTCGCCTATTCCATCTATTAAAATCTTCCAATCGCCTTCCAATTTTAGTGGCAAATTCATTCCAAATCTTATGCAGATGTTCGTCTTCCATTACTGTTCCAACTTCCAAGTGAATGCCCAATTCTTCCACTTGATTCTTAAATCCTTCTCTTAGGTCTTCTGTTTTCAGGCAGATCGTTATGACATGCTGTATGGTGTCGTCCACACCACAGATTTCGCAAAGCGGGGAAGCGACAAGCCGCAGGCTGTGAAGCTTCGCCTTAAAGTTGCAGTGGCCGGTTAGCAGTTGTATACTGTAATGTTTAGTCCAGATCCATTTACAGCTCAGTCTTGACCATACATTAGGCAGAAGCTCGAAAGTCTGTCTGCCTCTCTCCGACTTCGACCATCTGTCTTGCCATTCATCAATGATGCCATCAAGTATAGATTCATTGTCTTCTTTCATCAGCCTGCCAGCCAGCGATCCCTCCGCCAATAAGCCTCTGTACGTGACCAAAAGGTCCGCAGGCAGCACTCCGGCGACCACCGGGAGAGACTCATTGGGGGCAGTCTTATATGCACATGTCACAGTCAGCAGCGCAGCCCTCTGTTCACTTATCAATTTCCTTCTGTGCCACGAAAGATCGGCGCGGTGGTACCACATCACTGCTCCGTACGAAATTATGGCTTCGAAGACCGCCTTATAGATTGTCCGCAGAGGTCTGAAGTTGAGGCCCCAACTAGTATTGCCAAATCTTCTGAGTTTCTGGAATACCACCACTGACTTCCGCGACACATATTCGATGTGCTTTAGAAACCTCATCTTGTCATCCATTATCACACCCAGATACCTTAACTCCTTCACATATTTTATCGAGTGTCCCCCAAAGCGCACAGTCGGGCTTCTCTGCAGCTTTCCCTTTACAAGCATTATCTTCGTTTTCTCCGTGGAGAAACTGAGCTTTGTGGTTCTTGACCACTCCCATGTCTTTTCCATTATCATGTTGGCCTTAAATTCTATTTCCTTTCTGGAATTTCCAGACACCAGAATAAGGCCGTCATCTGCATACCCGAAGACTGTGCACTCCGGGGGGAGTTCCATCTCAAGAAATCCATCGAAAAGGATGTTCCATAAGATCGCGACCCCTGGGGGCACCCCTTCGTAAGCCTTTTCTTAACTTGCAGGTTTTTGCTGGTATAGACACTCCATCTATTCTTAAAGAAATCCAGGATGACCCTATAAATGTTCGCGGGGCATCTCTTCGTTTTTAGCCTGTACATCACCTCCGGCCACCAGGCATTGTCGAATGCGCAAGAAATGTCGAGGAAGATGGCCATAATGTATTTACTGGTGGAACCTCTTATTTTGCTCATGACATCATACAGAGCAAAATCAGTCCCCATTCCTCTTCTAAAGCCATACTGGCGTTCGTTGAGCATTCCCTCTGCTTCTAAGGCCATAGTAAGCCTCTTGTTAATAAGTTTTTCATATACTTTGCCCAGTACCGGAAGTAATTTCAGCGGCCTATAAGATTTAGGGTCATCCAGATCCTTTTTGTTCTCCTTGTGCAGGATCCTCAGGCATCTAAGTTTCCAGTGGGAGGGGAACACTCCAGTTTGGAGACAGTCATTTACAATATCCAGCAAAATTTCCTTGATTCGTGCGTAATACCTTTTAGGTATTTCGGAGGTCACCCCATCAATACCAGGAGCCTTGTAATTCTTCATTTTGTATACTATGGCAGTGAGCTCATCCATTTCGAATTCAGGTGCGTCCTGTTCCTCCGGCACTATAATCATTGAATGTCTCTTAGCTGTGTGGGCCTCCCCCTCTTCCTCCACAGAGTCATCGGACAGAAGTGTGTGAAGCAGGACTCCCATTGACCTTTCATTATCCAAGATAAGATTTCCATCCCATTTTCATGCAAGGTGGTGGTGCCGTTCTCCTGAGTTTATTTGCTGCTAGCTTGTACACAAGCCCGAATGGGTTTTAATTACCCATTTTTGTTACAAAATCCTCCCAGGATTTAGCCTTCTTCTTCCTGACCCTGCTGAAGTAAGCCTGCTTTTTTCCCTTATAGGTTCTTGCAAATAATTTCCTCTCTTCTCCACACAACTTGTGAAGATGTCTCCTATCTCTTCTGAGGTCCTTCCGCTTCTGCTTCAGCTCTTAGTCCCACCACGAAAGATTTGGAAGTCCCCTAGAAGTCTTCCACAAGTTCTCTTCACATGTTTCCCGGATGATTCGAGTCAATTGCTCGACTCGGTCATCCAGGGATCCCATTATATCATATGTGCGCAGCTTACCCAGCAGGGCCCTGTCGAAAGCCGACCAGTCCTCCATATTGTGAATATACCTGACCTCTCTCTCAAATTGCTCAGGTTCTTGGACACCACCACCATCAATCTCGAATTTGATTAGCCTTTGATCACTCGAGCTCTCATTGGAGACAGCCCAATGCTTTATCCAGTTGTTAGTCTTTCTGTTCATCACAGTGATGTCCAGGTAAGATTCAGTATTGTGCGCCTGCGAGACAAATGTAGGGAGCTCACCCTCTTGGTTTGCCACATCCATGTCGTTCATCAGTAGAAATTGTCCCACTAACTCTCCCACCTCATCAGTGACGGGAGAGTGCCATATCTGGGATTTAGCATTCACATCCGCACAAACAATCAAGGGCTTCTCCCTCAAGGTATCTCCTATAATCTCCCATCTATCCAGATGGGTCTGCATATCATCCCCGAACTGAAAGTACGAGGAGACCAGTCAACACTCTGTAGTACCTTTGGTCACTTGCACACAGGTGTTGTGCGTATCTGACGCACTTGTCATGATAACTATGTCCATATCTTTGTTGGTTCCCAGCACTCCAGCCCGAGGCGCAGTACCACATGTAAACACATCGCCCCGCAGACCCACAACCTTATCAAAGGGCACATACGGTTCCTGGAAAAGAACAATGTCAAGTCCCAACTCCATCAAAATTCTATTGAGCTCTGCAGCCACTGCCGCTGACCGTTGCATATTCAACTGCCCAAATCGTATCACATTACATGCCATAATCTATCCTTGAGAGTTCGGCGGACTGGGCTCTCTGGTATGCCGGACATTATCTGGAGTCCACTCTATGCTCATGCGCTTGGCCCTTTTTCAAACAGTTCGCACAGGTATCTTTGTGTTCCCTGTCATCTTTTTTCGGGCAGTTGCCATATTCATGCCCAGCCTTACTACATATTGAGGAGGTGGACTCCTTATCTCTGCATTTTGCAGCTATATGGCCCCACTGTTGGCATTTATAACAGCGCGAGAGCGAGATGTAATCTCGCACTCGGAAACTCTCATACCCCACATATATGCTCTCCTTTTCAATCAGTGCATTCCTAACTGATGGGTGAACAGTGGTGTACAGGTTTTTAAGGCCCGAAGGCCAGCGCACCCTCCAAACCTCCTGTACTGTAACTGTGCTTCTAAGAGTAAAACAGTGCGCTGCACTTTTTCTGTCCATTACTAAGGGTCATTCACTTTCTTGATACCTGTAACCGGTAGATTGACCGATTTTCTCACTTTAAAAACCTGTCCTCCTCACCAATCACGGTTCCTCCAAGTATTTTAGTATCCTGTTATGGATCATCAGAAATTTGTGGGTACCATTTATCGAATTCTTCTAATCGTTTCCTAATCCGAGTAGCGAATTCGTTCCATATTTTATGGAGATCTTTATTGGTCATTACATCTTCTAATCTCCAGTGAATGCCCTTTGTTCCAGTTTGTTCCTCAAGCCAAACTCGCAAGTCCTCTGTCTTAAGACAGTCTCTTAGCACATGGTATACTGTGTCATCCACACCACATACATCGCACAGCGGAGATTGCACGAGTCGCATGCTATTCAGCTTTGCCTTGAAGTTGCCATGTCCAGTTGTTAATTGCATGCTGTAGTGGTTCACAGTGATCCACTTACAGCTCATCCTGACTTTGATGTCTGGCAGTAACTCAAAGGTTTGCCGTCCTTTCTCCGAGTTAGACCAGGTGTTTTGCCATTTATCCAAAATGTCAGCCTTTAGCGTTTCTTTATATTCTTTAGACAGCATGCCGGCTCGCGCTTTCTCCGCCGTGAGTCCCCTGTATTTTATCAGCAAGTCTGCTGGAAGAACTCCCGCTATTACAGGGTGCGACTCGTTTGACACAGTTTTATATGCACAGGTAATGGTCAGCAGTGCCGCTCGTTGAGCGCTTATAAGCTTTCTTTTATGCCATGAAAGTGCAGCCCGGTGGTGCCACATCACCGCACCATAAGTTATTATGGCTTCGAATACTGCCTTGTATATGGTTCTGAGTGTGCCATAGTTTAGGCCCCAGTCTGTATTGCCAATTCTCCTAAGTTTTTGGAAGACCATGCCTGCCTTCCGCGACACATATTCGATGTGCTTCAAGAAGCTCATGTTTTCATCCATGATGAATCCGAGATACCTATATTCCTTCACATATTGGACTGGGCTCCCCCCGAAGTACACGGTCGGACTTCTTTTCAATTTTCCCTTGATTAGCATGGTTTTGGTCTTCTCTATTGAGAATTCCAACTTCACACTTTTAGACCAGTTCCAGGTTTTGGACATTATCTCACTTGCTTTTGTGTCTAGTTCTCTTCTTGAATTCCCAGAGACTAATATAAGTCCGTCGTCCGCATATCCAAATACCGTGCACCCCGTTGGGAGACCCAACTCCAGGAAGGACGTTCCATAGGATAGGTCCGAGGCCGATCCCTGGGGGCATCCCTTCGTGAGCTCTTTGCTGAATTGGGCTGTCCTGGATGAGTAGATACTACTTCCTTCACGGAAGAAGTCCAGGATGACCCTGTACAAGTTAGCTGGGCATTTCTTATCCTTTAACCGATGCATTACCTCCGGCCACCAGGCATTATCGAACGCTCCAGATATGTCCAGGTATATTGCCATCATATATTTGGCAGAGGAACCCCTGATTTTCTCCATTACATCATGAAGCGCAAAGTCAGTTCCGGTTCCTCTTCTGAAGCAATACTGGTGTTCATTTAATGTGCCTTCTGCTTCCAAGGCCATTACTAAACGTCTGTTGATAAGCTTTTCATACACTTTACCTAGCACCGGAAGCAATGTCAAAGGTCTGTACGATTTAAGGTCGTCCAGCTCTTTCTTGTTTTCCTTTCCCAAGATTCTTAGGCATCCCACTTTCCAAGGGGAAGGGAACATGCCGGCTTGGAGACAGTCGTTGTAGATGTCCAAAATAATTGTCTTTATTCGGGAGTAACACCTTTTTAAAATTTCGGTAGTTATGCCGTCCATCCCTGGTGCCTTCCCATTCTTCATATTGTAGACAATCTGCTTCAGTTCTTCAATTAAAAAAATTGGTGCATCTTGCACATCAGGTATTACTTCCATTGTCTGTCTCTTTACCGCGTGATCCTCCCCCTCTTCCACCATGGAGTCATCAGGCAGGAGAGCCTGGAGCAGGACTTCCATTGAATCTTTCTGATTCGTTAGTAATTTCCCATTTGATCTCATGCAGGGTGGAGGCACTGCCCTCTTGGTCTTGTTTGATGGCAATTTGTACACTATACCGAATCGATCTTCGTTTCTGGCCCGTGTAACGAAGTCCACCCATGATTTCTTCTTTTTCTTGCGAACCCTGCTGAAATGAGCCTGCTTTTTCTCTTTGTATATTTGCGAGAATTGAACCCTTTCTTCGCTACGAAGCTGGTGTAGCTTCTTCTTTTCTTTTCTTAGAACTTTTCTCTCTTGGTCCAGTTCCTTATCCCACCAGGACAGGTTGGGGGTGTCCTCGGGATGTCTTCTTCAGGCACTCTTTGCATGCATCTTGAATGGTTTTCGTGAGTTCACTGACTCGATCATTTAGACTTATGTTCATCTTATCAATTAGAGCAAGCTTACCCAGCAGGGCCCCATCGAAGGCCGCCCAATCCGCCATATTGTGCACAAATCGAACCTCCCCTTCAATATTTTGGGGCAATCGCCATCCACTATCATCACCAGTGAGTACATTGATTGTAATCAAGCTGTGGTCACTAGAGCTTTCCTCAAGCACTTTCCATTCCATAATGGGGTTGTTTGCCTTTCTGTTTGTTACTGTTACATCAAGGTATGATTGAGTGCCGTGGGCCTGCGAGACACATGTCGGAAGATTCCCTTCTTCATTTGCCACATCCATATCATTAGCCAAAATGAATTGGCTCACTAAATCTCCTGCCTCATCATCGACAGGCGAATGCCACAACTCTGACTTAGGATTAACATCGGCGCTTAAGATCAGAGGCTTCCCTTTTAGTGTGTCGATAATAATTTCCCATCGGTCAAGATGCATCTGTGTGTCATCCCCGAACTGGAAATATGAGAATACTACCCATAACTGTGTTGTGCCCTTAGTTATTTCTGCACATACATGGTGGGTGTCCGAGACACTGGTCAATACCATGATTTCCATGTCTGTGTTGACCCTCAATATCCCAGCCCGGGGACGAGTACCGACAGTGAATACATCACCCCGCAGGCCCACAACATCATCAAAAGGAACGTATGGTTCCTGGAACATTACAACATCCAGTCTCTGCTCCAGAGCAATCCTGTTCAGTTCAGCTGCAACTGCTGCCGACCGTTGCATATTCAGCTGCCCACACCTTAGGACATTAGACTCCATAATCTATTCGTGAGAGTTCCACAGACAGGGCTCTCTGGTATGGGGGACAATCACTGGAGTCCACTCTGTGATCGTGCTGCTGTCCCTTTTTGTGGCAGTTGGCACATATCTCTGCAAAGTTGGTTTCCTGTTTCTTAGGGCAGTTCTTAAATTCATGGCCCTGGTCACCACAGCATGAGCAGGTTGACTGTGTCTCTCTACATCTGCCGGCAATATGCCCCTATTGCTGGCATTTATAACATCGTGACAATGAACAGTGGGGTAGAGCTATAAATATGGGCCCAGACAAAGAACAGTGGGGTACAGCTATAAATATGGGCCCAGAGCCTAGCTTAACCCCAAAAAATGCGGCCCGCCACCCACTCAATGATTTGAACCCAAGTCTGTTGGGCCGCAAACTAGATTTGTAAATCCACTTAAATGAGTTATCGGAACTTCGGTGTTCAGTTTCGTGAGAGCACTGCTTTGGAGGGCATATGAGAGATCGAAGTCGGCATCGCCTCAGTTCTTAGTATGATGTGACAGGTGATATGTCTTTTTCTCTTTCCTGAAATTCTTGGCTATCAGTTCAGTAAGCTGTTTTATATTTACATCTTACATTACAGTGGTTGGAGTGGTATTATTGGATGTGCACGTATTTCTACATATATATTCCATGAGATATGGTGCTTGTCCTTATAGCTTTAAAAAAGCATAACTATTAATTCGGCATTTTTACTTGTCCTGCATATGTCAAGATGAAGCTTGTATTTAATGGTATTCCTGCATTTGGCGTACCAACATCGATTTCGGTGGCACCGTCGCTGGCGCAACTGAGCTGCCTAAGTCGGCGGCGATGCCATTCATGGTATCATCGACAGCATCTTCGATTACATCGCCGCCATCTACTAGACTGTTTCATCCTCACCCATTTCACTTCTGCATAAAACCTTCATATTAATCCGCTGTGCCCGAAAACACAGGAGGTATGGATGTGCGATGAATATGGATCAAGTGACTTATAATTGCGGAAATTGTGGCAGGCTATTTAATGGGATCGATAACTTGCACGCACATGCAAAAACCTGCGAATCTGTACGACCATCGCCTGTCAAGCTGCAATTTGTTTAGTCTTAAAATTCCAAGGGTTCAGGGTGATTATACAACATCATACCAGCGACTGCCACGCATCAAAATCGTGGTATGTCTAGCTTGGTTAATAAAAATGGATTTGTGGAGATCGAAAAAGATTTCTGGTGAAATTTGAGATAATACTTCGCTCAAAAACGAGAGCAATTTGACAAATTATAGTCATGTATCTTTAGCTCGTATGAAAAAAAACTACTTTGGCCAACTTATTAATGTCTAATTAAATTCAACAAATGGCAGGAGTGTGACTATACAAAATAGAATTCTTTCGACGAAAGTACAAACAAAACATCATTCAAGACAGCGAATATACCCAGTTATGAAACTGATGAAATACAAAATGTCGTAAAATCTTGCGCAGGAAGCATGTGTGAAGACAAATAAATGTACAAAGACCATGGTTCAGGGTGGGCATTTTCAAAAATTAATAACCTGCAGCTCCGAATTAACATGCTGGATCCACTACGACTCCCGTCCTTTGTCGAGCTGCCTGCAGTGATCATTAACTGGCATGCGATAATCAATCCAAAAACACCAGAGACCGCATGTGATTTAAGTGGGCCACTCTGAGAGCTTTCGTGGAAGGCGATCATCCTGAGAGATTTCACCACTGCTACACAGCCCTAAAAGATAAGCTTGACTTTTATGGCCTTGAATTTCCAACACCATTGCGTCAAATTAAATTATTAGGGTAGAACAAACATGCAGCGTCAAACAATGTGTATCCGCTCACCACCATGGAGAATATTGTGCCCATATGTGAGGTGAAAGGAGACAATTTTGAACACTTTGACTTTCTGCTGACGACCAAAGTTGGAAACACACATTGCACTAACAATAAGAAATTTGACCATTTGGTGAAATCGCAACTTACAGCTCATAATGGTAAAATGCACATGTGCAAGCAATCTTTTACATTTTATCAAGACATGTAAAAAATTACAGGATTGTCGGGCAAGCAGTGTTTAGGACACAAGAAATACAACAAAGAAAATTCCCCCGCAAAAAAGGAGATGTCACATCCGAGGAAAGACGGATGGCACCAGTGCTGAAATTAAAAAATTACCACTATATAAATAAACTGCCGATCATCATTTTTACGGACTTTGAGGCAATACTCAAGTCAATTCAAATATTCGAACCAGATCCCAGTAGCTTATACACATATGCATACCAGAAAAATGGGGTGTATAGGTAATGAGTATATGTGCAAGTTGATGATAATGTAATTCCTGAATTCTTCACCTTATTAATGTCAAAATAACCAGTATTGTATACAGAATCAGATGCGGGGAAAAACATCATGAAAGCAAATGTGGATATCGACTGTGTATACAAACATATGTACCCCACCTCAAAGCTTATGAAACCACTATCACCAGCTAAAGAGGGGTTTCACACAAGGGAGACGGGGCGATGCTATTACACTACTCCTTTCATGTACAAAATTACAAGGTGAGGGACAACAATGACTTCACCAGGCAGTACATTAGGCGTGCATGCACCAGCTGCAGTCTGCTATGCCGAAGACCAAATAAACTCTTCGTGTTTTAACGTTACCTGATTTATCGCTAGAATTTCATCAGACAGTTGGGGTATAATACAAAAACAGAGTGAGAAAATTTTCAAATTTTAAAACATCTGGTTGATCGTTTTCCCATTCCGATCGTAAACATTTTCCAATTCATGGCATGCAGTCTCGTTTTCCTGGCTGAATACTTGCCCCAAGAAGATTTTACAACACAGCCAAGTTTTTCAGTGCCAGTCAAATGCACTCGTCATGTGGAAAAGTATTAATGTCTAATTACATCTATTTATTTGCCAGGTTTGAATGCAACAGCTGCGGGGCCGCGATGATGTAGTGGTCAGGTTACTCGCTTCCCACCAAGGCGAACAGGTTCGGCAGGGTCACCCCCGAATTTTCGCACGTGGGAATCGTGCCAGACGATGCTGCTGGTAGGTGGATTTTCTCGGGGATCTACCGTTTCCTCCACCCTTGCATTCCGACACTTATCCATACTCACCTCGTTTCACCCTAATCGGATCTCAAGACCTCGATGTTAAGAGCCACCCAAATCTCTCCACTCTCTCACCAGTGGCAGCTGTGCCCATAAGAAGCTTTCTACAACAGGCTGACAGAAATGGGTATTAGCGATGAACTCTATACCCCACCCAGACCAACTGGCAAGATTTAGCTGCACGACCCTAGCAAATTATTCCGAGCTGTACCTGAAAACAGGCGTACTCATTTTGGTCGATCTCTTCGAAATTTCAGGGATTTTTGTATTTCTACAAATAGGGTGTGTACATTATATCAGCGTGCCAGGATCTGTGCTCGATGCAATACTAAAAATAATTGGGGTCGAGCTGCGATTATCATAAGGTAATGATAAGCACATATTCTTCGAGGAAGAGATCCAAGGAGGTGTGGCCCATTGCATGAAGCATCATGCGGTGGCAAACAACATATTTATGCCAGATATTTATGATCTCAGCAAGTCACTACATAACTTAAGTACTTCGATGCCATCAACTTGTACATCTGGGCCATGTCTTTGCTGTTTCCACAATGCAAATTCAAGTGGAAGGACGATATTATCTACATGAAATCCATGCGAAACGGTGGGACTGCCAGGCATATCTTGAAGGTGGATGTCAATTACCACATCGCCCTGCATAAGGAAAACTGTGATTTACAATTTATTTTCAAAGACTAGTGTCCCCCAGGCTTGAAACAATCTAATTTCCTGACGACTCTGAAACACCCGAGTTATTTAATCATTCATTATTGTAAGAAGAATGGTAATGGTGGATATGTGACATGGGAATGGCGAAGCGAAGCCGGAGCCCACCAGCAGCCATGTTGTAACATAACCTGACCACCATAGTGGATCTGAATTACCTTGGCCTCGCGACTGTGACATTTACCCCATAGACATCACCTTCAATGACCTTGAAACCAAGACCGAAAAAAAATTTTGGAAACGTTAAAAAAACTGAAATTTAAAAAATAATAAAGGTTTTGAAAAATATTTAATTATTAACATACAGCCAGAGAAGGGTTCGATGGCAGGTGGAGCAAATAAACTTCTGGCACAAAGGGGATGGGGCAGAAGATCTGGAGCCGACTGGCAACCATGTTGTAGTGTCACCCGACTACCATATTGGATATGAATTACCTTGACCTCACTCCTATCACCATGATTCCATGTCCATAACCATAAACACAAAAATGGGGAAAAAAACCCAAAATATTACAAAAAAGTTTTAAAAGTTTGTGAAAATGTAAAAATGTTTAGGAAAAAAAAACATTTAATGACTAATAATCAGAAGGACTGGGGTTCGATGGCGGATGGAGGGATTAAGCTCCCGGCATGAAGACCAGCAGACGACTGACCCTCGCCAATATTATTGGCTGTTTAGTCGACAAGCCTCCACCTTACTACTATTTTTTGATTGGTTAATACATAACACCCTCCCCCGCCTAGTAGCTGAACTTATTCACGGAATACCCTACACACTTCCAAAACCTTCACACATTTTTATTGTTTCTCCTTTAAGGTCTCATTGGATTTAAATCACACTAGCACCCCTCCCCCTGAAAATTATTGTTGGCCCTCCTTGACCCTTTCCACCATTCCAAACACTGCTTAAACGATGGAGCGATTAGGGCAGCACTGAAATGTGTATCAAGTTCACCAATGTCACGAAGCACTTGTATCTAATTGTGCGATTTTTCGTCAAAAAAGCTGATGTTGAAAAATTTTTTGTGGGATGTAGAATTCTGTTTGTGTTGCGCTTATTTTGGAAGTATGATATTGAGTTAAAGTTAGTATTTGGGAATTATAACTTTGGGGATTTGTGGCCACTTTGTTAATTTTCCCGGGGTTTTAAATTTTAGTTTTACTGTCCAGCTAGCTGCACAGGCAGGCAAGAAGGTATCCACACAGCCCGTCGTAACTGTCCGGAGAAAGCTGTTTGGCCTCGCATTCGTTATCGTATGCCTGGATGTAGTTGTGACATTTTATCTTACAGTACCTCTCCTTCGCGCTGCTTCGTTGCACTGGCTGTTCTGATCCCAGCGCGGTAAAATTTTGCGCTGTGTCCACAGTCTGTAAGCGTCCCCACAGATCCTGCACCATCCATAGCAGGATTTATTCTTCCCCGTGCGACCTATCGGCAGTTATGAATCTAAAAATCTAGTATATATTTCCGCTGTGTACGTACAATTTCGTGTATTACTCCGCGTAGGACATGCTTTACAAGAGACACTTTGATACTGTACTTGTTGACAAGGCACATCTCTTGGCAGCAGGTGCTGTTTTGTTTTTTGAGAAGGGTGTAGTTGCAGAGTGCGTGTTTGACGTTTATCAATGTAGTTAGTTTATTTATCGAAAGGTGAGTTAGCGCGACAATGGCAATAAGTGATATCTTTAATTCGGTAACAGGCAGCTGTGCCGTTGTAGTTATTTGTAATGTATTGTTTGGTAATAACTATGTTGTTTCCTTACCGTTCGGTAAGTTTTACTCTTTTTCTTGGTAAAACTTTGTTCCTGGTTTCCACTGTCATCTGTTGTGCAATGTTGGAAAATTATTGTAAAATAGTTTGTTATTCCAAAATGGTAGTCACTAATAAATTATTTAATCGTTAAAAGTAAAAGGGCAAGTTTTTTCCTTCAAGAAAAATATATGAAAAACAATTCTGTAACTTTATTAGTAAAACGTCGTCCCTGTATAGTTGTAAAAGGATAACATAAATAATTATATTTTTACTGCCACTTAATTTCAGCTTTCTACATCGAAAATCAAGGCTGCATTGTCATAATTATTTATAAGAAGAATATTTTTGTTGGGATTATTTGGATAGATGTGTAATTTTAACTAACGGTCATTTTATTTACGTATAATTTGCTATATTCTATGTTTGCTTCACTGCCCAAATATCGTTTTTGCGATCGCTATGTAGCTATAAGAGGCAAGCAAATGCAGATGTAGTGTTAACTTTGACGTCTTGAAGATTGCTGACCCGATATTGGAATGCGCTGATATCGGCTTCTTTCATTTTGGTAACGAAATTTCTGCATCTTACTACTCAAAATTACTGTATCTATAAACCTACGAATTTTTTCCAATATAATGTGTTTTATTGTTACTGAATACCACTGTTTGAAAGTATTAAGGGCGTGTTTCATGCCTGTTTACGTTTTTCGTGTGTTCTCTGTTACGTACATTTATATACAATTAAAATGGTTTTCTTAAAGTGCGGTTCACGGAAGACTGTGAAAATCATGTTGCTGACCGTAGACTTTCTGATAATGAAAGCCTGAAAGAATGAAGTCGAATCGGGTGTAAACAACATGCCCTTCCCATAACTGCCTTCTGCTTGGGGATTCTTCAAGCTGACTAGCATACCTGACAGATATGATTCGGCGTACTGTTTTTATTGCTATTTATATTATGCATCATGCGTGTTCATGCCACACTAATGGAACTTAATTTAACGTTATCTTTTGAAATTTTTGGCTGTTGTGCAAAAAACCAGAATAATAATTTTTTTTTAACTTGAAGTCAATTATACCCTGGGGTCCCACTAATTTACATAAATAGCTTATGTTGAAATTCAATTAAAAGAATAATCTACTTTAACAATTTATTAAAAATAAAAAAAAAGAATATATATTAACTTTTATTCATATTTATTTTTTATAATCGATTTTTTTACATTGCCTTTACTGAAATTTATACTATTTGTTACATGAGTTGATGCTGTTTTAAGCCATTTTTAATCAAAGTACCTCAACCGAATATAAACGCCTTTGGTTTTTTAACTGCACCCTGTTTGTAAACTTTTGGTTAACTACGTTTCATTTACATATTGAGAGAAACCCATAAATATTGTGGCTTTTCTAATGTGCATAATTTTAACTAGCACATATAGGTAATCACCGATTCACGCCTAGGGCCTCACCCTGTCCGCGGCTGTTAAGATGCGCAGGACGTCCTAAGTACAATTCATATTTATTTTTCCCTTGGGATGTTCAACAGTGCAGCTGCCTGGGAAGGGTGGTGCAGAAGTGGTAGCAAAGCGTGGTTACATTAGATAAGGTTTTGTGCTTTTTTTTTAATGTTAGTCTCTTATGCTTCCCCTTACCACCTTACATGTTATGTTTGCCCTAGGTAATGGTGACATGCCTGTGAAAAGAAACAGTTATTTTAGTCTTTAAATATGTAATTATTAGTGTTTCGTGTTATTTATTCTTAACCATAAGTACTACTGTGCCGGAGTCCCTGGTTAAGGGTGATTTAATGGTGTTACAAATGTGCTTTACGAGGGGCCATCCCCTCATAATAGTGTTGTGGTGCTCCGAAAAGCCCTGCGCTTGGCTCTTCACGCAGAATTTAATGAATTCAATGATTATCACATTTATATTGACACTGAATATAATGCATGTGCTACAAGTATTGTGATCTTTTCGGATCTTTATGATAACGTCGAGGATGAAGTTCCTGCTAAGTAATTTTCCAGAGTATAGTGTAGATTGGAACATTTGGTAGGCGAGTTAATCATTATTGACTTTCTAAGTAGATAACCTTTCTGATGTTCAAAAATCTTCCCTGTGCAATATTGCACAACATGTTTAAAACATGCTTTCTAGTACAGTGGAGTATCCGTTATCCGTCAGTCTCGGGACCGTCACCGTGACGGTTGAGAGAGTATACGGATAATAGAAATGCCCCCACCCCCTTTAAAAGACACGACCGATACTAGAGATAATAATGTATACGATATTTAGCACTATATTTTAAACAGGTAGCAATCAATAAAAGTATGAACAGCACAGTATATATTTGATATTAAATATTGTAGACATCTGTTTATTATGTTGATAAAATAACAAACTTGAATACAGTACTATTGTGTATATGTTCAGTAGTATAATCCTACTTTAAAAAGTCTGTCATTTTCCTTTGTTGTAATACTTAACTGGTTTTTGTTGCTGCCGTGTTGCATATCTTACGTAGGAGTAATATATGACTAACGTCAGCCTCTTCTTGTTGGTCGTACCATTCAATGCACTTGAAAAACATGTTTTTGTCGTCACTGTGGCTAATTATTTTGCGGCAATCCTCGAGTGTATCATCCTCTTCTTTTTCACTTAATTATTCTTACTCTTGTGTTGCACTTAATACAAGTTCCTCATCATTTGAAATTTCAAAGCCTCCACCAAATCTGTAACTTCCCAGCCATTCAATTACTTCACCTATTGATGAGTTTTCTCCACATGGAATCCCTTGACACAGAAGTAAAATTTCGTCATAATTTCCAGATTCGTTAATGGCCTCATTATCGTTTACAGTCTCAGGCCACAGTTTGTTCCAGCACTTTTTTAATGTTTCTTCTGGTATATCTTGCCAGGCTTCAGTGACATAAAAAATTGCGTCTTTAAGAGTGTATGACCTCCAAAACTGATTTACACTTATTTATTCATCCCCAACGCAAACAACTTTTTGAATAAAGCATTTTCGATAACGTCGCTTCATTCTTTCAATAATACCCTGATCCATGGGCTGAATTAGTGGGGTAGTATTAGCAGGCAAAAAGTGCCACGTAATTTTTCTATCGTCACTTTGTAAGTCATGAGAAGGATGAGTTGGTGCATTGTCGATTAATAACATGGCTTCTTCAGGCAATCCGATCGATTTTAAATGTGATTTTATATTTGGCACAAACACACTGTGGAACCACTGATTAAATATATCCTAGCTCATCCAGGCACTTTCTTGTGCATAATATTTGGCAGGTAAGACGTTTAAAATCATATTTTTGAAAGCTCGGGGGTTTTTAGATTTACCAATGATTAGTAAAGGAAACCTATGCCTACCATTTGCATTCGCACACACCATAACAGTTATGCGGTCTTTTTGCATTTTAAAACCAGGTGCAGATTTTTCCGATAAGGAGGCTAAGGTTTTTACGGAAAGTGCTTTCCAATTTAGGCCATTTTCGTCACAGTTGTAAACCTGCGCTCTGACCAAATTTCTATATTTTATTTCTTTGATTAGTTTTTCCCGATATGCTAATATCAGCGCTTAATTTTTCACCTGATATGTCCAACTACCTTATGCCATGTCGACCCTTAAATTTATCCAGTCAACCTATACTAGCCTTAAATGAAGGATCCCCACTAAGCTTCTTGTTCATCTCGAAAGCTTTAGCCATTATAATGGGCCCAGAGACTGGTGTCTCTTGACTGCGGGTTTGGATGAACCACCGATACATTACTTTGTCTAGTTGGTCCAGTTGGACCAGTTTGGCTTCATCGTTTTTCTTAGTTTGACATCTCCGTCTGTAGTTTGCATTTTTGAAACATGGCTTTCGATTTTATTTGCATCTTTCTTAATAGCATTTATTATCGTCCGCCCGATTCCATATAGCGGAGCGATACTCGTCACAGTTTCTCCTTTACGCAATGGTTTTATAATTTCAAGTTTTTGAGAAAGTCCCAATACAACACGTCTCCGTTTCTCAGACATTTTTAAACACAGTACACTTTGGCAACAAACTGAGGAAAATGACTTGCTGACTAAGTGACTACCGCTACTGAACTGACTGTAGGAATGGGAGGGTGGGTGAGTGTTTAGGAATTCCGGTAGGGTGGTGAGGAAGACGGAACGATTCTACGAAGCACAAATGTAGGTTGTACATAAACAACTAACATGAGTCATTCGCATTCCGCACCACACAGAATGTATTTTTACTGGGTATATGTATTACACTACAGTATACGTATTGTTCAACTCAATAATGTGCTTAATTTGATCTAATATGAAGCGAGAAAAAAGTTATTTCTTTTTTAGTTTATTAATTTTGTTTTTTGTATCCGATTTTATTATTTTACTTGTCGTGTCAGTTTACTGACAGTTAACAGAAACTGACGGTTAAAAGGGTGACGGCTAACCAAGACTGCACTGTCTTTGAAAATCTGAACAGCCGTTTTCGGCACAGGCCGGTATTGCTGCTACATCTCTTCCTCTTCCTCTTGTGGAGTCGTTTGCCTCAATTGGTATTGGTGCATTAACAACTTGCGCTGTGGCGTCCTCTGCTGTTAACCTAGGTGGCCACATGCCTGTTTGCACCTCTGCTTCTATTACCCATCCATTAATGCCATTGTCTGGACATAGTCCATGTCCTTTGCAGGTCTACTACCGAAGTATTCAAGCCCGTTACCTTAATGCCAAGTGTTGCGCGTTTTATTTTCAATGCCACTCATTGTGACAAAGTTAGCAAGGTATTCAAAACTATTGGCATGGTAGATTCTGGTATTCATTTGTAACAATACTTGCCCATCATTCACATTCATAATAACATTTGCATTATAGCCTTTGGCAAAAAAAATTAAAAATTCGTTTTGACATTTAGCACAGACCTTTCTTGGGTTCACTGAAATTATCCGTGAAAAGTCCTCTCCCCACCACACAGAATCCGGCATCATACTTTTTGAAGCAATAAAGGCCCAAGCGCCAAAATATGTGTATCACAACTGTAGCTTAGAAAATATTCATTGAAATATATAATGATTTCGTCAAGAAGTTGAGTAAAGGGTACTAAGTTATTTATTATTCCTTATAGCTATCTACGTAAACACATTTCGAATTAAAAAATAAGTGTATAACGTCATACAGTTGTAAACAATCACAAATTGCATAAAACCCACCACCAATAGGTAGAAACAGAGGTGAATAAAAGTTTTTGATAATTTCGTAAGCTATCAATTCGTTTATCAAGGATTTCTGTACGATAATTATTAGGTAAAATAACCAGCATGAAGATTAACTACTGTACAACAATACTGCTGAGAATTAGTTGGTCTATAAAATTAAATGAACTGTATCTAACAAATATTTGTGTGTATATACATAAGCCAATCATTCAACCACTAAGTGAACAATGAAATCGCTAAATGTAATATCACACAATGTTTATATAATTGTATTTTAATGCCTGTAACACTTTATGAGTCCTCTCCATCGGAGCCATCGATGGCAACATTAGTGTACATCGCTCCTCGGCACTTGGCACACGTAAGACTCACTGCAGTCCTGCACGCACACACTCGCATCTGTTACTGGAACCAATTTTACAGCTACGAGATATCAAGTTCAGGATCTTGTCCAGAACTGGAAGAAAGGATGTTGTGTTAAGAAAATTTGTGCCACCCACTTTTTTCCAGCTCCACAAAACAGTATATAATGTATGGCCGAGCAACTACTGTACTTGGATGTAAACCCGAAGAGAATGCTGTTCGAATGCGGCACTGGTTGGTGAAAAGAAGTTAGTGGGAAAGAAGCACTAACCTAACAAGCTGCTGTGCTATCTTGCGGGTATAAATATAAACTCTCAATTCATCCAAAGTGTCATAGTTGTCATGCACCCGATACAATGAAATTGCAAACTTTTCTCCTCCAGTAATAATGTCCCGTTTTTCCATGTTTGGGTGCATAAAAACGTCTACTGTGGTCCGAATGGAAACATCACTCTTGACGATGATCCAGGTTTGCTTCTTTCCTTTTAGATGAAAACACTAGTTGTGTCTGACCCGGTCATAGCATGACATAACATAATAGAGTTCTTCAATTCACCAATGTCTCGCCCAATTGTAGAAATGTTGAAAATCCCGTAGTCTTGCCTGAGGAAGGATGGAGAACTTAAATGTGTGTCTCTTCGTCTGCCCTCGCAGTCAACATCGCAAGGATGTCTGTATCAGTAGCAATGACTTACACCACAGCTTAAAATCATACTCAAGAGCAACAGCTGCTTTAATGGTGTCAGTATCTACTGAGCACTGAAAATATGTGACAATTTGATGAGCACATTTTTATAATTATAATTTCTTAGAAATTCCACATGAAGTGATGTAACAATATTTTTGGCAGCTATTGAAATATCAGCAGAATACACCCACGCAGAATTCCTCCTTCGCTCTTACCCTTCAGTGGTGCGCATGGCATAGCCATCAAAGACCACATTTGCGGTCAGAGAAAAACGTTTCTGAATAAAGATAACATTAACCTCACATATCTGGCAAAATGTAGCAGGTCTTAGCCGCACAAATTAATGCAAGAGGTACCCTCCATCGACAAATTCTTTGCAATCTACATTGATGTTCTCACTTGTTACATCACACGATTTGAGGACTACTGAAAGCAATGATTTCGTCGTCTTCCTCATTGATATTTCATCAAATAGAGCTGGTGATTTTAGAGTCAAATCATACTTGAGATATGTCATGAAGTCGCTCTCATTCTTCATTACACAAATGTCACGCATGAAAATTTGCTGAGGGTTCACTGGTATTATCGCTTCTCTCACTTGTAAAGCCCTTGGCATGATGGCGAGGTATTTTACCTTGTAGCTGCATTTTATCTTCACATCTTAAGTTCACGAGCTGTAACATGCATTTCCGCTTGTGGAGTCTGTAAAGGCATTACATGCAAAAATTGTAGTGATGATGCTGTTGAGACTGAAAAAGACATAGACAAAGACTGTTGAAACCTTAGACATTGTGATTGAGTAAAATATATTTTTAATGTAACTGTAATAAATATTACAATTTTTATTAAATAATGGAGTGTTTTGGTAAGATATAAATGCTAACAATCAACTCAGATTTATGAAAAACCCATATTTGACCGTCGCAAAGTTACTGAAAGCTGAATAAAAAATCGATTTTTCGAAAAATAATTAATCGGTACCCTAACTTTAGGAGGTTTTTTTTTAGGGTTTCCCACATGAGTTGAGTTTCAACATTTTAATACATGTTATTACACACCTTTACACACATATTGGTGAAATAATTGTTTGGTAACAATTTAGTTAGCAGATTTGCTAAATATCTCATCAAATCACCTCACTATCAGAGGTTGAAATAGTCTCAACCTTCTTGGATGAATTTAACCCCACAGAGCATTCATGAGATATTTTTGTCAAAGGACCACACACATTTGCAGTATTTGATAGGTATTGTATAAAATCAACAAAAATAGTCTTTGCTGATCAGTGAAGAGATAAATGATATTTTCATCTAAAAAAAACCATCCACCTCATTTCACCAGAAGCAATGTGATGAGAAAGAAATTTCTGGATGTAAATATTTGGCTGGTGTTCGTCAAAAAGAGAAACCCAATGATCAGTCGGAAATTGGCAAGAAATATGACAAAACATGTTATTTTTGTAAGCAACCAAGGAATTAAATAAACCAGTGCAGAAAATTACAAGAGAAATTGAAATCACAATATGGGCCAAAATAATCCGTAGGGCGGTGGTCTAAACCACTGCAGAAAAATGTTTACAAATCATTTAAAAAAACCACAATTTAGCCAAACAAATACAGAAATTACAAAGAGGTAAACATTTTAATACAGTGGTACAGTCAATTTGTGTTATGAAAGATTTTGTAGATAATGAGATAAGAAAAAATGCCATTGTTTTAGCAACAAGAAAATGAAGAAAAAATGGTTATTTAAATAATATGTCAAAATATGCCCATAACCAAACTATTTTTGCTATATCTTGCCATACAGTAAGGTTATCTTGAAATCAATGGTCTCGTTGATACAGCTTCAGGGCGTAGTTTTATTTCAGGGACAGGTTTTAAAAAATTACAGGGCGAGGGGTATGTGAAATGTACACAACCAGTAAACTTGGAAGTGTCTTCCAGCTTCAGATCAACACCTGCCATACATTATAGCTGCCATTGTAAAATTAAAACTGATTTGTTTCCTTGGACATTTCCATTTTTAATGTGTGACAATATTGCAACCAATTTTATTCTTGGCGTAGATCTCATTTCAATTGCAGTGAAATGAATGCCAGGCACATTATGTTTTTTATTCACTAAGCAAGTGATCATACCATTTTGTAATTCTGAGCAGAATAGTGATGAAGGAGAAGTGTCTCTGTGATTAGTAAAAATAAAAGAGTTAGTTAGCATTAAGTCGCATGGTTAAAAAAAAACCAATAATTTTAAAGAATTCGTATGCTGATTTCCGTGATGTTTGACTCCAAAATTAAGTCACATAAATATAATTGAATGTTATTCAAAACTACTGGATTCTAAATGCTGTAAAGCATCATCCTTATGATTTGGCACATAATAAATGAACATTAGGAGAAAAAAATTCACAAATTTTTAGATCATAATGTGGTAGAATCATTCCAATCCTCATTCAGTTCTTCAGAATTCCTGGAAATTAAGAGAAAGGACAATCATTTAGTGGTGTATTATCGTCTTTTGAACAAACAAATCGGTATTGAAAGTGTATAATTAACAAATATGAACTCATCCACATTTTACTGCCATACTAACTATCGTTAGAAAAAACTAAAAAAACCCTGCAAAATAGAAAAAAAATTTTAAAATCGAGTAACACATGTTATCCCTCCCCCCCACCAACTGCTAGAAAGAAACACACTAACCAAAACCCCACCCATCATCTACCCCACTGCCATTTGTAAAAAATAGAAAGAAAAATTGCAAAACGAATCGCAAAATATTACGAATTCATGGAAAAATTACTTTGATGACTCCGATTACAATGTTGGTTGTTGTCGACGTTGATACTGACTCCCAATGGCTTTGAATTCTAAAAATCAAGAAAAAATACAGACCATAAAACCGTTCATTACTTGCTTATCATAAAAGGGTGCTATACGACTGACTGCACCCAAGACTGACTCATACCAAGACTAACTTCACCCAAGACCGACTCCAACCAACACTAACTCAACCAAAGACTAACTCCAACCAAGGCTCGCTCCATTAAAGACTAACTTCACACAAGACTGACTCCACCCAATAGTAACTTAACCCAATACTGGTTCGTGGCGAGACTGAGTGAGCCCAATACTTACTCCTGGCAAGACCAGTTCTTCAAAAACTGACTAGACGAACCGACAAGTCCAACTGGCCATACCACCCGCATATACAAACAAATGACTACGGACAAACTAGAAAAAGTCTCCTAATAAGAGTCTCGTACCTAACCTATTCGCACAAAATATTCGCAAAATATTGGCAAATTCTTTGCAAAGCATTTCTACCAGAGCTGGACATACCAAAGGCTCATACAAACTTACCAGGCCAACTGACCCACCCAACCAACCAGTTGCGAAACATTCCTTAAAAATATTACTTATTCCTCAAAAATATTCCTTAGAAAAAATTCTTCAGTTCATTAGTTCGCCATATACAACTAAGTAGATTTTAAACGACCCGAGGAAGGCATAATTAGAACCTACCATAGCCCTCCATTTGCACATGCTCGCATGTACCTTACCTTAAATGGAATCTCGCGATCGATTGCATACACTACTCAATTAATAAGTCTTTAAGAAAAGCATAACAGATTGTATAAGAAATTAAACACACATTATTATAAATAAATAAATTAAATTTATTTTCTTAATATATTCATTCTATCTTTCTAGTAATTTCATACTTTCAATCTTTACATTTCTCAGATGTTTGCAGATAATTGATAGTAGCACACAGTCTCATCAGATATAACACCGATCCATCAGTTCATAGATGTTTGAAAGATATCTCAACAATGAGTGATATATACCATGCTTCTGCTGGGCAATCAAATGTGTGAATCTATCAACAAGTTCATTCGGGTCTTTGGGAAATATGCAGCAAGAATTCTCAGCGCCTTCTGCCTTCTTCACAATATTTGAAGCAGAAAATTCGTTGTATAATTATGTTGAAATATCGGGAGAATCATCATCCTTCTCATCAGATAATTCATCAACAGTGTCACCATGGTCTGTATTAACAATGCTGTCTTCATGATCGTCTTTACATCGTGTTTCTTCCTCAATATCGATTTTATAGTTTTTTTAAGAAGTCGCATAGTAGTCATCGATATTTAGAGCTGACGATTGTTATACTTTACTATGCATGGTAGATATATCATTCCATCATTGGCATTAACTGTCTCGTCATAGTTGTGTATGGAATCAGTACCCATCCATGTAGCAAGAAGTATTGACATCACTTACTGACTCCAAGTAGGCGAAACCTCACAGATCTTGTTATGTTCCTCGAATGAATCGCCTTGCTTAAAGAGCATGTGGCCATTATCATAATGCTTCATCAAGCGAGTTCCTCGTTGTCAGCGAACATACTTGTATTATGTAATGTATTTAGAGGATGTAAAGTAATCAACACCTTCTGCTTCTCAGTGCGCAAAAGAACATTCAATTTGTCATCCGGGATGTGTTTATTTCAGTTATCATGTTGAATTAATGGCATGAAATTGTTTCTTCAAACAATCACTCTTCCCAAGTCGCCATGCATTGCAACGTTTACCGAAGGTCTTTGCACAGTAACAGCATTGTTTTCAACATAATTTATGGGCAGTCGTTCAAGGACTGCATGAAGTTTTACATAACATACTCGATTTCACATTGTCAGTGGTTTTCATCGTCTTCAAGAATACATGAATGCATACACTTTATTCTTGCAGATGACAGTTGCCGAATGACACCTAAATACTGACTCTTACAGACTGAGTCCTGCAGACTGATTCCTACCGACTGACATTTGCCGACAGACTCCTACAATCTGACTGCCGCAGACAGACTCCATCAAACTGACTCCTGCAGACTGAATCCTGAAGACTCACTCCTGAATACTCACTCCTGTAGACTAACACCCGCAGACCGATTACTGCTAACTGACTCTTGCCACCCGACTCTTACACACTGACTCCTGCGCACTAACACCTGCTACCTGACTCATGCCAAATTACTCCTGCTGTCTGACTCCTCCAGAATGACACCTGCAGACTGACTCCTGCTGACTGACTTCTGCATACTAACTCCTGCCGACTGACTCCTGCCGACACATTACTGATTTACTGTTTGAAAATCAAGTATCCTCCAAGATGATAATATACTTATTTATATATGGATATAACTTATCAAATTAATTTAGTTTTGAGACGAATATCAGCCATTTATCATATGGCGCAAGGCCGATGCTGTTTTACAAGGTATTGCCAGACGAATTCTCGAGCTTAACGAACAAATTCTGGATAACTCACCAGCAATACCGCATAATCATGAGCATGACTATGATTGTTGATGTTTACCATCTGATTGGGACTTGAACAATCTACACATCTACACATATCGCCTTCACTCTAAAACAATTGTCTCTTGTGTAGCCCTAGTCCCATTCTGCGTAAGTATTCGTTATGGCGCCTCGTCTGTTATCTGTACGTTCGTCGCCGTTGTCAGCCTGCACCAATCAGTTGTGCGAAAAAAGACTATCACTACAAAATAACATGAGCGCATTGATTTATTTTCGTCAATAGAGTAAGCAGTGACTGTAGTTGTATGCCACATGGAGAAACACAATAGCTCGAAGCGAGGCAGTTGTGTGTTACTAAGAACATAATCGCCATGAACAAACATATCCAGTTAACATAGCAATAATCTTTTAAACACATTATACGGCCGTGCACTATTCAAAAAGTGACTGCTTCTCAACGCATTGCTGATATAACAACATCCGTTAACTGCTTACTGTACTGACGACAATGGATCAATGCGCATGTGGTGTTCTGCTACGATTTATGATCAATTAAATATGTAGATTGTGTACGGGTTACGTAGATACGGAAAAATAGGCGTTGGCAAATCACCTGTGCCCTATTTCATAAAACTACAAGTCTATAGGTTAAGTTACAAGTTACAAGAGAAAATTTTACAAGTGCGCAGGAAATTTGTTTCAGAAACAAAACTTGTAGTTTTGTAAATGTTGGTGCACTTGTAAGAACAGATTTACATGTCAGCTGGATTTTGTTTTGAAGTGGTGAATTATTCCATATTTGTTAATATATGTTAGACGTCCATAAAATGAGCTCAATGCAATCACAGTTGCATGGCAAACTCTTGATTTTGCAGAAAATTAAAGAAAATAAAGAGACAGAGTTTGGAGCGTTTTCCGTTATATTAACCAAAGAGCATGGAATGAAGTTGCAAATTTCGCAAATTCTCAGGGTGTCTTGCAACAACACAATAACTGGACATATTTCCGGGACGTGCTGTGGAAAAATTGGAAGATAGGCCCTTTGGTAAGTAACACAAAGAAAACCTTCAAAAATAAATAAATACTTAGTATTGACAATATTGAGGTTATGTGCTCTTCTCATAACCTCGAAATTTTGTTCCCACACATCTTCATCTGAATATTGAGGTTGCGTGCTCGTCTCATAACCTCAAAATTTCGTTCCTCCATATCTTAATCTGAATATTGAGTTTACGTGCTCGTCTCATAACCTCAAAATTTTATTCCTCCAACTCTTCATATGAATCAGTGAAAATAAAGTCCATTGTTTTCACACACATACACTATAATATCTTTTACAAAAAAACACACTTCGTTATAATATAACTCATAAAATATTTTAAAACCGTACATATAGAGTATTTTACGTATGTATTGATACAAGTAGGAACTATGCTACAAGTTACAAGTCATTGTAAGTTACTCGTCTCTTTATGCAACCGAACTAAACAAGCACTTGTAAAAATCACTTGTAACTTTTAATATTTTACTTGTAGCTGCAAGTCTTGTACTTGTAGGTTTATGAAACAGTATTCCGTTATTTTCTTACAACTTACAGGTAAATTCTCTTGCAACTTGTAGATTTCTACTTTTATGAAATAGCCCACTGGTATATATGTATATTAATATACGGACTAAAACTTTTGCTTGCTGAATTTGGTTTTATACGCGGTTATAAAAAATATTTCAACACTTATGAATAAAAGTATGAAATTTGCCTGGAAATATTGATGGGCCAACATTAAATTTCTAACGTTATTTCAAATCATCCCAATATTTGGATTCCCACAGAACATATTTCCCCACCTTATGAATCAAATGCCAATAGCTGGAAGAGTTAGCCAATTATACTAGTACGTGCCTGTTACAAAAGCATATTTACCAACTACGAACCAACACACATTAAAAAATTAACTTTTATTTTAAAATGATCAATGTGCCGGAATGAAAATGCCTGAGCACTCAATTAAATAATAGGAATTATACACTGGAATGCATTTTTATTTATATTATATTAATAAAATTTTGCATAATGTTTTAAATGCAACGTTGGCTCGACATAAATTAAGTACCCAGCATCAAATGTTATGATCATGACATTGTATCAACATGCAAATAACAAAAAACTGTTTAAAATCAAATAAAAATTTGGAAATTCTTTATACTGTTTGATAATATATTTTTATTAAAAATATTATTATTATTATAGAGTGGCGTTTTGATGGTTTTACAACATTAGCCCGACAAAGTTATTAATACTGAATGTTGACAATGTGTTTTCTAACTAACGTAGAACATACGACCAACAAAGTAAATTATAAATTGTACATTGTTTGTTTGATAAAAATCATAGCTTTCAGGTAAACGTATGTAATCTCTGTTTAATGTCATCAGAAATATTGTAATAGCCATTGTTAACATAACATAGATTACAAAATGTTGACCCAGCAAAATAATAGGTATCAGTGACCTATTCCTATGTTACAAACATTGATACAACATACATACAACAAATCATATTTCAAAGAGAATAGTTATCTGGTTTTGAAAATACATCATATTGAAAATGAACAAAACCGAACATTGTTTTTATTAAAACCATATGTATCATAATTTGACTTAAAATATCAATTGCAGCACAGCAATTTTTTCACATAAAAATACCTGTCACATCAAAACGTAAATTTACCAACTTGTTACTAGCTATCAACCAATCATTTTGATGTTTAAAATAGTTTATTTTTATATGTTCTGGCATTTTCTGATTCATTGGCATCATTGTCTTTGGGAGAAGTGTGATGAGGGTAATAATTATCCTCACAACATTTTCGTGGTAGCAAGTTTTCGTAGGCATTTTACATTGCAACGAATTTACACTAATGTGTGTGATCCATCCCAACATATAACAAAAATTTATAAACAAATATCAACCATTGCGGATTTAATGCGAATTACAACTAAATGTTTCAGTGTCAGCTTAAAATTTAGTGAATTTTGAGAGGTAATATAAAACATAAAAATTTAAGAATTGTTACAATTGAAACAACAATTGCAGTTCTCTTAAATGTTATAAAACTTAGTCAAATTATATAAATAAATAAAAAAGTTATTTAATAATTTATCTGTGTTTCAGTTCCAGCAGCCATCGTATCATTTGGGCAAAATTTTGGAGTCCGCCGAAGAAGTTTGGTTCAGTTGCCATGCCTGGCTGTAGGAATTCCATTTCCAAGGCATCAGTGGCTTGACAACGAAAGGAAACATGTCGTTGGTGAACACTTTATCATCCAACAGGATGGGAGCATGCATATTAGTGAAATACAGGCGAAGAACCAAGGAAACTACACATGCTCAGTGGCCAACTCGTATGGATCAGATAAAATAACGTATTCCGTCCAAGTACTGGGTAAGAAAATAAGTTTATTTCTTATAATACATTCGAAATATTTTATTGCGTTATTAAGAATTCACTTTAATAATTTAGTTTAAGTTAAATAGCTCTGAAATGTTTACTAATGTAAAGAACTAATTCAGATATTTCCTACATAACTGTAAAAAACTTTTTTGTGTAGTTTGCATTACAGTAGTTTAATAACAGTATATGTGTCTAGCATATGGGCAAGGGGCACAGGCGCCTGGTGCTGTTCATGCTCTATCATTTTGGTCATCTGGCAGCCATTTTCCCTCAAAATTTGCTTTGTTCCCTCGAAATCGAAAATTTTTCTTAAATATTCCCGTTTTCCCTTAAAATTTCAATTCTTGCACTCAAAATTTTCCTTATCTCTCTCAAAAATCACCAATTCCCCCCATTTTTAAAAACCATTCATTTGGACAATTAGGGTGGGGCGGGGGGGTCGCTTGTTTCCTTTGGTCTTCACCTATGCCCGTGACTTTAAATAACCTTTAAGCCAAAAAATATATAAACATTTTGAAATAATAGAGAAAAATATAAAAATCGAGGAAAAAAATACACCGGTGACCCCGACCACAATGTTAGATGACAGTGACCTGGTCCCCAATAACCTTGAAAACAAAAATGAAGAAAAAAACAAAAACAATAAATTCCAGTAAGTCGGTGAGCATATTATATTACTGACTATGACTGTCGTGTTGGATGTTGGTGACCTTGACCTGTGACCTTAACCCGGTTGACATTTGACCTTGATTTAAAAACTTCCAAAATTTTTGATTTATTTAAATATATTTATTTAAATATAAATATTATATAATTATTTAAAAAACTTGAATTCTGGAGGCCCTACCAAGCACCACATAAAACAGAAAACTGACCCACTTCCAATAAAATACATTGTATTAACATTCCCTTTATCAACCCCCTCACACTTGCTCATTCTGTCGATAACTCCACCCACAACATTCGTTTTTTCTTTTGTAATTTATTTACTTTTGTCACCTAGTATATGCTAGTGTATTAATTATAGATTTCGCCATCAGAGGAGCTATCGATTTATCCACCAGTTGGTGTTTGTCGAACCTGACCTTTACGCCAGGCGTTGAACTCCAAAAATCGAGAAAAATCATAGTCCATACTATTAACCAATACTATCTGGTCACAATAAGGAGCCAGATCTAATTACCTTACTAGCCTACGACTGACTCCACCCAAGACTAACTGCACCCAATACTGGTTCCTGGCATGAATGACTGTTCCCAAGACCAGCTCCTTACGAGAGCACTTCCTGAAAGACTGGCTAGAAAAACAGACAAGACCAACCTGCCATACAACCCACCTATACAAACGATGATGGACAATCTAGAAAAGTATCCTAATAAGAGACTCGAAGCTAAGCTCTTGGCACAAAATCTTCGCAAAATTTTCGCAGTTGCTGGGGGACAATATTTCGTCGGCTTTTATATATGTATAGCGATATCGAGGCTGATTAACTCAAAATATATTTGGGCTGCTGTGGAGAGAGAATATCGTACCGACCCAACATGGAATGTATTCCAGAAAAATTTTTGAGTCGTTACTGCGAGAATAAATTTTTTTATAGCAGCAATGCTCAATAGCAAGAAACAGGATATTCTTGGAATGAGAAGCGCAATACTTTTAAATCAGAGTTTGATCACCATAGCAAATTGAAGAGACATCTGGAAAATTGTAATAGTCTCCCTTCGCTTACTGTTAAACGTTATCTATCCCCATTGCATCGGAATTGAACTGCGATGGTAAATGACGTGACAAGCACTGGAACATCATCCAAGCAGAAAACTTCACCTGCGAATGCCATCGGCAGTTCGTTGGTTTCATCAAAACTTCCATGCATCTACTGTGACAATACTTTCGAAAATGCTAATGAAGCACGAAGGCATGGAAATAACGCATGTGTAAGGAGTACTGTCCGAATGAGATATCGTTTTGAGGAGTGGCCTTAACTTGCACGCACCAACATTTTGAATAGGCATTTTATACGATGTAAAATTGCTGTATTATCCACCGATGTTGAACGAGCAGTACATCCTTCCTCTGTGCGGTTTACAGCGAAAACTGCTCCTCACGCATTCTTGAATGGCGAATGAAATGCTGCACGTGCCAATTCGTCATCACAACCATCGAAAATAACCTGTGAGATGAAGCCGAATGCAAATGGATTGTTCCTGAAGCAATTCGCATTCATAGGCCTTATAATAGATTATATTGCTCCGAATTGGATAGCTTCGTCAAAATATGTTAGTTCATTTTTGGCATATATAAAACTAAATTTACTAAACCAACTTACAGAAGAGGTGAAAAAATATGGAGCTGTAAAATATAATATATGGCTTGTTTACAGCTAAGTT
Organism: Clitarchus hookeri; assembly: GCA_002778355.1. Lineage (NCBI taxonomy): Eukaryota > Metazoa > Arthropoda > Insecta > Phasmatodea > Phasmatidae > Clitarchus > Clitarchus hookeri. Next base: position 1,655,791 of record NQII01000006.1, on the reverse strand, counting down.
AAACCAGAGCCATAGAATGATGAGCATCCAAGGAAGGCTTTCACTACCTCGAATTTACCTGTCTATAATGTAGGGGAGAGTCGGGTAGCCCGGTCGACGGGTATCCCCGGCCAGTGTTAGTTTCAAACAATCCCACGCACATAGGTAAACTGATAACACGCCACAACGACCGCAGCGTCATCTAGCCGTATAATCGAATCAACCTGGACGCGACCGCCGAGCGAACAACACATTACAATCGTTCATTTACCTGTGCCTATATTGTAATGTGCGCTGTTTACATTTTGAACTCAGTTATGGTTTATATAATGTAAGTACTTCACCATGATTTATTGATTATCCTTTAAGATATTGATTCAAGTGTATCAGTTAAGTTAATAATACAGGTTATCTTTATTGAAATTGTTGATATTAAATAAAAAACATGGAATGTGGCGGTCGTGTAACGATGTTGTTGGGTAACCCCGGACATTTTTTGATGGATAAATGTTTAGTTATTTTAATGTAATGTTAAAGCAAGTTGTAAAATGTTGTCTTTTGCAGAATCACTTCAAAATTTTCAAAAGTCAATTGAAGAATTACACACAGAGGAAATTGGGATGAAAATAAAATTAAACAGACAATGCAATCTGTCTAGGAAAAAACGACATCGGTAACGACATCGGTGAGAGGAGCAGATGAAAGAAATAAGGCGCCTAGAACAAATGAATGGCTCAAACAGTTGAGCCCTTTTCTTGATGCTTCTAAGTAACGTCTAGTAGTGCGTTCCCGAAAAACACAAAGAGTGAGATTCTGACATCTCCACCGTTCAAAAACGCGCTGGCAGAGAAAAAAGGCTGCAAACAATAAAAACAAGGTGGCACTAAATAAAATGAAAACAAAGAAGAGCATTTATAGTTTGGTTCAGCAACAAAGAGACCAGGATACAGAATGCATCATTTGCGGAGAAACGTTCCAAGAAGACTGGATCCAGTGTCATAAATACGAAGACTGGGCGCACGAAGCGTGTGTGGACATTGTCACTTTGGAGGAATACTACTTTTGTGATGCATGTAAAGTCAAAAAACGGTTTGGTCATCATTAAATCTATGTCTGAGGCTACCCTCCAAAAATGTATCGACTGAAAATTGAATCTTGATTTCAAGACTTGATATAAGCTATGATAATATACCTATCAGATTGTTACTTAATTATAATTGTGAGAGATATGTTGTATTTCCATTCTAGTATCAAAATAAATATTTAATTCTCCTGATTTTCAAAATGTCATGAGTTTTATTTATGTAGCTGGGGCTACCCGCTTCTCCCCTATATGACATCGAATAAGTGTTCAAAACAGCATGAATCAGGTATGCCGCGAGGAAGAAGAAATGGCAATGAAGGGCCTTGGCTGGTCACTCGATTCGGTAGATCATCTGCTACTGAAAACGAGTGGATTCTGACCACTTAACAAATAGGCAATATACTGATATATTCGTCTTTGGTGTGGAATACTAACGTATGAAAATATCCACATTTCATGATGTCACAAAGTGGATATATGTATCCAAAAATACTAGATACGCGAGAAGCCTATGGGTCGGCAATGGTTATGTCTCTTATGAGCCTACAGTGCTGAGAAGTTTATATCTTAGCTGCTGTAACCTCCATCATCGCTGTGATTAACAATAGATACATCATTTCGTTCCTATAATTCCTACATTACAATGCCTACCTAAAGTGCGAATGTCTCACTCGACAACTCTTTACCGGGTGGAACATAACCTTCACCATCGCCTGCCATGATGCACCACAACATTCGCGTGATGTCATGTGCATATATATACATAGGTGGTCTTGTTCATGTTACGGAGCTTAGTTTTTTAGTGGTCGTGGTAATAGGCAGGTCATCTTAGCTGTTGACGGCACCTAGCAAAAATACAATGGAGATGTTGGTCGTTGGAACAGCAGAAGTTACATAGATCGAAGTTAGTACGATGCTATCGTCTTCGTCGATTGAAACATTTTTGCCATTTTTGACAGCACCTTCTGACGAACTGACAATGCCAGTTATTACTGTAACATGTTTCTTATTCTAAATCATCTCCGCCAGAGCAAAATGTATACTTGCAGCTACTGCGACAAGGTTTTTTCGCACCAAAATTATCGCAGGTCTGCATGACATTCATAGTTGTATGAACCATTCCAACTGCATTAAATACGTGTGCTTACAATGAGGATCGCAGTTCAATTGCAACTATACTTACTGCAAACATGTGAGGTCATGCAAAGTTAAATTGCAGGCCTCATCGAAGCCGCAGTGTCATTTATGTCAGGGAGAGTTCTTGCAGCCTTCGTTGTTGGTGTGACAGAAGTTAATTTCGTTCCTGTGCCGCTACCCGACCAGCTAGCCAACACATCGTCGCCGAAGACACTTCTGATGGCTGGGCCTGCTATGAAGAATTTTCCTCAAACTTACTGTATGACATCTAGAAGGTTATAAGTGGCAAACATACTTGGATTCCTGTTAACTATGGACTGTGGATAAATATACACAGTGGATACTTTTTTAATGCTCTCGTGGTAATATATTTAATAAATCTTAAAATAACTTTTTTTTAGAAAATTTAGCTAATGACCATGGTTATAGAGGCCATAAACATGCATTCGTATATTCCTAGATATAGAAAATATATATGCAAAATAAATTTCACAAGACTGGTCCTCAGAATTCACCAATTATACTCGCCACTTATGTGATAGTAAATATTCGCTTGCTTTCGAGCCAACCTGCGAAAATGTGGTTGCCGCATAATTATTTCAAATAGATTTGAAAAAATTCAATGTGAGCATAGGTACATAATCTAATTTAATATTCAGACTTGTCTGAAAAAAAAAGCGTTATTTAATACATTTCTTATATTTGAAATATTAAATAAAATGATAAAATTAAACAAAGATGGCTTCAAAATAATAGTGTTTATTAATCAGGCATTGATTGAAAGGAACATAAAACTAATTTAACAAATTGTTTAATACATTAATAATTTTTGTAATTGTATGAGGCAATGTGTGTATTTCATAAGGAATGATCTACGAAATTGAATTATTGAGATTTGTCGCCAGCTTGGTAGCTCAGTTGTTAAAGTGCCTAAATTTTGTTTGAGAGATTGCAGTTTTAAATCCATGTTACTCCCATGAGACAATTTTTTTTATGTTACCAACTGCCGTTCAAAAATGCAAATTTTACATAGTTAAAAACTTACAAACTGATTTTTCATTAAAAGTACATGTCCAAAACATTAAACTGTATTTTTTGTTAAATATTTGGGCATTTTTCAAAACATAAATAAATTAGACTTAAAAATATATATTCTAACTATTTATAAATGCACCAATTCCTAGATGTCTATTAGTTTCACTAATAATCCGACAAGGCTGGCCAGCCACCTGCCAAGCACGAGCAAGTCGATGAGAGCTGAAGGTCTCGCTAGTTGAGTGTGAGGAATTGGTTGCCTTTTACAGGGGTGTGAGAGGTCGATTTTTTTTCGATTTTTTTAGGAGTAGAGGAGGTCATGTTTGTTGGATGAAACTACTTCATCTTGAGGGGTGGGAATGGGTTCATGATCGTTGGTTTAAAGGTGGGATGAAGGGGTGTATGTATCTGTGAGGGATGATAGGGGTGGCACATGTATTCATTTCTTCAATATATCTTTCGATGATGATTGGGATCATGTTATAATTCACTTTAATTTTTAAACAATTTTATATGTAAAACAGAGAATTGGAGGAGGGTATCTGATAGGGCGGGGAAGGAAGGGGGTTATTATGTGAGATCACGAGTTTGGATGGTGGTTGAGATGCTGGTGAGTGATGTTTGTAATTTGGGGTAACAGGACTGTTTTTTTGTATGTACTCTACTGGTGGGGCAGTAGGGTCTTACCATTAAAATCCAATATGTCGTTCCTGTCATTGGGTTACATAATCGTTATGACAACACGATGCGCCTTGAAGTGGCGAGTGTAGTAAAATAAAACACTTAATATTAATGCCTTGAGATATATAATTATAAAATAAATTTCAATAAAATAATGCATTAAAAATAATCTTATTTTAATGGCTGCTCATTGTGGCTGGAATTTTAACACATTCAACAACATTGAGCATTCACTCAGGCACACTGAGCAGCAAGAAATAGTTTTTACAAAATTTTGAAAATCTCATTTATGATATGAGAAAGGGTGTGGGGGGTTATTAAGGAAAATTTTGGTGACAAAACTGCGTTTTTTGATAAACAAGCCATTTTGAGTGAAATGTGGGAAAATTTTATTTACCTGCTGACCGTGTAGCACGCCTCATCAAGTAAGCTGGCAGGCGAATCCCGCGTATGATACCTTGATACCTTTGCCAATCTCACAATTTTATATCCACTTTCGAAATTCCTACTTAATTTTTTGCTACACAGAAATTGACAATTATTTTTTCTTTGCCCAACTTATGTTTACCATATATAAAGATACTTTCTCACCACATTATGAAATTATCTTTAAAATTTATCTGAAGAGAATATTTTACTTTTGCTCAAACACATACATACGAATTCCTTTCTGGACACATTGGGTCGCCTAACATAAACCAAAATTATTTTTTGTTCTCGCTTCATTTATTTGGTTTTTTACTGTGTTACTAGAATGTGCTGTAATTTTTTTACAGCCGCGGATCTTCGTCAGTACTGTCCGCATCCAGCAAACATATTTCACATCGCATGGCTAGCTGCGACACATCGTTGTCCTCCCATGGAAGGCGATGTGTCAACATCTTAGTCTGGGATGAGCCTGTCTATATCACAATTGTAATATTTGCTGAAATATCATAGCTTCCTGGCTCTCTCGCCAAAATAGCTATTGTCTTCATTGAAAATATCATTGAAGTTCATATTTTCGTCCTTTCTCAGCTTAATATGTTATTCCGTGGTAAATACTAGCATCATGTTCAGTGTTATGTTTTACACTACACAGATGCCACCATCATAAAGGATGCTGTCCATAAAGTACACCCTTCACTTGCCCTAGGCATTTATGATACTTAGATTTTATGCAGTGCCAGGGTCTAGTACAGGCAAGCATGACTTATTCCATCACAGGCCTCTACGTTTTTCACAGCATCATCATAGTGGTGGTCACCCAGCGTATACTTCACACAACTGAACACTGTGATGTCCTTGTGATAAAATTTCACCATAGCTATTACGAAGGAACTCTCCCACATCATCTCTGCGGATCGACCAATGGGAGTACCTGCATGCCAACCTGTCGATTTTTGATAGATTGGGGATAGCTGCGATGTACACCAGCATGTTGGTGGTATTGGTGCTGGATCGAAGATGTGACGTGATCAAACGAATGAGTTTTGTGATTGCCAGGTTTGCGGGGAAAGTTACGACATTTCACGGTTTTGGGAATTCTTCGTAGACGCTCGGACCACCTCGTCTGTCTGTGTGGCGGCCGATATGTTGCTGAGGGCGCTGCAGGCGGTGATGTTGCATTACGAATTGGTGACTAATATTAAGGCTGTGACTACAGATGTTGCTGCCACATCTCACCATGACTTACACCAGTTGTGTGAATATGGAGTGTCTGGAACAGCAGGTATAGCCATTGAAGCGCTCTTTGCAGGGCTGCCAGACACTTATATCTTCGTGTTGCTGCAGTTAGGCCGGTAGAAGTTTGCACACACACTGAACTCCGTGTTACATAAAATGTGCATAAGTAGAAACTATTTCGGAAGGTAGGGCAGCTCGTTTTCCATATCAAGGGTTGTGAGCGAGCAAAGCCTCGCATACACGACGATGACGTCTGGGATATTATTTTGTGTCTAGAGGAACAGGGCACAAGCACATCATGCTTGTTAACACGATTGATGTGAAACGACTAGAGGAGAAAATTTAACGACGACCGACTTGGGCTGGCAACGATGATTGTAGTAGTAGACAGGAAACTGAATTTAGAAGTTCTTTATACGCAGGTATATGCAATGTGTAAATGCAAGGGAGGGATTATCATAGGCGCTATTAATGGCATTAGACAACATGGGTGCACAATTGTCATAGATGCTAAAATCATGAGTTACCAGCGCACTGTATTGGCAATGCCATGGATGAGGAGGATGGAACAGAAAGGGGTGTGGGGATGGATTGCAGAATGCTAAAAGGGGTGGAAGAAGAGATTGTGCTGCTTTCTCTCTTTTAAACGTTCTATTTGTTTTTTGGGAATAAAGAAACGAAAACTAAAACCACTGGGTTGAAACAACACCAATATTTATGTATATTTTTATATTCGTGCTCCATGAGTAGCTAGCATTATTTTATAACAGGTGTAATAAATACCCCAATGTATTTATGTCACTATATACTTGGATAACTGTGTATTTTTTAATGTGAGTTAACTAAGACCATTTGTTTTTACTTTTGTGTGTGAGCTTCACCACTGTGTGTAAATGCATTTCTGGCTAAATTAAATTTATAATTTTTCTCGGTTTCGGGTGTTTGATATTTTTTTTAAGAAATAACTTTTAAATATTTAGGAAATATTGTTTATTGTAGCTGATGTTTCGGATGCAATTTTGCATATGGGTATGTCTCGCATATACAGCACGGGGGACTGGGGTTACCCATGCCTCAGGCCATATCCACTTTACTCATCCAATGGGGAAAATACACAAAATTCCTTCTTATGTAAGGATAACCCCAAGCAGCATTAGAAAATAATATTTCGCTCGCAAATGGGCTATTTAGGAATGAATATACAATTTCCTTCGGAAACATAATGGGTTGATTTTTCACCTCCTCAAAATACATTATGTGTGTATACTTATACAAATAATTTGAAATTACAATAATCTGCCCTAGTTTATTCATATATTCCGAACAGTCAGTATTTGTTTGTGGAACTTGCTCTTATTAATTTTAAAAAAGAAAAATATTTGAAAATATGTATCCGTTTCAAACAGCCACACTTGCTAAGCGATAGCATGATTTTATGTTGTGATGTATATGAACAACAATTTTCACTACAAGTTTGCAGAGATATTATGTACTCTGTGAGATTGTGCAAGGGGAGAGCCAATGTGATATGTATTTTCACCACACAGCAATAAAATGTGACGAGTGTCAGAAGCAGTTCAGTCGAAGAGGTAGGTTATATAAATATTGCAAAAATATTTATTATAACATCGCTTTTAAAAAGTGATTAATTATATATAATATATTTACACCTTCTCCACCTACACCTACTCTATCATCTCGATATATAATAGTTTTATACTTTTTTATTTCCTAGCAACGTCAAGGCCAGAATTGAGACATTTGCAAATAGAAAACGTCAGCCTACTTAGTTGGATGCTTTTTTCTCGCGTGGGCAACTGCGAAAAAAAATTCGCAATGGGACCAGTGGTTACTAGTGAAAATTCTGCATACATGGAGGGTCTTGGTTTTGGTGGGTTTAATATGGTTGTGTGCAAAGTTGCATTTCTGAATAACTGATAACACTCCGTGTGTTTGGGAGCTCTCTGTTTTGCTTAAAATTTTGTAAGCTTCTCTGGAGAGCTCGTATTCCACCAAGGCGAATCGGGTTCGATTCCTGGCGGGGTCGCTCCCGGATTTTTGCACATTGGAATAGTTCTGGACGATGCAGTTTCTCTGTGGGTTTTCTATGGGATAGTCCACTTCCCCATCCTTGCTTTTCAGCGCTGCGCCATACTCACCTTTAGTGCCACTTGCATTTGTTCCTTAGTAGCTGTTTTGTATATTGTTTATGCCATGGACTCACTCCATAATATTAAAACTTTAAATAATTATTTGATTGTTGACTTTCGTTATACAAGGGCACTATTTATTCTCTTTACCGACGACGAGGGGTCTACACAAGCCTAAAGCCTATGTCGGCGACTTGGTGAGCATCTCCAAACAACGTGGCATTTCCCAGTATATCTATCGTAACAATAGGCTGGCGTCATTTAACAAGGTTGTCCGTTTAAAATATTCGTACTTGTGCATGTAGTATTACCGGGAGGATATCCATGATGTAAACCCAAACTAGGCGACTTTTATGCTGAGGAGATGCAGTCTACGAAGTCTCCCGACATGTACATAAATCGTCCAAAAATTTCGCATAGGCCAACACACTGACAAATTTCTGAGTCACGTAGTGAGTGGTACAGGCAATTACGCAAACCTAGACCACTTGCATAATAGACCCAAAACAGAACCCCTAATCACACAGAAGCAACTACAGGTATTTGTTGGTAGGGCGAAATGTTGCGCAGCTATATTCTCCGGTTCATGCGTTGGCAGCATGCTTAACAAGCCTACTTGTGGTAGGTTTTGGAGAGATCTGACACATGTATCAGAAGTCAAGTGACAGGAGCCACCAGCTATGACGTCACAGAGAGAGGTCGCGGCCAATGGCCGGAGGACTGGGACGGCTATGTTATTGACAAAATTACCTGTTTCACCCCTAAAATATATTACGAAATTAATTATTTTACCAAAAATCAAATTTTTCCAAAAAAAAAAAAAAAAAAAAAAAAAGGCAAGCAGATCCAAAGCTCCTCGAAGCAAGAGCCAGAAAATACGCAGTTGAGTAAGAGCATTACAGGCTCATAGGATAATGAGTTACTTAATACTCAAAGCAGTTGAGGAGGATTCACGAATCCGAGTCAGGTTCAGTGGACCAGAGAGAATCAGCGGACATCATAGCCCTTCACCCAACCCCCATCAAGCAACTACCACATCCACACTACATACCTCCACCCCTCCTCCACACCATATCCTTCTTCGCGCATACCTTACCCCCTCCCCACACTCATCCCTTTGTAAATTATTTAAAAAAACCACAAAAAAATTTAAAAAAATCGGAAAACATATATCATTAATCTCACACTTATCCTACCATACTCATCTTGCCCGCTCTTTCCCCCCCCCCCCTCATCTATTTACAGTTTTTATAAACTCAAAAAATATATTTAAAAAAAATTATAAAAATCTTGGAACATATAACAATAACCTCACACTAAACCTGCCACTACCCTAATCTACCCACCGTCCACCATTCATTCAAAATTGCAGAAAATCTAAAACCAAATTTTGAAAAATCGAAGAACATATAACATTAGAAACTATTCCCTTTCTCTTCTCTCCACCCCCAACCACTCAACTACCCACCTCAAATTAATCATTGGCATTTCATAACAAATAATCCCTCCACCCATACCAATCAATCATATATGCCCATTAACCAATTAATTATAACTTAAACACATATATATCCAGTATTGGACACTATATAATTTGCTAGTTATTTCATTTTTAGCATCTGCCACCAGAGGACTCCCATGTCGTCCATTTCCAGACATTTTTAGGGACGAGACATACTTCCAAACATGGAGTGAAAATAATCTCTACTATTTTAATAATAATTTTAAAACATATTATGTCAATCTTTATTTTTTAAGTAAATAAATCATGCACTATTTCAAAAATATTTATTTAAAAAAGTACATAAATTTAAACCTTACTTTGTAATAACTTTTTTGTATGCAGGAAGAAAAATCGTATTCATTTGCAAGTGTTTGGTATACACCAGTTCTCAGCTGTAGTTGATCTACCGAATCGAGTGTCCAGTCAGAGCTCTTCGTTAGCATTTCTTCTTCCTCGCGGCACACCTTCTTTACACTGTTTACAACTATCTGCGTTGTCACTTATAGTATACTAGCGAACCGGCCTGGCTTCGCCCGGGTACAATTGAGTTTTACAGTTATACACTTATAAATAAATTGGGAAAAGACAATTCATTTATGTGAAAACAGAATTATAAAATTATACTATGTTGGCCTAGGTGTTTAACTGATTACGGTAACCCAAAAGAAAGGAAATATTTTTTACCCGATATCCAAAAAGTAGGGAAATGTTTTGGAGTGTATCTGTGGAACTATCGCGCAGTTACCACATTTCCGCTTTCCAGCGTCAATGTATGAATACCAAAACGTGAGTTTCATCAAGTTGTAGCTTTAGAAAAAAGAGCTTTAGGTACAACTCTTTGCGCTTGGCTGAGTGATATTAATCGATCATTAAAGTTAAGCAATGTTCCCAGAGGCACGCATTTGGATGGGCGACCGTTTAGAGGCATAACATCTGAGCGCTTCCGGGCTTCGGAAGGCACGTTAAATATTGGGTCCCGATTGTGATCGATTTATAGCAGTCATTAGGTCATTTGAGAGGTTCTTGGGTGGCCTGATATACTCTAGCAACAGATGAAAAGAATTTTCGGACACGTTCCCAGCCGTTGCAGAGTTGGATTTTATTATTATACCAAAGGAACCACATCATTTTCCTGGATAAAAAGTGTCCTATGTCCTATTCCAGCACCTAAAATACCTACATAGCAAATTTAATCAAAATCCGTTCAGCCGTTATGGAGCTGCGTGGTAACAAACATACACACACGCATCAACACACAGACTTTAGCATTTATAATATTAGTAGGATTTCCAGACAGAATCCAATACAGTATAAGGTTTTGTAGCCATACACATCAAATTCTGCGAAACACAAATATATTTTTTTAAAAGTATATATCCTACATCGATTGCGTGTATCCTACTAGCAAACTGAGTGCTTATATGGAAACGAATTAGTTTATCAAAAGTGCAGTGTTAGATTTGAGACTCTCTTATATATCGGTAAATATATATATATATATATATATATATATATATATATACATATATCTGTGTGTTTGTTGCGTACTGACTTGGGATGTAGATACGAGATTGGTGTATGTGTTAATTTGAGTTAAAATATCGAATACTCCACACTTCACATTCGAAATATAAATTTTATACTTACTATAAGGATGAATACAAATACTATACGTATATGATTATTTTTATCGCTCATTGTCCAGGAACATTTTAAATATATCGTGTTATTTACCAGGGGATAACATACATTTGATATATCTCACAACATATTCCCTCAAAAATTTAGTAGCATCAGTTGCAAAATAGTAACGAGAAAAAATAGTAAAGTAAGGACCAGACGAATGCATTTTCTAGCACTAGAAAGCTGAGTAACAATTGCGCGTAGGTGCTGAGATAGTCAGTAATTAAAATACTGTATACTTGTATCTACGAATCCAAGCATACATAGTTTGTTATATTAATAGTTCGAAATAATGTAAATAAACGAAGTCTTAGGTACAGCTGCCCTCCATGCAGCAGACTACAGCAAAACAAACCTGAAACATACAGGCACGAATAGTACTAATACTGTAATGAGGACAGGGTATGAATTAAAAACAATAAAATAAACATTTTTTTATGGTGAAGATTAAATTTAAAAAAATACATAATTAGTATTTGCAAACAAGAGCCTGCATATACAAACCAGCCAGCCACCAATTAAATTTATTATTATGTTCTTATATGTTTTATAATCAAATGGAGCCACTATATAACAGAAAGTAATTTTGTGTAAAATTAAACTTACAAATTGTTGGTTTCACTAACTATATAAAGAATTATGAAAAACTACCGCCCAACAGTTATGTACTTTTTTATATATAATGCTGTATACAACAGCAAACGGTAGCATATTCATTATGCACATTAATAGCTATGGGTAAATTGTTTATTTATGATTATGAATATCATTTTTATACCTAGCACATCACTGAGATTTTTTTTGTCATTGTGTGTAGTTATCTTAAATAAACCGTCGTATGCATACAAGTATTAACATGTTATGTACCAGAAGAATAAAGGACGACTATAGTATAACGCCTAGAAATAAAGGCTGAATTACTAGGGACTCCCGTGTATTGGACGATTTTATATGGGCAAAAGGGGAACTCGCTGACACCATACCACGGAAGTCAATTCCCCTGGTCACAATTTTACCACACAATGTAAAAAATATAACAAACTAATGCAAATATCCATCTCGTGGTCGTAAAATACTCACTACTTCTATTTGCTTAAAGATGCGGGGGTTTCCTTACCGCCGTACAGACTGGACCGCAAGAAGACTGAATTCACAACTCCTGGAATTGTCAAGACCTGCGACTGTCCACAGCTGTAACCTACAAAAGGACCACTGTGTCTCAAAACATATACGCGAACAATACGTACCCTTTTTTTCATTTAATTATCTTTACAGTGCTATGTCTTTACTTTCAAGAGAATTTTGATCTCGCAGCAAAAGGCAGTAGGTACTGATTTTGTTTCTGAGCTAGTTGGCAGGTCAAGAGCGAACTTTTGAAGAGGTTACTCGACACACTGACTGCAAATACCTGCATAAGATAAAATAAATATTGTTAATAACTTACATTCAATACACACACGCAAGACAAATTGATAAAAATGGCAATTCGTAATGAAAAACGATATGCAAAAATTCTTAACAGCTTGTTAATTGTTAATCAGAAAGCAATTAGTTATTTAATAATTTAAATGCAAAAAAATATTAAAGAGTTCGTTAATTCTAAGAAATGAGCTAATATTGAAATTTAAAAAGCAATCTGCATAAAAATCGATGATAAAAACTAATGAGCTCACTGACAAAATTTATTTAACCGGCTAATTGGTTAATAAATGTTCACACATGTAATTAATAATCTTGGAAAAATATTATACGTTCCCGAGTAATAACTCGAAGTAAAATTTATGGCATTTATGATACCACAAACTATCTCACTAAACGGAAAATGGCTACGAATCAGAAAGTACTCGCATATGCAAATGGTAAGAGCTGATATCAGAGTGAGGTATTTCAACATGCTCTAACTTGTTTATTTTATAGCCAAGTAGAGGGAGTAGCAGATTGATATAAAGGAAATAGTACCTGTAGTTACCTAAGCCATTTCATTGGCCAACTTCCCCTCCCTCCATACTTATTTTTTCAAAAACTATGAAAGGATGGTAGCAGTAGGAAAATGGGGAGTTTTGGGAGAAGATTTAGGCACTAGGAGCCACGAGCCAAGTCGGCTGATGCCATAGGCAGATGCAACTTTTCCCCCTGCATTCTCCTTCCCAGAAACATGTCACTCTAACAATTATTTCAATAAAAACTTCGTAAAATTATTTTTATTTATAAAAAAGTAAATATTTGCTTGCTACTATGGATCATTCACACTCTCAGCAGACCAAGACATCTGCCGGCCAGGTACAGCTTGACCTGGGCGGCGTGCCTTATCTGTGTGACCAGCAAGTATCTGAGCTTATCTCTCTGCCGGCTGCACACTTTTCTTGCTTTATACCGTATGACCAAGCGCTGCATGGCTGGCATGGCAGGGGGTGGGCTAAAGATGGGAGAGCGCCAGTCGTGCCTCCTCTCACGATCAAAAAATTATTACATTAGTTCACCTGAAAAAGAATACTTATCTCCCAGTCCAGACGCATTCAAAAAATTCAGTGAATGTTCGTACATGATAAAAAACTACTCCGTCAGTTTTCCATTAATTAAATTGCATTACTACTCTTGCGCATATATACGTGAACGAGAAGAATGCAGACTGCATTATCCCTTTCCCCAAACTTTGAAACCAACAAAATCACACCACATGTGCATTGGGCTACGTATCAGTCCACGATGGAAAACACTGAATGTTACAATTTGCGAGTCAAGGAGGCAGTAACCGAACTATATTCACATGTGTCAGCACCAATTTTTTTTTTAACTCACATGTGTCAAATGCGGTCGGGCCTGTAACACGGCTGCTGCCTGCTGGTACACAAACACAGCAATGCCCAGCATAATTATTTATTTCCAATCATTCTGAAAGGCAATGTACGGACAGTTCTATTTGCAATAAGCTTCATAAAAATTTTGAAAAATCACCTCATATGTATTCGTCTTCGATTTTTTTCCTAAATATGCAGTGTATCACAAGCTTTTTATACTTGTGTTAGGGCGCTTATATTTAGTGGTTGAATTCCTACGACATTTTATTAATAAACATTATTATTTCAATAATATGAATAAAAGTAGATAAAAATAGGTGTTTTAGTAATACCTAATAATAAATACGTTTTATAGTGGAGGGCGCACGAATATGGTGCATTGTCCGTTTAGTGTATTTTTCTTGACTTAATTAAGTTTGGTTTGTATAAGGCATCTTTGCTTCAGAATAGTTGGAAGTAACCTTAAATGGGCTACAGGCAGCAACCTTAATGCAGAGGTGTGCAACTGCTATAGGAAAAGCACACGTATTATTCACGGGCAAAGATAGGGAAGGATTGGTTCACATTTGTTTTATGATATGTGTTAAATAATAAAACAGTTATGCGTTTTTATATATTCAGGCAAAAACATTTGGCTAGAAAATTATGGCGCTGTGAATTTCTCTTAAGCTTTGACCTATCCACAATGCTGGTATGTATATTAAAAAATTAATTATGTTTCATAAATTTGCACGAAATTGTGGCTGCGAATATCGCAAAAGCCATTGCTCAATTAATCTCATGTAATATTGTCTCTAGTAAAACATTATTAACATACTTACGAATAGTGCAAAACTGAATCAAAGCAATTATGTTTTTAAAAATATAAACTATACTTTATTTAATTATATATATATTGGATGAAACTAAATTAAACCGACAAACTTTGGCTGCAGGAATCCCAAGGGCGGTACACGTCTTTGAAGTTGGACCTGACGTGCCAGATTATTACCGATATTGGAAAAAATATGTAAGATTGAGAACTACGTTTCTGGAAAATGTGTAATTTTAAAATTATATAGAAGCAAAACAAAACCTATCACTGTCATCAATTTAATTCATGCAAATAATAATATTTACCACTATTAATGAAAGCCATTCGACATTGCGCGGTAGCATATGTGATATATTATTGATGGAATATGAATCCGCATGTTCCAATTGACTAAAAAGGCTGCCTTGTGTAATCACCCTTACCCCCACCATTGTCGAGAAATTCCAGTTTAAAATTTCAAACGAACTATGTTCAAAATATGGCAGGCGGGTAACATGCACTACACCCATAAGCAAATGGTTGCGGATATGAAAGGGACAAGATAACATAGAGAGGTGCGTAACAGTGGGGTTGAGAAATGCCGTAAACTACAATAAATCGAAACAATAGCATGGCTAGAGACTCGAGAGTGCGGAATGAATTGTGTCGTATCAAGCATGAGTATTATAGGAACAGAGGACACTACCGCAATGCGTGCAATACTGTAGCGTTTAGAGTTGTAATCGATAATTGTATGACAACATTAATGTGCATACCAGAGTTACCAAATTTTTTTTTCTGTGTAAGAATTGACGTGTGTGTTTAGGGATCGTGGATGAAGTGTACGTTGTAAATATACTTTGTGAAATGGTTATCATGGTCACTTCGTATACGAGGTTAGTGCTAATAAAAAAATGTTGTATGCAGGTATCACAACACGGTTGCATGAGGGATGGCATCATATATTTACATGGAGGATAATATCCTTTCATAACTACCTACCATGTATGCAGCCACACAACACACACCATCGTCAAGTGGGTGGTCTTTGACCTATGTGTCCTATGATATGTTCAGTCGTTCAACAGGCCGAAACTATTGTACTAGTGTTTAGAGGAGTGGAACAGAGTCTTAGATGGAGTATCGCGAAATGTATCTTTATACTTGGCCCGAAATGGCTGACATTCACCTTGTGTATGGAGCTGTGCAGTGCAATAGTAGAGCTTCAGCACGCCTGTACAGGGAACGGTATCCTTACAGACGTGTGACATTTAATTAACGTTCACAGCTATTGATAGGATGATTCGCGAACAGGGGACATTTACGGTGAGTAAAAGAGTCACAAAGTGTGCTTACGTGACGTCACGGCGACGATTGAACCCTGCGAAATCGAGCGTATCTGTTACAATACTGTACATTTTACAGGTGTACGTACCTAATGCTGGCCGTCCAATGTCAGTACGAACACTTATCTTTGAGGAAGAGGTGCTGCGGAGGTTCTATGAGTTACTATTTACCAACTTTCCTTCAAGTGGCGCATATGGTCCACACTAGACACATGAATGTGTGGAGAGTTGTGCATGAACAGCTACTCCATCCATATCGCCTACAAAAAGTGCACCATTTCAACGTTCAAGACTACCCACAACATTTACAGTTCGTGCAGTGGTGTTTACAACGATAAGCAGTAGAGCCACATTTCCCAAGTGTCCTGTTGTTTACCGACGAAGCGCGATTCATAAGAGGATGTGTGTTGACGTCTCGTAACAGTCGTATGTGTGCGGAGGCGAACACTCACGCGCCTTTCGTCCGCAACTACCAGGAGCAATTTGGTGTTAACGTATAGTGTGTAGGTGACAGTTTAATTGGGCCATGCTTGTTGCCCACTTGCTTAATTGCTGACCGGTACCACGTGTTTTTGGGACATGTTTTGCCGAAGTTGATGGAAGACATTCCACTTGGGATTAAACAGTAAATATACCTGCAGCATGACGGTGTGCCACCGCACTTTAGTGCACATGATCCAGATAAAATTCGTACCATGTTTCCAGGTAAATAGATAGGCTGCAGTGGATCGATGTTCTGGCCTGCGAACAGAATACATTCTGATGCCAAAATCATAACATATGAACCACATCCGGCATTTTTGACCCTGCTCGGCAGTCGTGGCATCGTCGATGTACACTCTACAGTGGGGTTGGATGCTCTCAGTTCGAGCAATTTATACACTTAAGAGCCAAAAAAAACTGGTATAGTCGTTTATATGCAAATAACAGAGGAATGGAACCAATCAGAGTAACGGGATGCGGTTGGCAGTTAGATCGGTTACTGCTGCTACAATGGCAGGTAATCAAAATTTTAGTGAGTTTGAACGTGGTGTTATAGTCGGCGAACGAGAGATGGGACATAGCATATCCAATGTAGCGATACCATCTGGATTTTCTCATACGACCATTTCACGAGTGTACCGTGAATATCGGGAATCCGGTAAAATATCACATCTTCGACATCGCTGCAGCCGGAAAAAGATCGTGAAAGAACGGGACAAACGACGGCTGACGAGAATCATTAAACGTGACAGACGTGCAACCATTTCTCAAATTGGCGCAGATTGGATTTATGGACTGCCCTGCAGGATTCATGGGGTGATTTGCCTCCTGCATACCTTCAGATATTAGTCGAGTCCATGCCACGTCGTCTTGCGGCACTTCTGCGTGCTCGGAAGGCCCTACACGGTATTAGGCAGGTGTACCAGTTTTTTTTGGCTCTTTAGTGTATAAGGGTTGTTTATGCCATCACATAGCACTTAATTATGTAATACATTACAATGTGATTATACCTGGCATCCTCCTATTACTAAAACTTAAACTAAAATAACCGGTAAACAACAACCATACATTTGTAACTTTATATGTCCGAATGTTTCAGTACTATCTCTCTCTCTCTCTCTCTCTCTCAGTCTGTTATCTCGTCCCTCTGATATTCGCAACCATTCGTTATTGGGTGTTGTGCATTTTGCCCGCCAGCAAGGTTTTGAGCGGAAAACTTTTGAAATTTCAAGCTCGAATTACTCGGAAACAATGACGGTTAGGGTTTTTACACATGGCAACCTTTTTCGTCAATTGGATCATGCGGATACGTACTTCATCACTAATATCCCACATATTCTATCGCGTCATCTCAAATGGCTCGCAATAATAAGGTAACTGTTTTTATTTCCATGAATTTTCTCCGATATCTTTAATAATCTGGTTGCCCAGGTCCAAATTCAAAGACGCGTACCGCCCTTGGGAGTAAATTTAGACCATGGTCGTGAATACGTTTTCAACATCTATTTTCGAGCTTAACCTGCAGCCGAAGTTTCTCGGTTGAATTTAGATACACCCTGCATATATTTCCTAAATTCATTTAATTTACCACTTTAAAAAACCTTTAAAGGCAAGGGATGCAGTTTTCAGACAGTTCTGAATATTAAATCAGATTTCATGCTTATCCCCTCATTGAATCATTTTTATATTTGTTTTAATTAATTATGCAGCAAACCACATATATTTTCAATTCGGGTCGTAAGCATTTTAGCTATACCTCAGCATCTACAAATATTTATAGTCACAGGCTAAAAACTATAATTTTCAATTTTTAAGAGCCTGGTTCGTGAAGTTCACTTTGCAAGTCTCATTTCTATCGCCAGGAATGAATGCATGTGTAGATAACCTCTTTAAACGCATAATATTTAACTAAATGTTAAAGAAAATTATTTGCTGCGTAGTGATTTTATTAACGAAAACTGTTTATAACATTGTAGTTCTGATATAGTGTTAAAATATGAAAAAGAATAATTTTTGTTTTTTAATTTATTTATTAAAATACTACACAACTACACAAAAATATTCATCTTCGTCCATGCATACCTCATGATCCTATACATCAACTAGATTCCACACACGTGCACACAGGAAACTAACTCCACCCAAGAAAGAATCCACCTAATATGTACTCCACCCAAGATCAACTAGACCCAAGACTAACACCACCCACTGCTAATTTCTCTCACGAATGTGTCCATCCAAGGCTGAATCCACCCAAGTCTCAGTTCACCCAAGAGTGAGTCCACCTACTACTGAGTCCACCCTCGAGCGGCTACACCCATTACTGGCTCCATCCCAAGACGGGCTCAACCCACGACAGAGTCCACCCACGACCGAGTCCGCCCAAAACTGGCTCCGCCCCAAGAATCACTCACTGAAGACACGCTCCATCCATGACCGAGTTTACCCAAGAGTTACTCCCCCAAAACTGACTCCACCCAAGACTGACTCAAGTCAAGACTGCTTCCACCCAAGGCTGCTACCACCAACGACCTAGTCAACAAACAGATGAGTCTACTCAATACCGTGTAACGAAATTCGACAGTTAACGTGGTAAGGGTATGACCCAATGCGCATGCGCGTATCGTCTAGCTATATACAAACATAAGGTACACAACATAACACGTGGTTATATTTAAAACTGACAGAAAATCAGTTCATGTAATAAGCAAATTGAAAAACATTTAATTTATATTAGTAATTCATTGTGAATATATATATATCTTATTAATTAATTTGACTTACATTAAGCCGTGAAAAATTCGTTAGTGACAAAAATTGTATAATAAAATTCTTAAAGTGTTTTCAAGTATTTCAGGTTAAATAAACTAAAATTAACCTCAAATACGCAAGGTACACAACATAGCACGTGGTTATATTTACAACTGACAGAAAATCGTTTCAAGCAATAAGCAAATTGCAAAATATTTAATTTTATAGTTTGAATTAAATTATGATTTGGGACAAGATCAGAATGAATATATGCGTGAAATGGTAACATACGTAATAACATTTTATTTTAGTCACGCCAAAGCGTGATGAGCTTTCTTTGCTGTTTTTTTGGCGAGGGGGGTAAAATTTTTTTTTATTTCATAAGCAGATAAACAAGTATTATTTGGTGGAAATTTTAAACCAACACCAATTTTGGCCAGGTTTAACATTTAAACGTCCATTTCTTTTACAAACATTGTAAGTAATGTTTGCCATCTTATTTAGTATCATTGACAGAACTGACTCATCGATTATTTCCGGGTTTATGAGTCAGTAACTTAAAGCTGTTATTTTTCACAGTATGGTCCTGCATGAAAGTAAGTAGTAATATCAAGAAGGGTGCTGCTCGTAGTGTGCTGTGCGCATGACGAAATTGAATTCCATGTACAGATACCTATATTAGAATGTTTTGCTTTTGTGTGTAGAGTGTGTGATTGTGATCGCTTTTTGGCTCAGAGAGCTGGTGGAGCTTAGCTCTAACAACGAGAAATGCCTGTCCTGCAGACCATGGATGATTTAAAATATTTTCTGCAATTGTGACGAAATGCAACTGAGGGAGAAAGGGAAGCACTCAGAGGAAGCTCGTTATTCAACGACAACGACCATTCTGATTCTCGCAAATGGACATCTGGATTCGGAATTTTTAGAATCGAACCTGGTGACGCTATTCCCCACCTGTGGAATATAGGTGGTTTATAGGGTTGTAGTTAATTCCTCCCGGCATAGACTATAAGGTGCGTAGAAGGTTAAAGGTTTTTCAATAAGGTAGTCTTTTGATGTTTCACTTAACTGGATAATTATATTGTCTCGAGTTTGAACAAAATCAACATACAGCAACACTTCCGAGGTATAGTACTCTAATTTGGCTACTCGTATTAACTGGGCTGACTTCGTGAAGGAGGGGGGCTTCTCTGGGTGGCGACTTGATACTTAACTACTCTGCTGTTGGTGCTGGTATGCTGTCATCTGGGGATGAGCTCAGGTGAAGTGGATAGCCTTGGAAAAAGGTCCGCATTTCGTGTCGTCTCACTGGACTGCTGTTCTGTGCTCGTGCTCACGTCCTCTCGCGATTCCTTGACGCAACTCTTCCCTCGCCGCGGTGATAATGAACTGCATCCCTCTTCTCGCGTAAATTAGCTTATATGCTCACCAGTTTATCTGTGTAAGTCTCGGCACGTGTGTCTCTTATTGGGAGAAGGGGGTGGTGGTTGCCTGCAGTACAAAGCCATTCAGCCATGTGACATTGTTCGTGAAGGTTCGGGGGCAGGATAAGTGGTGATCTGCCTCTAGAATTTACCATCTCAGGTTATTTTTACGCGGTTTGGCTACAAGGGTGGAAGGGGTGACGGGTATTCGTGGCCCCCACTTTCAATTGGTCAGCTGTTTTCTCAGGCGTGAAACTAGAGGGGATGTTGCTTGGCTCTGTGATTTCTCCCGCTTTCCTACATATGTACGTTGCACTATCCGGGTGCTCCAGCGATATGCCAGCTCTTACTCGGCACAACCTTGACACGTGTAACTGCGATCCGTTCTGGCTGTTCACCTGCCTCGTGACACGTGTCAACTGGTAGGCGCTCGCGAAGGGGTTCAGCGAGGCTTCTACTTAAATGGTGTCCCATTGAGTATGATTTGTGCCCATTCTAATTCGCATATTCTTCTTTAATTATTGATTCCGACGTTCGGTAGGGTTGGCCTGTGGGTGGAAATCTGGAGTCGTCCAGTTTTCCGCCCCCCATGTCTCAAAGGCTTTTGTCCATTTTACCCCTGTAAACTGGGTTCCATTTGTTGGTTAACACACATTGTGGGTACCCCCATCGTGGAAATACCTCTTGCTCCATTTGCCGGATGATTGTGTTGGCCACCTGGTTGGGTAACGGGAACGCCTCTGTCCACCTGGAGAAAAGATCGGTGACAACTAGGCGGTATCTCTTTCCTCGGTGTGTGCGTGGTTAGGTGTCCATTATATCGACAGCGATGTGTGTCCATGGTTTTTTCGGCCGTCGGGGTGTGTATTGTACCTTTGATGTAGGGTAGGCCTTGTTTTCATAACAAGTCTGACATCTGGCGACGTATGCTCTCACATCTCGACTTATTCCTTGCCATGTATATCTGTTGGTCAGGGCCCTTAAGGTCTCGTGGAAACCCGGATGTCCTGCATGGGGGTGGTCATGGTGGTGTTCTCAGATACTGTCTCGTAGCTCGTGGCGGACCCAGATTTTGCATTAATCTGTTTGGGGGTGCGGTCTCGCCCAGATTATGCCATCTCTTCTCTCATACTGTTCTGGATACCTCCTCATTAACTCCTGTAATTTGGGGTCGGCCTGCTGTTGGTCTCGTAACAGATTTTTGTTTTCGTTGAACTCTACTATCTGTAGTTCCACGTCATCAAGCCATGGGAGTTTTGATGGAGAGGGGGGCAGCATTCGCTCCCAGTCGTTGGTTTATTTTTCTTTGTTGGGTATTTGTGGTCGACGGGATAAGGCATTGGGCAGCTCGTTCGAGCCCGGACAATGCTCGATGCGGAAGGAAATTTCCATTAACAATAAGGCCCACCTACCCAATTTGGCTTTCTCGTCACTCTTGGTTTTCAGCCATGTAAGGGCCTTATTATCCGTCCTGAGAAAGAATGTCGGTCTTCAAGGTAATAGCGGTATTTGCGGATTGCCCAAATAACCGCCAACCACTCCTGCTCATTTCTCTGGTAGCGGCATTGTGTCTCGTTTAGCATGGTACTAGCATACGCGATAATTCGTCGCTGGTTCTGTGACTGCTCCTGGTATAGAACAGCGCCCATTCCGGCTCCACTTGCCTCGGTCGGTAAATTAGGGGCAATATTGGCATAGGCCGGTATAGCATGGTTATGTCGCCATATCGTGCCTTTAATATTTGGAACGCTTCTTCGTGTCTGTCTGTCCATTTCCAGCGAGTTGTTTTGAGTAGGAGTTCATTGAGGGCAGCCATAATAGGGGCGACATCTGCTATAAACACTCTGAGCCAGTTACATAACCCCAGAAAACATTTCAACTGTCTCCTATTAGTTGGTACTCTAGCCTCCTCAATCTCTCTCACTTTCTCGGGCTTTGAATGATTGCTGTCTGGGGTAATTATGTGCCCTAAGTATTCTACTCGGGTCTTCCCGAAGTGACACTGCTCCAGTCTGCATGTGAGTCCAAGGAGTTCAAAGTGCTCCAGGACTTTTTGCAAGTGCACCTGGTGTTCTTCCCATGTGCGCAAATATACAATGATATCGTCCAAGTATGCTAGGCAAAATTGACTGCTATAGCCCGTCAAAACTACTGCTGACATCAGTCTTTGGAAAGACACGGGTGCATTCTGCAACCCGAAGGGTGTTACACGAAACTACAGGGTTTCACCTTCTGGGGTTGTAAACGCCGTATATTTCCTGGATCCTGGGTGTACCGGGATTTGCCATTATCCACTGTGCATTTCTAGAGTGGAGAATATATGTTCGTCCCCTATTTCGCGGAGCATATTAGCCAGGTTTATAGTTAGGGGTGGTATAGGGTATGTGATATTGTTTAAGGCCTGGTAGTTCACACAAAAACGAAGTTCTCCATCTTTCTATGGCATAAGCACCACTCTGGCATTATATGGTGAGTCAGTTGGCTCCACTATTCCTTGCGATTTCATCTTGGCTACCTGGTCTAAAATTATTTCCCTATGGTAGGCGGACGGGTTACATGGCGGCAGTATATGAGGCGAGCATCGGTTATGCAGATTTCAAGTTCAATGGCTGTGGTCTGATTTAATCTGCCGGTATGCTCGAATATGGCTACGAGAGTGTTGAGTATCCGCAATAATATCCTGAGTTGGTCAGCCCCAAGTTTGTGGTTTACCTCTTCATTACAAATTTATTGTAATTTTTGTGTGTTTATTGAGGCTTCCCAGTTAATGGCTATCCTATCCTGCTTGCCCAAATATAGGCACTGTTGTCCACAGTCGATTATGCAATTTTGGCTTGTTAGCCAATGTTGCCCGAGGATAATCTCCTCCACTAAATGCGGTGCGCAAAAAAATTCAGTTTGGACTGTTTCTACCTCTGTGGACACTGGCAATGTAATAACTCTGTCTATGGTCAGTCGTGACTCAGACTGGGCAATTTGAACTATTCTGGAGTTTTTTTATATGGCTTTTTTGTTCGGGAGTTAGCAGCTGGCTTTTAATGAAATTGCCCTTTGCAGCCGTGTCCAGTACTGCCTTAAGATCCTGGTTATTTATGCGGACTCCTATCCGAGGAGCGTGTGTTCCCAGCCTCAGATCGCTTAACGTTAAAATTGGTTCCACCCTTTGTATTATGCCAGGGCTGACGGGCGACTCAGTGTCCCGGCGGCGGCATTTCCTGAATCCCTTTTTCCACCCTGATGGTTCCCCTTCCCTATGTCAAGGGTGCCAGCCATGGTGTCTTTTTCCTTAGCGGCTGCTAGGCGGTTTCTCACTGCGGGACAGTCTCTGTGCAAGTGTCTCTCGGGGCAATACCAACACTTAGGTGGCATGTATTGTCCCTCTGCACTTCTAGCGGGTCTGTTATTATCTGCTGTTCGCGCTGCATGTACGGGAGGCAGGCGGGTCAGAACGTTTGTTTTCTCGTGTTCTTCGTAGTCGAGTTCCGCTTCTATCGCTCTCTCCACCAGTTCCTCTATCCCCGTCGCCCGAGGATTCCGGAGGGCGCTTCTTATCGCTGGTAACATTAACTTGGTAATGATACGCACTCCCTCTACCTCGGTACTTTCTGGAGGGATATGAGAATACATTTGCGCTTTTCGTCTAACAAAAATCTCTGATTCTTCCTGCATTTGTTGTTTGTGTTTGTAGAAGTCTGTTCATAAGGCGGTCAGAACTTCTTCTAATGCGAACTTATTGTTGAGGCGGGTAGCAAACTGCTCCCAGCTCATCACAAACTCACCATATTTGGTCCACCGGATAAGGGCCGTACCTTTTAACTGCTCTCGTGCCTTCAGCACCCACTGTTTATTAGGAATCCCGCCTGCCTTGAATTCGTGTTCACAATTATTTATAAAATATACAGCGTCTTCATGAGGCCTGCCTGAAAATTCGTGCAGCACTATTTCTTCGGGTATTCCACATGTCTGTTCTATGTGGCTAGCAAGGGTTCGGTCCGGGGGTGAAAAGTTTTCCCTTCCTCCTTGGTTTTGGCGCATTCTTTGCTCTCGGCATTTCCAGCAGTTGTATTGGGTGCCTTCCGTCGGTCGGAATGTCTGAGGCCAACCGATTTACTTATTACAATAGTGCTGTGAACAGAGGCTGCACCGGACCCTGTACTGTCCTGTCCCGCTACAAAATGGAACACTGCATGGCTCTAGTTGAGGAATTTCGTCTTCGCTTCCCACATCCCTCGTCCTTAGGTTCTCTAGTAGGGTTCCTTCGTCTCTCGCCTCCCTTCCCTGCGGTGTCTTGCTGATAGGCATATCCTCCATTATTTTTGCCCGCCGCCTATAGGAATCCCTATGTTGCTGGCCTAGTACCCTTGCCTCCTCTAGTACGAATTGGTCGTTGGACGCCAAAGGGTTTGATGAGAATCCCTTAAGTCTTTGGTTCATTCTGACTAGCTCTGTAATTCGGTATGGTTCTGCCAGACTAGTTCGGAAATCTGGAACCAGTGAGGCCCCTTTTCTCGGTTATATAGGTATAGTCTGGTTCTTGATGCTGTCTTTACATATGTATCTACGCCCCACCATTGCGAAGTCAATTTAACTAGATGCTATTTCCTACCTGTGGAATATAGGTGGTTTATAGGGTTGTAGTTAATTCCTCCCGGCATAGACTATAAGGTGCGTAGAAGGTTAAAGGTTTTTCAATAAGGTAGTCTTTTGATGTTTAAATTAACTGGATAATTATATTGTCTCGAGTTTGAACAAAAGCAACATACACCAACACTTCCGAGGTATTATACTCTAATTTGGCTACTCCTATTAACTGGGCTGACTTCGTGAAGGAGGGGGGCCTCTCTGGGTGGCGACTTGATACTTAACTACTCTGCTGTTGGTGCTGGTATGCTGTCATCTGGGGATGAGCTCAGGTGAAGTGGATAGCCTTGGAAAAAGGTCCGCATTTGGTGTCGTCTCACTGGACTGCTGTTCTGTGCTCGTGCTCACGTCCTCTCGCGATTCCTTGACGCAACTCTTCCCTCGCCGCGGTGATAATGAACTGCATCCCTCTTCTCACGTAAATTCGCTTATATGCTCACCAGTTTATCTGCGTAAGTCTCGGCATGTGTGTCTATTATTGTGAGAAGGGGGAGGTGGTTGCCTGCAGTACAAAGCCATTCAGCCATGTGCCATTGTTCGTGAAGGTTCGGGGGCGGGATAAGTGGTGATCTGCCTCTAGAATTTACCATCTCAGGTTATTTTTACGCGGTTTGGCTACAAGGGTGGAAGGGGTGAGGGGTTTTCGTGGCCCCCCACTTTCAATTGGGCAGCCGTTTTCTCAGGCGTGAAGCTAGAGGTGCTCTTCCTTGGCTCTGCGATTTCTCCCGCTTTCCTACATATGTACGTTGCACTATCAGGGTGCTCTGGCGATATGCCAGCACTTAGTCGGCACAACCTTGACACGTGTAACTGCGATCCGTTCTGGCTGTTCACCTGCCTTGTGACATGTGTCAACTGGTAGGCACTCGCGAAGGGGGTCAGCGAGGCTTCTACTCAAAACGAGGCGTTACACGACACTTGTTAACTGAGGGAAGGGGCGAGCAGCCTGCTCGCTGCACAAAAGGAAGGCCTAATGTTTTAGAGTGAACGAAACTGAAAACCTTGGCTCCGAATGAGGTAAGAGATGGAGATTGCTGGGGTCGATAAATGGAGTAAAAAAATAAACCGCCTACTTAATTAAATTTCACGTCCATCTCTTTGGTGAGATGTATGTCCTCGACATTTAACATCCGAGGGAATTAGCAAAATGAGGGACCTCTCTTTATTTCGCGGCATGATGGATGTTTGATTAATAGTTCACTATGAAATAAACAGTCAGAGCACTTTCCCACTTTAGTTTAGCTGCTGCATAACGAGAGAACAGATGTACATCATCGTGACAATATTTATGAAGGTGTCATGCTCTTCCATTATCGTCGAATCCAGCTACTGGAATATTGGCCACCTAATCACGCACATGTAATGTGTCGATGGTGCCTGGATATAGCCCTGGATATATTCGCTACTAACTCCCCGATCGTATGAACATAGACAGCTGCTTGTGGTCTGTTACATGCCTTGTAAATTTTTCTGGCTCACAGGAGCTCTGAAGAGTTTTGCCAGTGAGAAATGAATATATGGTCAATTTTTTTCAGTAAGCATCTAAGCTCTTATAATGTACATCAGGGAACTAACTGCTATCGTTTTGGTGTTTTCAAGCTACCTATTCAGGGGGCGACCCTTCGTAATGTGCGAGTGTAAAAACTTATGGCTATGAGCTACTTCGAATGAGAATTTTATTTTTGGTGATTATGTGCATGGGGAGTGTGGTTTAAAAATACAACTGTTGTTGTTCTCATACATGGGTGCAGGCTCTGATTACCTGATGCAGTTAAAATTGCGTAGAAGCATGTATGCATGCGGGTGTGCAAAGTCTGGCTATCTGATACTGCACAGTTGCAGTTCTGTAAGTTAGAACTTTCACAAGAATGCTTTCAGATCTGAGCTTTTTATTTTCACCATTATCGACCTTTCAATTTTGATTCAAATAATCACTTACAATATTTAGCCTACTTTTCAAAGGAAAGAAAGGCTTATGAGATCACTCTTCTGTCTGTGTATATGTGTATGTATGTGTGTGTGGCTGTGTGTCTGTGTATGCGTGTGTACCCCCCTTTCAAGTTTTGAACGCTTGAAACGAATTTCATAAAACTTGGTACACATATAATACTTACTAACGACACTTAACTTTTATAATATTCGACCGCATCAGGCACTTACTTTAAAAATGGCAGCTAAAAATTTTTAGTGTTATATGTCATATCTCTGGAACCATTCAACCAATTTCAATCAAATTTGGTATGCTGACAACATTTGTATGTATGCAGCATTGTGTACGCATTAAATTTTGAGATGGATATTGATGCTGGTAAGACATTTTTTAAGATAGCATCAATTGAGAAATAAAGATTTTTCATACCTCGAAAACTATCCTACCAATTCAAACACAATTTTTATGTAAGTAATACTATGGTAAGTAATTTATATGTAAGAGATTGAAATTGATTAAATTATTATTTTGAAAATGGTGGACAAATAAATGTTTTCAGTTTATTTAATATATCTGACATACCATTTTACTGATTCCAACCAAAATTTGTATACTGAAAGTTTCTGTTAGAAGCATCATATATACCAATAAATAACCACCTTTTTCAGTTATTTTGTATAATAGCGCCATACCAAAAAATTTTGTTATTGTGACATAACTCTGTAAATAGAAAACCGATTACTACGAAATTTAGAAAACTAGTAATAATGATGTAGATGATGTTAAGTGACATGTTTTCAGCATTTCAGAAATTAGTTTAAAAAGAGGCGGGCATATAGCAAATATTAGCTTAGAATGTACCATGTAATTAATTTCAACGTAACTTTGCTTGCTGGCAGTGTATATAACAATTGTAAAATGCATTAAATATAACATCTATTGTCATCCATTTTATTAGATAGTACTATGTGAAAAAATAAATTTTTTGTCATATTTTCGAAAAAAATTTACCAATTCCAATCAAATTTGGCAAACAAGTATTACTGATGAAGATTATGTCGAGTAGTATGTCCTAACCATACCTGACACATATTTTCAAAATGGTGGCAATATAGTTATTTTATCATAGAATGCTATATCGTCGAGACCATAAAAATCAATTACAACTAAACTTTATATGCTGGCAGTAGATATTACAGCTATAAACTGTGTGTACATAGAGCATATTTTGTCCGCAAATTTGTAAGTTAGTGACATGCGAGTAAATATAGATATTTTGTCATATTTCGGTAAACATTTAACAGATGCCTTCGAAATTTAGCAAACAAATAGTACTGCAGCAATTGGTGTAAACTCTTATGTGTTATGTAGGTCAGGCTCCTATTTTCGAAATGTTCGCTATGTTAATATTTCTCAGTCTATTATATTAAAGAAACTAATTTCATCTTAACTTTGTATTCTGGCAGTCCTGATTACAATTATCAATTGGTCATTGCAGAGCCTCATTTGTCTGCCATTTTGTATGATAGCACTATCAATAAAAATTAAGGATTTTTTCCTGTTTCTTGTGAAACAATTTGTTCATTTTACATGATTTTGCGCATATTTTCTACAGTGGTTGGTATTATAATAAATGTAATTTTTAAGTAGAGCACACTTAATTTATGAATGGTGGCTATACAATCATTTTAGTTTTGTGGGTAATATCCACAGAACTTTGTAATATATGTAAACATAATTTTGTAGATTGGCAGTATACACTCATCTAAATTGCTACTGCATAATTTTTGTCCTCAATTTATGCAGACACCATATTAATAATACGGAGGTTTTGTACCATGTCTCAAGGACCAATTAACCGATTCTCACCAAATGTTACACTGGAACATTTCAAATAAATTTGTACCAAACTGTGGGTGCCATAAATGCTACAGAATGCCATGTAAGCTTTCATGATTTAAATGGTGCAGAAAACGATGTTCAAAGTGGTAGCTTATTGAACCATTTAGGAAAGTTTGACATATATGTAAAACAATTTAACCAAATAAACCAAAATTTGTATGTATATAGTATACATTAGAAGCATCGTATATAGGGACTCTTTTTCTGGTAATTTTGTATGATAGCAACAAAAATAAATAACGTTTTTATGTCGTGCCTCAGGAACCATATAACCTATTTCCATACAATTATTTACACAAGTAGCGCTACAGTAGGCAATGTATACTTGCTTGTTTTATTTGGCTTAGTCACTTATTTTGAAAATAAGGGCCCTGTAAATATTTTAGATAAGTAAACCCTATCATTCGAAACATTACACTGATTAAATCTTAAATTGATGCACCGAATCCGACCTCCATAATACAGTGGATTGAACGCTAGCTTATAGTACGAGGTTTTCTGGCTTCAAGTCCCGGTTAAGGCATATATGTATTTGTAATTGTCTCACAACTGTTGCATAAGTTTCTGGTTTCATTTCCGAAGTTATTGCTTTCAATGAGAAGTCAAGTCCTTTCTACCAACTCAGCTCTCCAGAAATTACTTAAAAATAATTTGCACCCATGTAGAGGAATGTATGCTCATTCGTTATATCAGAATCTTCTTGTATGACAAGGGATAAGATAATTTATGTAATGAATAACATAATTTTTTTTCATCGATCTTTATTTACAGAAACATTTATATATGCATTTATATCTCTAAATTATGAAATACATATTTCTTACAACCATTACTCAATCATGATCGAGTTTCTTCACGGCTATATTTTTCTTTTACACAACAGAATATGCAGTACATTTTTTTTCACATGGACCTCAAAGTAACTGAACATAAATATAAATTCTGGTCACATAATTTTTTTATATTATATTCTCTCAAGTCTCCGTTTTGCTTTTTCCTCAAACACACACAGATCTGACTGTATTTCCGTACATGTGCTGCCTACATGCTTAAACTTTGCATAACCAAAAAAAATACATTTCGAACTCAATACTGCCATGCACTGCACCATCAGGCGATTATTTTCACAACCACAGTCCTTCCGCATCTTCGTCCGGCGAGCTAGCCTTCACCCTAAGGTAGCTGACGAAATATCGTCGTACGCTCGACGAACGGAACCAAGTCGGCTTCTTCGTCCAGTAACAGTCTGTGAGTCTCGCCATTACATTTTTCGCTGAAACAAAGCAATGTATCCTGGCCTATCGTCGTTTTTTATAGTCGCTACACTGGAAGTCCTATTTAATGATTTGGGTTTCGCCTTTGCCCAGCACCAAAAATCCATTGTCGTGGCAGGGTCGTGCTACATCCGGCATCATTTTGTACACTTCGCAGGTTTTCGCACCGTACCTGATTCTGTCCATTAAAAAAACTTTGCACTTGACTTTGTTATTCACCATGCTCGGGTTGAAGGCAGGTACAAGGGTGTAGTAGAGGCGAGCGTAACTCACACCATCGTAGACTTCTACATCTGTAACCACATCCTCCAACCATGGTTCGCTCAGCCAGTGCTCCACTCGTCTGAAGCCTAGGATGGCATTGGAATTGCACTTTACTGTACCTGACTCGAAGGAGCTGGAGTTCATCACCTCGTGCTTCGTAGGTTGTGG
This sequence comes from Clitarchus hookeri, assembly GCA_002778355.1. NCBI lineage: Eukaryota > Metazoa > Arthropoda > Insecta > Phasmatodea > Phasmatidae > Clitarchus > Clitarchus hookeri. The sequence goes on along the minus strand of NQII01000006.1, from coordinate 1,625,099 downwards.
TTATGGTGCGATAGGAGCAGCAATTGTCGGCCTCGACCAACAGCTTCGTGCGCCTATAGTGGTCTACATGGTGACCTCGGATGTTGAAAACAAATCGTTGGTTATTGTCGAGGGAGGGAATAAAAAACTGTATGTACTTTACAATCGTGTACTGCTTCCCACCTTTAAATTCAAATCAACAAGTCTACAACACTGGTATGTGAACAGACATGCGAACCATCCTTTGCCTCGTGTGTACGCAATAGACAGTAATATGTAAAATGGGCTGAGAAACTCATTGATGACGGCAACGAAGCTCCATCTTACCGAAATGCGTAATGAATACTTCGAAAGGAAAGTCAAGCACCTGTAAACCGTGAAATGGAAAAAAAATTTGCAGTTCACCTGCAATAGAAAAATTTCTTATTAAGCATGCTGGAACATTGAAAAAATACACAGTATGATGCATCTATTGTGACATTAATTCAATTATGATAATCGGAATAACTGGCAGAAAAAATCTCAGCTCTTATATCGCGGATCCCGATTCCTCAAATATAGAAAACGTCGGTAATTTTTAAGACAAGAACATGTCCATAGCCTCATGCACTGTGAATTTATCGAATAGATGCCCCACTCCATCAATTACTCGTGATAGATTGACCAATCAATCGCTTTAGTGCGACACCCTACGCTACCTACAGATACCCCCAACACACTTATCGTCAAACCCAATCACCTCCCTTCATTGATTGTGATCCCTGCAGTGCACTAGTTACTCATGTTTTCAGCATCAACCACCAGAGATCACCCATGTAGCCCACTTCCAAGCCCCTCCACTCTCCGAAACACTGCTACATGCTCCTCTTTCCTCACGATTGCTTGCTTATACCAGAATAAAAAAGGCAACNCCGTAAACCGTGAAATGGAAAAAAAATTTGCAGTTCACCTGCAATAGAAAAATTTCTTATTAAGCATGCTGGAACATTGAAAAAATACACAGTATGATGCATCTATTGTGACATTAATTCAATTATGAAAATCGGAATAACTGGCAGAAAAAATCTCAGCTCTTATATCGCGGATCCCGATTCCTCAAATATAGAAAACGTCGGTAATTTTTAAGACAAGAACATGTCCATAGCCTCATGCACTGTGAATTTATCGAATAGATGCCCCACTCCATCAATTACTCGTGATAGATTGACCAATCAATCGCTTTAGTGCGACACCCTACGCTACCTACAGATACCCCCAACACACTTATCGTCAAACCCAATCACCTCCCTTCATTGATTGTGATCCCTGCAGTGCACTAGTTACTCATGTTTTCAGCATCAACCACCAGAGATCACCCATGTAGCCCACTTCCAAGCCCCTCCACTCTCCGAAACACTGCTACATGCTCCTCTTTCCTCACGATTGCTTGCTTATACCAGAATAAAAAAGGCAACGGGAACCAGTCTTACGCCTGTTGCTGCCATCGTCGTCACATGCTTGCCTTAGAGAATACAGTTAATGTTAAGTATGGAATTTTATAAGATGTTTACCTGCTATCCCAATGGAAAGAAAGTAATTTTGGCGATATTCGCGTACAGGTGGCTACGCTCGCTCGCGGCCCTCGATACAGAAAAAGAACTGGCTTTTCTAACGTAATAAATCCTGCCAATGTACGTAAACCACGAAGTTCGGTACATGTACACCAGACTTCCGGCCTACCTGCAGCAGCACGAAGATATTCGACACAGTCTATCATGCAGGGAGTGCTTAGAGGGCTGCACCACATATGTTCGAGACATTCCTCATTGTAGCGCTTGGTGCAAGGTGCGACATGGTGCAGAAGCAAACGCCCCATTACAGCCTTCACCGTAGTCGCCAATTAATCACCGATCAACACCTCCACTGTCCACAGTATTGCCTCTATCATTGAAAAGTCGGCAGAGTGAAAACCATGAACGACTCTGTAGACCAGACTACCACCGACCTCATGCAGCTGAAAACATCACGTCTCTTACCCAGCACCTGCTCCACCTCACATCCACTCACCTCGACAATATGCGATGGTTGGTTTCATGCACGTGAAGGATCCACGCAGACCACTATCGGCACTAGTAGTAGTTGGTCATTGCTCACCAAAGCTTCTCCTATCGCAACACCTCCACAATCTTCAATGCACGAGGTAATGTACACCAGCTCTAGCTCCTTCAAGTCAGGTATGGTAAGTTTCATACTAATGCTGTTCCAGGGTTCCATCGTGTGGAGTAAAGTGTGGCGACCCACGGTACAAGGATGCAGTGAAAAACACAGAAGCCTGAGATGGTGTGAATCATGTCCGCCTCTATTACACCTTGGTGTCTGCGTACAACCCGAGCAACATGAACGCTCAAGGCAATTGCAGAGTTCATGTTACGAACATAATCTGGTGCGACAGTCAAACCTGTGCAAGGCACAACATGAGGCCAGATATAATTCTATCTCGCAGAACCAACGAACTGTTGGTGTTAAACGAGGATGAAACCATCGTCATTGAAGAAGGCTGCTAGCGCAGGGACTACGACATACGATGAGGGGGTTCGTAAACAGTACTTTGCTTCAGCGAAGAATACAATAGCGACATGCATAGACTCCTGCCGGACGAATAAGCCGACATGGATCCGTTCGTCCAGCGGACTACGACTTGTCGCAACCTGCAATGCGAGATAAAGACAAGCCCACCGGATGACAATAGAGAAGAACAGTGGAGGTAAAAAGCATATTATAAAAGTGTGGGGACGTGATGTTGCGGAGTGCTAAAAGAATTGTGACGAGGGCGAAAAATATTTTTTGCATGAGCAAATTGTAAGCATATAAGTGACACGAAGTGTCTAGAATCACATTTGTATGAACACGTTTGAAGACATATATTGTGAAGGGTGATAACAATGATAATCATAAAACATGTATATATAGTGCAGACATACATAAAAACTAAATACAGATATCTTGAGGTGTATATAGGGAAAAAAAATTCTGCTGTGTTCTATGTTATAAAAAATGCAGCAGGAATGGAACTCGATAATGTTTGAAGTATTGATTGTAAACAAAAAACATGTGTTAACGATATAGAAAGATATACGTATAAATTCCGATGTAAATATATAGCGATGAAAAATAAATAATCATTTCCATAAAATTATATGTGCAAACCCATTTCACGAAATATTTTAAGTGTTTATTTATATAGATCATGGCATATATGAAGAGAATGGTTATAACAAAAAGAAAGAGCTCGTATATCAAAAACATTCTTGTCAAAGTAGTTACTTAAAGGTCTGCATCTGCACGGCGTCAGGTAACTGGAGTCTGCACATGTTCATGCGTATGTGCTTTGAAATAGTTTTCACACATACGCACCTGCACAGTGTTGGGTAACCATGAATTCTTAATGTGTGGAAGAACAGTGTTAGCATTTTCGCTGGTCTGCACCTGCATGTCATCAGGTAACTGGAGTCTGTTCACATGCATGCATATGTGCTTTCACGCCATTTTCTCAGACTTACACCTGCTCGGCATTTGGTAACAATGAAGTTTGGATTTGTGGGAAGAGCAGTGTTGGCAGTGGCCAGCCACACTCCTCAAGCACACCGTCACCAAAAATGGAAGTTTAAAACGAAGTAGTACGCAAACATAGGCATTTACTCTCTGGCATTACAAAGGCCCCCACCCCTGGATAGTTTACCACAAAACACCTAAGCAAGCGATGTCATTTTCATGTAGTCCATTATGATATACACATGTGATTGCTAAAACAAAATACAGCCCGTCTTCGATTATGGCAGGAATAACTGTCGGTGGGAGCATTTTCCAGGCTCACAATATACCACAAGCAGATGCTTCGGTTCTCACAGCCAGGGGGAAATAGTGAAAATATCTGGTGTTTCATGCTGGTACCATCATCACTTTCAATGAACATGTGTGGGTAGCCAATATACCAGTAGCAGCATTCGTCGATTTATGGACCGGACATTGTAGCTTCGTAAATATCTTCAAAATGGAATGCATGCATATTTTTACATTGCCCGGTTGCCAAACAAAGGAGGATAGATTCATCAGCTACTTTGCTCACACCAATTGAACGATTGGTCAGGCTGCTATCGTATCCTAGAACTTGAACTCGGACCTCAAGGAAACCTCGTAAGCGATTCAGGCTCGCCTCCATCTTCGAGTTGTCGTTTTTTTAATTTTTTGTGGTGAGGTTATTTGCTCTATGCGGATTATTCCTTTTATATTTAAGGTGGGGAATTTATTTGCCCATCTTTCGATCGAACCTCGGAATGTATACCTTCATGACATGGCTCCCCCCATGAGGGCAAAGTCTGCCTATCCAATAAAACACAGGTGTCAGGTGTGTAAATGGAGTCGAATGTTTCGCGGTAATTTCTGTAGCGAAAAGTTTCACTCATCGGGGCAATCGGGCCATAGGACCTATCTCGCGTACATATTACATCAGGTGCAGACACACCTGATACCAAAGAACATTTATCACATGCATCAATATATCCTAAGTTATTCTTGCCAACATCGAATATGGGCTGTATTTTATTTTAGCAATTACCTTTCTGTCATAATGGACTACCTGGAAATGACATCACTCGCTTAGGTGTTTTCTGGTGATCTTTTCGAGGGTGGGGGCCTTTGTAATGCAAAGAGTAAAAGCCTATGGTTGTGAAATGCTTCATATTAAACTTCCATTTTTGGTGGCAGTGTGCATGAGGAGTGTGGCTGGCAACTGACAACACTGCTCTTCCCACACATACAGACTTCACAGTTACCCAAAACCAAGCAGGTGTGAAAATGAGTTGGAAGCATGCACGCATGCACGTGTGCAGACTTCAGTTACCTGATGCAGGGAAGGTGCAGACCTGCGAAAATGCAAAGGCTGTTATGTGCAAATACCATGGTTACCCAACACCATGTAGGTGCATATGTGAGAAAACCACTTGGGAGTGCGTATGCATGCATGTGTGCAGACGAGTGAAAATGTTAACACTGCTCTTCCCACACAAGCAGACTTCATGGTTACTCAACACTGTGCAGGTGCGTAAGTAAGAAAACTACATACTTTGAAGCATGTATGCATGAACATGCGCAGACTCCAGTTACCTGATGCCATGCAGATGCAGACCAGAAAGTTTATTTTAGACAAGAAAGTTTTTCGTATCTGAGCTCTTTCTTTTCGTAATTACAATTCATTATGCTGTGTACATCGACATATATATACTATATATTCTAAATCGTAAACATGTGTTTTTCGGTTACAATCAATATTTTAAACAATATTGACATGCCTTGAGCGTTCATGACGCTCGGGTTGTACGCAATCACTAGGGTGTAGTAGAGGCATGCATGATTCACACCATCGTATGTTTCTATGTTTTTCACTGCATCTTCGTACTGTGGGTCGCCCAGACAGTACTCCACACGACGGAACCCTGTAATGGCATTGGGATAAAACTTCACCATACCTGAATGGAAGGATCTGGTGTAAATCCTCTCGTGCAATGAGATCGTGGAGGTGTTGCGACAGGAGTAGCTTTGGTGGGCATCAACCAAATGTTGCTAGTGCTGGTAGTGGTTTGCATGGAGCGCTCATGTGCCAGAAGCCAATCTTCGCATGTGGTCGAGGTGAGTGGATGCGAGGTGGAGCTTGTGCTATGTCGGAGACGTGATGTGATCAGCTGCATGAGGTCCACAGTGGCCTGGTCTACAGAATCGTTCATGTTTTTCACTCTGTGGACTCTTCGATGTGGAGGCGGTGCTGTGGACAGTTGAGGATGGTCGGTGACGAATTTTCTATTCAGGTGAAGGCTGAGGTGGGGGCGACTGATGCTGTACGATCTTGCGCCCTGCACCAAGCACTGTAATGAGGAGTGTCCGGAACAGATGTGGTGCAGACCTTTAAGAACTCCCTTCACAGTTGAAAGTCGCGAATATCTTCGCCCTGCTGCAGGTAGCCTGGAAGTATATTGTACACATAACGAATTTCGTGGCGTGCATACGTCAGCAGGAAAATCTTCCGGTGGAAAGGCCAGTTATTTTTCGTATAGACAGCGGTGAAAGAGCGTAGCGTCTCATAAGCGACGATCGCCGACATTATTTGCTGTCCAATGGGACTGCAAGCACATATCTTTTAAAACTCCATACGAAAATAAACTCTATACTCTAAGGCGAGCAAGTGACGACGATGGCAGCAACTGTCGGAAGACTTGGTCCTATGACCTTTTATATTCTGGTATATAAGTGCAGTGGAGTGGTAAGAGGAGGATTTAGCCGATGATCGGCAGAGCGAGGAGCTGTGAAGTGGGCCCCATAGGTGATTTGAAAAATTAGTGGCCAGTGCACTGCAGGGGTCACTGTCGATGAAAAAAAGGAGGCGATGGGAGGAATATGTGGGGTTGGGTGGATCAGAAGGTAGCAGAGGGTGTCGCACAAAACCAATTGATTGGTCTATCTATGACGAGTATGACGAGGTGGCGTTGCGGCAGCTATTCGATAAATTTACAGTGTATCAGGTTAAAGAAATATAAATGTTTTTGTCTAAAACATTACAGATGTTTGTTCATCTTTGAGAAACCAGTGATCTGCGATATATCAGCTGCGATTTTTTACTGCCAGGTAATCCGAATATCACAATGGAGTGAAGCCGCCATTGATGCATATAGCTGTGTATTCTATTTTTTCAATTTTTCCGCCATGTTTGATTAGACATTTTTCTATTGATGCTGAACAGCAAATTTTATTTTCATTACCAGTTTTGGGTGCATGACATTCTTTTGCAGTAATCATTACACATTTCGGTGGGATGGAGCCTCTTTGGCATCACAATGTGCTACGCAACCTATTTTACATATTACTCTCTCTTGCATACATACCATGCACTGAGGGTTTGGGTATCTGTAGATGTTCAAGTGATGTAGACATAGACATTTACACTTGAAGGTGGGAAACATAACCTGATTCGTTAGTACATACAGTTTTTTTTCGCTTGAGCATGTAATATCGTGGAAGGAATATGCGAGCTTAGTTTGGATACCTGCATCTACGATTGTTTTTACTAATAGAGATGTGCATATGTCCATGGTCCGATGAATGACCGAGAGGGAAATATTAGTTTTAGACAAATTGAAGGTTATAACTTTTCTCCATTACATTCTGAACACGAAACGTACCTTGCTTTAAATTTTTTCGCTTGGAAATTTCACCAACGATCGGAAACAATATGCGTAAGACTCATCGGCCATGTCAACTTAGAAACCTGCATTCAATATTAAAGGTGAGGAGACTTTTATTTTCTTCCGTGCTGCAGCCTTAATTGAATTTAATGGTGGTATATTATTGCAAGGCATGTGCGATAATATTTTCAAAATGAGGTGCGTACACTGCTTTACAAAAATCACCGGTTCCTTTCTTCCACCAGTTTGTCTTTGTCCATATATAGATGCTCGCATTTTATTAGGGTACTGCAGGAATTGCAGGAGCAAACAATATAAAAATAATTGCGCATGTAAAGGCATAAATATGTACTGTAGCTGTTCAATAAGCCTAATTCTCACTAACAACGGGCTGGTATGTATATGAATGAAATGTGAAAGCAATTCTTGGGCTGTTTAAAACAATTCGGGGAGCTCATTATGTGAATTGCGATAGGGATGAAGATTCGTATCTGTATTTAGCACTGCAGGTATTTTTTAAATATAAATTTCCAGTATGATTATATTTTTACATACTGTGATTTTCTTCCCAAACAGGGTACGATTCAGGAGTAGGATGGGTCGATGTTACGCGCTTGGCTTCGTGTATTTAATAAATAGGTTCGGTTTTATCCCTCTAGTTTATTTCCCGATTCTTTTTTTACTCATTTAGGTTACAGATATTAAATATGATATTTTAGTGATATTTTTTAATGCTGAACATTCACTTGATGGAATAATTGGAGGTTTTTTTTTCATAATCCTATGTAATTTCATGTCGATGGTGCACAGGGGAGGTCTCCCCCCCCNCCGACCAATACATATTTAGTTTTAATGTATGACCTTTGTTCCGGTAATTTTAATGTTGTTTCTTGACATTGATATATGTATATTTATTGTTCGTATTCTTTTCGAAATCTTGTCTGCTATGATATTTTAAGCCTCTCACTTCATATAGCATCTCATGATTTTTTTACGGTTTCCTTTTAAAATTATTTACTTGAATGAGGAACTACAATTCGATGGCTTATATGTAGAGCTACATCGGGTCTGGATGGATCGGATGGTGAATGGACTGCGAAGAGGAGAGCATCGTCTCGACCCAAGATGGAACGTTTTCCAGAACAATGTATCGTTTTTGCAGGAAGAAATTTTCTGAAAGTTGTAGCAATGCTCGGCGACATGGTGCCAACTGTATTCGGAATATCAAGCATGTAACTTTCGCATGTGAAATATATAAATCGCAGTTTGATCGACGAAGTGGCAATATGAAAAGTTATCTCGAAACCAATACTGGTCTACCTTCACTACCTGCTAAGCTTTATCTGCCGACATTGCATCGGAGATGTACTGGGGTATCAAATGGCACTACACACAATGGAGAAACATTGAAGCAGAAAACTTCAGTTGTGAATGTCGTGGAGAGATCGTTGGTTTCTTCGACGCAGCTACTACAACAATACGTTCGGAAATGCTAATGAAGTACGAAGGAATGAAAAGAACGCATGTGTAAGGAGTTTCATACACATGCCATATCGACGTGTGAAGTGCTCTACACAGTTTACTCGAAAGCGACCATTTATAAAATGTATCTGAGGCAGTGTGGACGGGGTGCACCATCCTATGGTGCAGGCATAGCAGTTCATCCTTCCTATTTGTAGTTCACAGCAAAGGCTGTTCCCAATGCAACTTTGACCCGCGAATCAGAAGCTACACCTTGCAATTCACCCGACTATGCATCGCTACATATGGAAGAAAGCTGAATGTAAATGTATCTTTCCTAAAGAAATCATGTTTCACGAGTCTTTTGAATATGTGTGTAGCCCAAATTAGATAACTTTGTGGAAATATGTTTGTTTATTCTGACTGTAAGACACAAAATTTGATAAACCAAAGTATAGAGGAGGTGGGGAAATACTGATCCGCGAAATGTAAAATTTAGATGGGATGTAGCTATAGTAAACCAGATGTATAAAAATAGAAAATCAATCAAGACGTCGAACATACATGAGTTTAATGCGGACAACATTGAAGCTGGTATTGAAAAAAGCACAAAGACAGTATTCCGCGAGGAGGAAGAAATGATATTGAAGTGCTCTGGCTGGACACTCGATTTGGTAAATCATCTGTGGCTAAGATCAAATGGGATCGTCCACCCAAAAATCTATGTCGATTACGCGCATTAAATATTGCCCACAATTCGTGGTATCACAATTTACGTTATATTTTTTACAAAGCGTATAACTACAAAGGCCCTTAGGAATTTGAGAAGCCTATGGATCGGTGACAGTTATGCCTTTAAGGTGCCCACAGTGCTGGGAAGAAGTTTATAGCTGGGTTTTTCATCAACCTTCGTCATCGGTGCGAATGACTACGATAACATCGTTTTATACATATAACTCTCCACATTGCCAATGCTTACGACGAGAACGATTGCTGCACTTGTCAACTCAGTACCAGGTGCAACAGTGAATGTGCCTCCGTCTCCCACGTTTCACTGTAATATTTCCATGACGTTATGAACTCATATTTAGGTATATGTGTTCATTTTACGGAGCTTAGTTAGGTAGAGGTCTTGGTGAGTGGCAATTTGTCGCAGCAGGTGATGGTACCTGGCATAAATATTATGGAGACGTCGCTCGTGGATCCAGCAGAAGCACCATCGAGTTCTTCGGATGTAACACATGCTGCAACAGCACCACCATCAGCATATTCAGGAATGATGTGTACAGCGCAATCAACTTCTATCGTTGAGGCGCCTTCAGAGGGATCGGCTTCAACTTCGGAAGAACTGACAGCAATATATCTTACTGCAACATCTGTTACTTTGGCTGTACCATTCAGTTCTTTGGCTGACCTGACTCCGGCAGAGTTCGGGACGTCGCCTGTATCGCTTTCACCATCGAAAACTTATCCCTGTAGCTAATGCGACAAGGTATTTTCGCATCAACACACCATGCATTTCGTTGCTGTATGAAGAATCCCAGATTCCAGCTCCCATTCATCCTTACACAAAATAAATAATTTGAAAATAATTCGTTTCATCAAACACTTATTTGGATGTTGCTGCAATATCTATATATAATTAGTATGGACAACTACAATGTTTTAAGTAATTTTACACAAAAAATTTTCATACAGTTTTTATTAAAAACATAAATGTAGACTTAAATTAATAAACTCTGATGTTTATCATAACAGAATTTGTGGTGTCAAATATCACCTTGGTCCAGTACTGGCATTTATTTGGTTGCGTGGGTGGTAATTTGGTAATTAATTGCCCTCTTTCAAAATTACGGTATCAAGAGTTGGTTTGTTATTCTTGTGTCAGAATCGTACTAGATTTTCTGTACACAGATCGATGTCTATTAATAATAATAACAATCCTAGTGAAATAAGTTTAACAGGAAACAATACAGTAAAACTGTAAAATGAGAAAATAATTATTTATGTTTATTTACTATAAAAATATTATTTATAAAAAAATTATTTCGACTTGGCTTGTGATTCCTTTAGTTGAAGTCGCTGAGACGACGCATTCCGGTGCTAATGTTCTGGGTTCGAACCTCTGTTGTATTCCAATTATTATGATAACAGAGACTGTTTAATGTATGTAGAGTCAAACCAAACGTAAGTTGCCCAAGCTAACTCATAAAAATTTGTGGCAACCAATAATGAACAAAATTATAATTTGGTTTAAACAACCACAAAATCAATATAAATGTCCCTATAAAAAAAATTTTCTTGTTCGTGACAAAAAAAATCTTCGTTTTCTTCAACAAAACATGTTCCTCGTTGTACGACTCGCATGTATGATGTACTTTGCTACAAAATAATGGGTTTGGGGTGGTTCTGGCATACACAAACTACCTATTAGGTGTGCCATACATAAAAACCATACACTAAACTGTCATATTTCAGTGGCACTGGATGAGTGTGACATACTTTTCACCATAGAATAATGACTTCCAATATTTTTTTTCATGAGCCATATCCCTACAATTTATATTGGATTTTGTCCAAAAACATGTTAAATTAAGGAGAATGTACAGGGGTTTTGACATTGCAACCAACCTTTACTTTAAATCTGGCCACGCATGCATTGCGAAGAGTTTTATAACATGGTTTGTGGTGAGCAATGTGTTAACAATGGTTGTGTAATACCGATCAACTACAGGGGATGGACAAAATAATATGAGCACCATGCAATAGAGTACATTTTGTTGCATGTTGGCGACACTGCTTCCGTGTAAATAATGCGACGCGTATGTATTGCACAGTTTACGTGCCAAGTCTTGTAGGTTATATTTCAATGTATTATACGCTTCGTTCTGCGACGGTTAAAACAAGCGATCGGTGAAATGTGTGATCTCTCAGACTTCGAAAGAGGGCAAATCGTTGGTGCTTGGTTAACGGTAGCGTCTGTGACGAAAAAAGCTAAATGGTTTAACGTTTCCCGAGCGAAAGTATCCACGGTAATGACAGCATACACAAAGCATGGTAAAACATCATCGGCGAAGAGGAATAGTGGGCGAAACCCAAAGTTAACTGATAGAGACCGACGAACATTAAAAATAATTGTAGCTAGACAACATAAAACTACCGCGGCAAAAGTGACAGCAGAACTCAACACTAACTTGAGTAATACTGTTTCGACAAAAACAGTACGGCGGGAGCTCCACAAAGCTAACATTCATGGAAGGGCTGCAATTGCGAAAACCTTAATAACGGAAGCCAATGCTAAGCTGCGAAAGAAGTGGTGCCACGATCATAAAACCTGGACACTTGATGATTGGAAGAATGTGGTATGGTCCGATGAATCATCGTTTACATTGTTTCCTACAAACGGCCGGGTTTATGTATGGAGAACCCCAAAAGAAGCCTACGACCCGGACTGCCTGCTTCCTACAGTCAAGCATGGGGGAGGTTCCGTTATGATTTGGGAGGCTATATCGTGGTATTCAGCTGGCCTTCTCATTCACATCACTCGCCGGATTACTGCGAATGAATATCTCGACATCCTCAATGATGAAGTTCTTACTATGACTAGCATATTGCTGCCAAACGCTGCCATATTCCAAGATGATAATGTGCCCATACACACAGCCAAAAATTTTCAGGCATGGTTTGAGGAGCATCAGAATATCATCAAACATCTTCCCTGACCAGACCTCAACGTAATTGAACCGTTATGGGGAGTTTTAGAGTAGAGAGTGAGGAGCAGATTTCCATCTCCAACATCATTGAAGAAATTGGTGGATGTTTTGGTACAAGAATGGGACAACATTCCGTTGGAAACTATTCAGACACTCTACGAATCTATTCCGCGAATAATTGCAGCTGTTCTAAAAGCAAATGGTGGCACAATACCTTACTAATAAATAAATATTGTGTGTATGTCATGTGTTCATATTAATTTGTCCATCCCCTGTATGTTTATAAAAAAAAGAGTGAAGAGATTTTGGTGATGCTTAACATCGAGGTCTTGAGAGGTTATAAAAAAACTTATGCCAATTATTACAATTTTCTGTAACGGCGGACTTATTCTTTATGACCTGAATTAACGTTATTCTCTCTCCAGTGCTTGGGAATTTGCAGGCATTTGTGAAAATAAACGTAATTCAGGACTATAACACTAATAATAATGTATTTGGTAGTTATATTTAAAAAAATTTGCTATTTGGCAGTCACATAGACTTATAACAGGCTTAGGGAATAATTTCCTATTTCAAATTGTTCCTGGTCGCAAGTATTAAATATGATCTGAATTTTGTCTTTCTAAATCCCATGCTGATAATGATGGGCAACTATTGTTATAAAAGAACTTAGGGTCAATTACAGCATAATTTTTTAAATTTGGATTATAAATTTTGTGGCTTAATTGGGTGATTCTGTGTCCAATGGTTGTGAGATTGCAGCCCTCCTATACTTGTAAATGTGATTATTAACTATTGTGGTACTTAATTTTGTTTGTGTTCACCAATATTACATGTTTTCTGAATTTGATTTTCCTCTCACAAAATTTTGCGAAATTGTAAGCAACTATGCTTGTATCAAAATATGGGTTACAAATTAATACACAGACAAATTTGGAGTCACAATGTATATATGCAATCTGAATTTTTGTTGTTCTAGCCTTGATAATCGCTAAATGGCATGTAACTGTCCTTATATAAGGGCTTTGGGCATAGTGTGGCATACAATATTGTCGATGTTGGAACTACTGCCTGCTGCCTGAAATTGTGGCTCTACCTCAATGATTGCGAAAATATTGTCACAAAGTCTTCTAACAGGGCTAAGGGCAGACAGTACCATATTGAATAGTTCAAGGTCGGGTACATTAGTTGCAATCTAAATTTCATTGTTAGTAGTAGGAAATAGGCGTTCCTGGGAATACCAGCGGTGGTGTGAAGTACAAGGTACCATCGCCAACATCTTTGATTGCATCACCCTGCTGTTATCATGGATTGCATCACGTGGCTGCCATCTAAGATGATGTTTCCCCATATGATGTCACTACAGCTATGATGTTACCAACCCGATAATGTCATCACCTCAATGATGCCATCACCCCTATGATGTTACCACCACAAATATGAAACAACCACCTATGACATCATCAACCATAAAACATCACCAGACTTATGTTGTCACCTTTGACCACTATCTTGCTTCATCTGATGATTACTTACTCTGCCGCATGCATATATCTCATATGCGCTCGACACTATTACTCAACACCATTCTACTCTAATCTGTTTTACCATAGTTCTCTCATCGCCTGCTAGAGTACACCACCTGTGACGTCCATATTCTCCTGTCTAAGTCAATGTACGACATACTAGAGTGCACATCTGTCACATGTGCTCCACAACATTACTCACCTCCATTCGAAAGCCTTCTTGTTTACAGTAGTTCTCTCACCACCAGCTAGAGTGAATATGTGTCAGGCTGCCATCTTGTCTGCTGTAGTTCCCTCCTTGCCAGCTATAGGTGTCATTATTTTTATTTTTGAAGCTAAAGAAATCCTGTGGAGGAGTGCGGGATCAAACTGTCGGACCTTGTGTCCAATGTACATGCCTTAGACTATTTCGCTTTTGCAGCAGTCTGAAGAGTAGGATTTCAAACGTTGTATACAAATTTCAACATGTGTGCAAGGCAGAGGCCTCGCCTGATGTGATATTTATATAACAAATTCAGATATGACAAAACAGGGTATGTGTAGGTTTAAATTAAATATTGAATTTTATTTATATATATATTATATCACATTTTCATTTTTCTTATTATATTTATATTAAATTTCTGAAGTTGTTAATTCTGGTATGTTTAATTACCAATATTAAAAAATATTTGTATCTTTATTTAATATTTTATATACGTTAATATATATGGTATGTATATTTTATGTTTATTCACATCAAATAATTTGTGTTACCAATTAAAAGTGTATGATTATTTTATAGTGAGGTAATACAAACCATATGTTGCATGTAAATAAATATTATATGCTTTAAATTGACCTACTAACAAAATTATAGAATTGTATGTGAGATAGGAACGCAGAACAGTATTTAAGAACATGAACCATGAAATTCNCCTACTAACAAAATTATAGAATTGTATGTGAGATAGGAACGCAGAACAGTATTTAAGAACATGAACCATGAAATTCAAAATATTTTATGATGGTTGATTTTTCTACTCATGGTTAAATAAAGGAATGTTGATTATGATGAAATAATGTCTCACAAACAGAGATGTTAATTAAATTTTTAAGAAAAGAAATATAATAATACTCTTTATATTTATAATAAAAAACATATTAAAAAAACTCTACAGGTACTCATTAGCCAACACGATGTCACACAGATGACATACCAAGGCACAAAGGCTCATCACCTCTTCCAGCAGGATGCTGCAGTTCCTATCAAATAGATGTAGACTAGTGTGAGTAGCCGCTCAAGCCTCCTACTGGAAGAGGCGAACCTCGGTATGAACAATCCGCAGTCACCTCATCTTCCTCTTTATTCACATCATCCAGGTTGGCGATACATCGCTGGACAGCGAGCATGGAGTGTACTCAATCCAGGTCACTGGAGTGAGTAAACATTCATTAGGTGTTAGGAACATTCCTTCCGGCGGTGGTATGGGAGAGGTGCCGATGGTTGCTGGAGTTGGTGGCATCCATAAAATGTCATCATCATCATCTTCCCTCGAAGGCGAAGTTGATCATATGTGAGATGTGGATGTCTGCCATCGAACAGGCTACATACAGCACTTATCGAGCTATCCTGCCGATTTGGGTTGTTGTAGAGGAAGTACACATCTCAGCTATCTTACATCATGGTCCCTGCTGGAGAATGGCAGGTACACAAACTATACTTCTAACACCTGATTATCTTCCTCCAGTGGGGCATAAAATGCATCTACCTCCGAAGATATCTCGAGCATGAATGATTTTTTGTTCCCGGGTAGGGTGGAGGGGGTATGTATCCATACCACATTGAGAGCGGCCCACAACTTGAGCAGGTCACAGTGCGTGCAGGTCACAAATGATACAGCACGCACATCGCAAGGACCAGATGGTTGGTCGATGATGTTGGCTACATGCAGGTCTTAACGAGCTGTAGGGATGAAACATGAAGAGTCTGAGAGAGTCATTAGGCACCAGGGTGGCAGGTAAGCCCCGAGCAGGTCATGGCAGACCCAGCCAAGTCACACATTATGCTGCCTTGTGGAAAATGATGACAGCAAACCCATGAGACTAAATAAAAATATCGCACACACACAGAACTGAGCAAAACAAAAAAACAAAAAAAAACTTTACAACACCACAGACTGATAAATAGGAAAAGCTGTTTCCTTGTCAAAGAACAATAAGTATGTATATAATTAAAACGACAAAAAACGGAAGAACAACTTGTTATTACAAAACAGGGCAGAAAACAAAAGTAAACAAAAAAAAATATTACATGATGAAGAAATGAAAACACCACACGAATGGACAAAAAGTGCAAAAAACAATATCAGTGGACACAGCTGGACAAAAAAAACTCAAAACACACAAAAAAAGAACAAAAACCACAATGAAACACAAGTCAGGAAAAACATTCCTTGTCAAAATGTAAAACCAAATAAATCAACACTACGATCAACACAGGAACCCACAAAAATAACGAGAGAAAAGAACAGATAAACTAACAGAGAGGACATAGCGACTAAAAATGATAACACAAAAAAATAATAAGTGTTCGCGACGTTTCGGAACCTGAAATCTGTCCCCTTCTTCAGGTGAGACACTGGAAGAATAATTGTTCGGAAGAGTTCCAGAATCGCATATTACTACCTGTTTTCTGCCTCAGCTAAGTCTACTGCGAATGTTTTTCAAGTCTCACCTGAAGAAGGGGACAGATTTTAGGCCCCTTAACATCGTAAAGAATTATTATTTTTTGTGTTATAATATTTTGTCACTCTGTGTCCTCTCTGTTGGTTTATATATTCCTTTATCTGGTTATTTTGTGGTTCCTGTCTTGTTCGTAGTGTTGATGTATTCGGTTTTTTGAACTGACAAGGAATACCTTCCCTGACTTGTGTTTCATTGTGGTTTTCGTCCTATTTTTTGTGTGTGTTTTGAGTTTTATTGTTCAGCTGTGTCTACTGATATATATTTTTTTTGCATTTTTGTTTACTCGTGTAGTGCTTTCATTTTCGTTATTGTGTTGTCTTTTATTTCGGTTTGCTTTTGTTGTCTGTCATGTTTTGTAATAAAAAGTTTGTAGTCTGTTTTTGTCGTTTTAAATATATACACATTTATTTATCTTTGACAAGGAAACAGCTTTTCCTATTTATCCGTTTGTTTTGTTGCATAAACTTATGCGGTTTTATCTTATCCAGAATATCGTCCCTTCTAGTCGCCAATAGCACTTCTATGATTCCGAATTTTCTGTAGAACAAAGTTTTCACATCTATAGGGATAACCCTGAGATTGACAACCATGTCGTTTATGATATTTGTAACACCATTACTTGTTCTTACCAACACACTTTGTAAAGTAGTAATCATGTCAGAATTCAGGGTCTCAACATGAGTCATGTTAACAGCATTTTGTCTTCCTTCCGATCGCCGACATTTTTAAATCGCTTCACCTTGATCATGCAGTTCCCATCAACAGTGGGTTTTCTATCTTTCGTTTTAATCAATTATGACCTAATTATCTCTCAATGAGGTATGATTATGAACTGATCAAATACTTGTTTGTTTCTTTCTTTAAGTAGGGTAAAATTATTGACTATAAAGTAGAAACCATATCGATCACTCCAACACCATGCACACATCTGCTTAAGATTTTCAAATATAATGTCTATATTTACATGATCAGAATAAATATGTCCAAGATTAAAATCATCCATTCAAAACAACACCAGCATGTTTATATTGTCACATAGTAATTGCTTTGGTATGCATAAGTTTGGCAAAGCTAAAACGAAACCACTGCTACATGTCTGCCCATGCAGCAATATTCTTGACAACATAACTTTTTCTCATATGACACATCATCGAAAAAATATATGGAGTTTGATAAAGCTTCACTCGGAGAAACGATTCCTTCATTGTAACTTTGGAAATAACCTAGTCCATCCACAGTGTGTAGAATTTTGGCGAGGCATTGATACGTAAGCTGTTGTAGAGATTTCGAGTATAAGTACGCATTCTCGAACTGGAGCCCATTGTGTTCCTCTAGCAAACTTAGGAGCATGCATGTTTTTCCGCAGTTGGAAATACCAATTATGATGCAGCACACATTATTCGGAAATATACTCCCATGCTGTGACTCGTGGGAGATAGCTTTATCCTCAATAGTAATGCGTATGGGTAGAGTGACAACTTGCTTGACGATATGTATGTTACTCTTACGATCTTGCAAGCCGTATGGTGCTAAATTCAGAGCAGGCAGAGCAATTGCGGAGCATATGTTACTGATTTTGAAGAAGGTGGAAAAATTACAGGGCGATTGCAGAGCGTACAGAGCTGATTGCGGAGCGTGCGAAGATAGCAAAATATGAGATGGTTGTATTTGCACAGAATTATTGCATCAAATATTAGAATATCACTTTTAAATATCTGTTCGAGTGAACTGCCTCTGGCACATTTTAAACAGAAGTGTCATACTTGAAGTTTTCATCCTGTAGGTAGTTCCTTATTATCGATGGAAATTGCACATAGCTGTAAATGCTTTACAGCAGAAATGACAATGGAGATGCATCACTAGTACTTTAAGTCCATCCTGTTATAAGTCTAGAAATATGCAAACTCAAAAATTATATAAATGTTATCCTTATATACTGTGCAGTCAGTATATTCTGTTGCTTCATAGAGGTAAGTTCAAGAGCGGTCATGGATTAGTGAACACACTTTTAAATAGCCTTCCATTCGAAGCACATATTCTGGTATACAAGTTCTGCAGACCTAGAACAAAGCTTGTAAAATGTGTGGCATGTAGTGACATTGGTGTGGACAATATTGAAAGTGCTTGCAAGGAACACAATATCGCTTATGCAGCCAGTACCAAGTTGGAAGACAGGTACATGGCCGATGCTATTCTTGTTGACAAAGCCAAAAAAAGGTAAATCACCCCAAACTAAGTTTCGCCAATGAGTAGCTGCCTGTGGCATCACCAAAATAATGAAGACGAAACTGAAATGTGGAATAGAATTGCAGATTTACCAAAATAATGAAAAAGGAAGAAATGGAAGAAAGTATACAGGATAATAAAGCAAGGTAGCTTCCTACAGTTTCTCCTACAAGGACTTCCAGCACTGCGTGGTCTGATCTGTGGAGTTAACGAAATTTCACGTGCATTTAATTCTTCGAATAATCGAGGACAACAGATAGCAGAAAACCCACGACAAAATAAGCAAATGAAAGCTATTGCACAAGGAGCAAAAAATGTCAAAGACATGTACAGTTACCTAAGACCATGCCCTACATGAGGTGGAAAAATAACCAAATAAAAAAAGTAAGGAAGCTATCTTAAATAAATTACCTAACTGACTGCTTACCAACCTGAAGTTAAAGTAAAATGCACGTAAATAATACAAATCATACTTCGGTAGAGTGTACATGTTTGATGACCTAACATAAAACCTACAAGAAATACACGTGGAATCATAAAGTTATACATTTGTTGCCAGAAACTTTGGGACACTTACAGGAAATATGGAAATTGTGTTGACTTATATGACAGCTTAGGAAAACTATGCCCTCCAATGAAAAGGTGCAAGTATTTTCACAACATGTAACTAAGTTACAATTACTTCACAGAAGAGTACCAAGTCAGTGGAACTGCAGTCACCAATGTCTTCTCTTCTTGGCAAAGAGTTAATAAAATAGCAGGCACATACATGTACTGTGATCAGTTATGTCTGTAATGTTAATCTTGATGGGCAAGAGCTCGGAACTGCTCTCTGTGGATTTTACAGCACTTGTCATTGAAGAATAATGGTCTGTGTCACTTTTCAATTTTCCGACATACTTCAGTGCCCGATGTGGACAGTTAAACCTGCAAATTTATTTATGTTAAAAATAATGATTTGGAAGAAGTAACTTTACCCACAGGTTCATACGAGATATATAGTATTGCATCATACCACTATCATGTATTGCAGCCAGATGTAACATTTAGCCTACATTGAAACTTAAACACTCTGAAAAGTGAGATGATTTGCCTTTCAGATTTTCATTTTACCAAGCACGATATGGTAGCCTACATGTTGGGCTTGAAGACATGATGTACGAGAGTGGTAAAGAGCATTAATAAATGCTAACAGTAATCATTTTGCCCGCGAATGTTATAAGAGTGAACTGCAATCTGGTAATTGGATCATATCTCAATGGGAAAACGAACCATATGTTACATGATTTTGCTGCGACTGTCCCACCTGGCTTCAAACTATTAGAAGTTCCAAAATCTGTTATTTATGTAGTGGTCGTATCGCAGAGAGTGCAGGAAATAATCACCCACATAGGAAGACGTTTTGATAAGTTTCCAAGACAAAGATATAATGCTTTGCTTGCATTTCAAGAAAGGTGGTCCAGAATTTTAGAATAAACTTATAAAAGCAATTCTCGCTGCCAAATCGTAGTTCAGTATGACAAGAGCCGTCAGAGTGTTAACACACAATAAAATCAGGTTCTTGAAGAGTTTCTGGATTACAGTCAGAAAGAATGGAGGCACAAATACTGAACATAAAAATGCCAGTTAGCTACAAAGATGCCATTATGAATACTGAAATTATTACTTATTAGCCATACCTGCCTTGACCTTACCTGCTATTGTCCGATGTTCGAATAGTGGTGCAAAACCAAGACTTTTATAAACTGCCTGGCAACTCGTACTTGAGATTCCGAGGTATGCTTACAAAAGCTGCAGATGATGTACCTGCAGCTTCCAAGACAATTCGAAATGTAGTATTTCACATGATTAATAAAATATCTTATGAACTCAATTGCATCGAACTCGATCAGAAAGGACATGTTCCTATTACAGCCACAATGAAAAACGACCTATATCTTACAAGAAACCAACTGCCTGCAGTAAAAATGGCTGGATGGATAATCGAACCAGATTTAAAAGTGCCAATGAATCAAGGTGGAAGATTCGGAATATGCATTCTACCATCTACATTGCTGGGATTCGCAAAATACTACAAACATATACGTAATAATGCATTTCTAACTAGATATGGTGATACTTTTAGCAAACACGCAAGCTAATGCTATCCTAGATACTGTTGAATATCCAGAAGTTAAGATTATATTGATACATTCCTTAGAGTGGCTTGTACCACACATGAAAGGAAAAATGCAAGAGCGAATCAGACTGCGGAAGTTTGTCGAGAAAGTAAGGAATAACGATGTCGCATTCCACTCATGGAGCTTGGAAACATACCGGAGCCTTGCAGCCTTAAAATGTAAAATTTTATGTTAAATCGAGTTTTGCCACAGAAAAACCAAGCTACATAATTCTAGCATTTCAGACAGGAAGACAAAATTATATTGGTGCAGACCACTCAATTTTTACCACATCAAGATAAAGAGTCCTAAACTGTTTTGATCTCTGAAAGTTTTCTTTATGTGGACCTAAACCCCAATTTCCTTAATATATCATACTAGCGATCCAGCCTGGCATGTCCAGTAACAATTTAGTTTTTACAGCAATACTTTGAAAGACAAAAATAATTACTGTGGGTCATCCTTAAAAGATAAACATATGCTACCGCGGACTTTTCTGTATACCTTTTTGAGAGCTACAATTCTGTTGTACATTAATTTGATGTATTTCTTATTGTTTAGTCAGCGCAAGCCATGCAAGCGCCCTAAAAGCTGCTTTTAACAACTTGATTACAAATGGTTCGACATTTTTCTACTATATTTACATTAAATATAAATGTATTATACAAATGAACGTTCCTCAAGAAATTCTCTAAATGATTTTGAAAACTACATCAAAATCCATGAAGTCGTTTAGACATACTGAGCGAATACACAGACAGACGCGGATAAGCGACTTTGTTTAATACTATTTACAGATTAGAGATATGTTAGAATATTAAATGCTAGCAAATTTCCACAGATCGTATTATGGTCACGAAGCTTCGAGGACTCTCGAACCAAATGAGTTCATGAACAGCGCACTGCTCCTGGTATTCGACATCAGTAAACATAATGATCGCATAACCACATGCATTGCCGACTGCAGAATTAAAATGATGGTTACAGAGATCATATCTGCCAACAAAAAAGCGTATGCTCTCATAATTAACAATCGTTTGGCTATGTATAATGCAAGAGATGAAGTGGTAAAAATACTTATGTAAGTTATGAAAACAGATCAGTTGTCTACCAACATCCGTCCGTCATGTTAGCTAATGAACAGGGCTTCACATCTACAATGGGATTTGTCATAAGGGAAATTCGTATTGCTTACTCTGATAGGAGCACAAAGTCCTGCAAATTCCTACCTCCGTTCTCAGATCATATGCCAGAATACAAAAGCAAGAATATGAATAAATGGCTTACTAATAATTTCCATGGAGTGCACTGGGAAGATGGAGATGTGAAATATGAGAAAATAAACAGCATACTTACCAGGATGTCGGATCATGTTGACATAGTCTTCGTGGCTAGTCCTGAGCAGAGGAGAAGGTTGAGCATTTACTGCAATGAAAGTATTAAAATGACTGACTTGCAAACCATGTACGACTGCTCATCTCTGAGAAAACTGTAGACAATGTATAAAGGCTACAGCTGTGACTCAGAACTCTGCAAGTCAGATTAGGGCTGAACCTGTTCTCTCGAGGACACTTTGTTGCTACATACGTGGAGCATTGTTTTGTGATGATATCAATTTCACGCGAGTATAAAAGAGGAGAGAGAACCATGACATAATCAGTTTCCTGCTAGTAACAGATGTTCTACATTCTCTCACCAATTCTCGAATCGGTACAGAGTTACGACCATCATGCTTGCCTTTTTCGAGAAGCTTAACCATGGTGTGTAGTTCCAGAAATTCGGCGATGTAAGAAGTATACAGCAACAGATTTCCAGAAGTCCAACATAACCTATGGGAAGAGCATCTATCACCTGTGTGTTTGATGGTAGAATACATCTGCTAAAATTGTAAATGCAACTAATTAAGGAAAAAGACCTAAAGAAACTTAATTATTCTGCTAATGTGTACTCGATATATAGTGGAATTAAGCCAATAATAAATGGTAAAATTTCCATGCTTTTGAAATTTCATTAGGTATGTTAGATAGGTATGTTTGAACTACACTGTTTGAGTGTATAGAAGCTGATAATAACTAAAACTATTAGTTGCTATTCAACTATGGTGATGATACCTGCTCCTCATTAAAACTCTATCATATATATGGCTTTAAATCCTAAATATATTCATAAGTATGGTGTTGCGACTATTGGCTACCGCATATTACATTTTAAACCACCTGGGTTGTGTGTGCAAGTTGAAACATGCAACAGTATTTACAACTGGATATTATGTAACAACTACAAGTGCTCATCATTATTTATGATACAGTGCAGTTTTATCACTTGCTCCATGTACCACTTGCGACCAGAGAATTTGTACACTGCAATGCCTAAATTTAGGAATTATCTCATATCTTAAGCAAATGATGAAGTCATGCTACAAAAATGGTTCGATAAGAGTATCAGCTATAAACTAAGCAGACCTGGCAGTGACAAAATTACAAGACGGATTCAGTACTGCAATGGGGATCAACATGCGAACATCATGAACCGAGTCTGCACGATGTGGAAGACGACGTGCTCACCGCTGACTTGTGAAATATATTTATCAACTTCACTCTGAACTGGACACAGTTAACAAACATCTCAAATTCATGACAGAATGTTCGACAAGCATATGTGTATACCATTCCAGCCAGACAAAGTGGACAATTACGAACAATATTTCGTTGGTTACACAAGAATAATATTCAAACCAGCATATGAGTGTAGGATGTGTTAAAAATATTTACGCAAGATACAAAGATGTGACAAAGTTGTGTATACATTAGTATAGTGTATCTACGAAACCATGTAACAAATTTTAAATTAAAACTTGGTATGCTGGCATTAGCTATTGAGATATACATGTGGGTCTATACAGAGGCTCTTTTTTTCTTAAATTAGTAAAATGATGCTACATAAAAAATTAAATTTTAATGTCATAGCTTTTGTAGTGTTACTATATTTCTGTGACTTAAGGGAGTAGATGCATATTATTAATATAACAGCCATGTAAGTATTTTAGGTAAGTATGATGTATATTTCAAATAATTTCACACAAATGTTATATGCTAGTAATATCTATGACGAACATCCATATTTTGTGTCCGCCATTTATGAAGGTAGCATCACATGAGAAAATGGGGTTTTTATGACATTTCTTTGGAACTAATCAACCGATTCTCACCGAATTCTGCTCATAAGTAGTGCTACAGAGGCTAATGTAATATTAAATTATTTAAATAACTCACATACGTGACTTAAAAATAACTTTCTCAAATTTTTTCAGGTTAATAAACCATGTCTTCCCTGATTACAATTGAAGTTGATGCTCGTAATCCTAATCCTATGTCTGTAGTTGGTTGTATGCCAGCTAACGGTACGAAAAGTTCTTTTTTAATATCCTGGTTAAGGCACTTGTGTATAAATATTGCATAAGTTTCAGTGCCTTCTCTAGTGATATCTGTGTTATCAAGATGCCCAAGACTACCTACAACCTTCGATTTTCAGAAATTCATCAAAACTGTTTGCATCCACGAAGAGGAAAGTAGGCTCATTAGTAATTGCATTACCTTTTTCCTAAATATTATTTAATGGATG
This sequence comes from Clitarchus hookeri, assembly GCA_002778355.1. Lineage (NCBI taxonomy): Eukaryota > Metazoa > Arthropoda > Insecta > Phasmatodea > Phasmatidae > Clitarchus > Clitarchus hookeri. The sequence continues at coordinate 1,600,476 of NQII01000006.1, read as the reverse complement.
AACGAGTCATCGTGCAAAAGAGATTTTTGTTAGAACATATATAATCTGCATAGCAGGCAGTTGTAAAACACTGAGTTGAGGAGAGGGAATAGATATAAATACCCACTTAAAATAAATTTTTTTTTTGCTGTCCTCTAATGGCCAAGTGCATTTGAATTGCCCCATACTGAGAATTAGATAAATAACATGACGTGAACTATGCGTCCATGAGCTCCTTGTGCCCACTCTGACCGCAGCGTCACAACAACTACACCAGCTGTACCAGGCTGCACCAACCACATCAGGGCAATAGTGCATAGTGCAGGTTGACAAGAAAGAAACTTGCACCTTCTAGCCGACATAGATTACATAAATCAAGAGACCACCCTACTAATTTATTACAGGAGGTAACTCTATTAATAAATAGGTAGGTGATCCGAAACTGTGTTTACCCCAAAGCCACAGCCATTGGGCGCACTGGTAATTGGTCATTGCATCGTAGCAGCTCGCGACATGACATACGATGTGACACACCACCAAGTGGCATCGAACTGGCCTGTAGGCCGAAGCTGAAGTGATAAGAGCCCCAAAGTGTCACCAGTAGTGTGCAGAGTTTTTACAAACACATTAAACACAGTCACCACATTCAAAGCTACAGTCAGGGGTGTATTTTATTGAGTTAACAGCGATCGAGCATTGCATACACACCCCTTTGCTCAGGTGGACTCGTCCATCCCTTCAGGAGACAGCTGCCTGGCAACACTGTAGCAAGTGAAATTTTAACATGTCATAGCAAGTAAAATGCAAACACTTTTTACCTGAAAATGTAATAATGTGTATTTATAAAAGATTAATTATATTATCAAAAAGGGAGATTGCCAATAAATGCTTCCATCCTTGCAGCATATCATTTGGTGGCACCCCCTGTCAATGTCACAACTTCAATCTTAACAGACATTTGCTAAAAATTGGGGTGTCTCCAATGTATTTAATATAATTTATAACAATTTTCACTATTGCAATCATATCACCTAGTGCTCATGTTATGATTCATCATTCGCCGTTTGACTTCGATTCCCGTCACCTCGTGATGGAAACCGATGTCTTTTGGTTAGTTCGTCTCAGCACTCGGCCCAGAGCTGCGTCATTGGTCGCCCGCTCCGTGAGCCCCCTCGGTACCATCATTTAGGCTGTAATCACTTAACTACAATATTAACTTAATAAACCAGAACATAAATTACCTTTCTTTTAAGTACCAAGGGGGAGCCTCCCGCACTCTCGCCAGAGAGCTTAACGCTATCGTGTATTAACATAATACCACGTTTATTTCACGCTAAGGTCACCGGCAGGCCGTAAGTTCTGGGTCCGTTTTCATGCATTATTCACATGTGGTCAAGCCAACAGTCTTGTCATAAGGATTAAATAGTGTAACAGTAAGTATGTGACAACATCATCAACAAACTGACGGATGCATCCAGAGCCCCCTGGGCCATCGACCGAACAACACTCATCATTAACTCTCTACTGGGTTATGTCGCCGGGGAATTCTACACTCAACCAGCCCTGGGTAACCTCGACCACGTAAAACAGCAGTAACCATTCTTGCTGAATTATTTTCCTATTTTATTATAATACGTCCCATTGGCACTGAAACAAGAAAAGGGCGGCAAAACTATGGATCCTCTGCCCACTTTGGGAGAGATGTTCGTGCGCATTTGGATGCCACATACCCTCAGATATGGATCGGTCACTTCGGTCGGATTGTGTGGCCAGCCTGGCTGACCTAAACTCTGTTACGATTTCCTACGCTTGGTGTTGTGGGTGCAGGGGGTGGGGAGGTTCTTGAAAGTAGGGTGCTAATGGAAGACTCACCAACTCCATTGAGAAATTTAAGTACATAAGGATTGTCGTAGAAAATTAAATGTTGGAGAAGTGCACTTCGTATTCGGAATATATTCATTCGATCATGCAATGCCTAATCAGGCCTGGAGGACTAATATGTTAACAACTACTCCAATTGTGACGACAAGTATATGCATGTAAATGTACTTATTTGTTTTATTGAACTCTTTTCTTAAAATCTTACACACAGTGATAGCTACTGTTTGTATGTTAACATAACCTTACTACACCCAAATGCAACAAACTGGGACAAGCACACTGTAGTCGCAATTGCAGTGTGGTAATATTTAGACAATGTGCCAAATTCATAGCAGTAAATTTTTTCGACTAACATTTAGATGTATTTTTTAAATCTTTATAATCACAACTAAATGGATATTCTTTCATAATAATAAACCTGTTTGTTATGGTACGTGTTCTCTGCGCATACGAATGTTGAAACTGCATAGAGTAAGATAAATGCAAAATGTAAATAAAATAATGCTTTCTATGGAACCTTAATATTTGCGGCAGAACAGCTTTATCAGTTCGATAGTGTAACTACTAGACAATAGGCTGCAAACAAAAAAATAACAAAACTTGTCCTTTTGTACCATTGGCGGAAAAACCACCGATTGCAGGTAGAGGTGTGATAGATATCCAAACACTTGCCAATGTCGTAAAAACTAAGCAATTATTACTAAATTCAAGTTGCATGGCCTGACCTATCAGCTTGTTACAGGTTATCCATTACTTACGGGCCAGCCCGTATATTTTTTTAACTGGTCTGCCGTACTTTGCGGAGTACACTTTCTAAAAAATTATTTTAATTTCTGCACGGTTTGAGCATTTTATAACTGCATTGAAAAGTAATATTTTAACCAAATTTCAATCTTAATGATGTAACCCAAATAAATTTAGAATGTAGATATAAATTTGAATGTACAAAAAAGTAAATTAAATTTACTGATTTTATCGCATATATTATATTTGCAGAACAAATATGGACACCGGCTTATTAAAACAGCCTATTTCGTTGGAAGACTTCCCGACTGTAGCTGTTGAAATACATTAGCATTTTCTCGGACTGTATATTCGAACAGCTGCTATACTTAAAGCCTGCTATGTTATTTATTAAATTATCTTTCATCGAATCGACATAAGTACATAACTTTTAAATTCAAGCTTAGTACACTACTCCATTATGGCCTGTTTTAAAACCTTACATCATAATAAAATATTTCAAGAATAATTTTATATTTGGTTGTAATTAATATTATAATTTTTTTTTTACATTTTATCGCAATCTACTTGCCTTTAAAAATACACATATTTTCAAAAGAGTCTCACATTCTCGTTGGCGTCCCCAATTTGAGCAAAGCAAAAATGCATTTATTGCCTTATGATCATTTCACCACTGTGAAGAACTAAGTTATAATCTTTCTTAGCCACATTATTTTCAAATGCTTACTGTCCCAGTTAAACTAAAGCAACGTTGGAAAATATTGTATGGTGTTATTTATTGTGGAGATATCTGGGTGGTTTTGACAGTACGTCAATCTGCAGTTGAATAAACTAATTTTAGTAACGAACATATGAAGAATTCACTATATAGCAAATGTTTGAAACACCTAAATTACTCAATTTTTAAAATTCTCAAAACTTTTAACAAAATATACTGTAGGCTATCAAAAGTTTTGTAGTGTAAGATTTTGTAATATTTGAAAGTTGGTGTTCAGTGAAGATCTTGCTCGTCACCTCTACAATAGTATATTTTTACTTGACGGAGTTTTGACACACGACAACAAGTTTCTGTCTTCTAAAATTGATAGTTAGTTTGTGTGTCCATGTAATTTCGCAGTGAGGGTCCTCTGATGCTTTAAAGAACACGTAGTTTGCTCATCATCTGCAAATGCAGTTCCCCTTAAAATATCTTTTTCCGAATTATTTATGTCATATTAAATTATATTTGATCTTTCGTTTCTTAGTCATGTTCTGTGAAAATATGTTACTGGGAAATTCAGTCATATATATCTAGTATTGGTGTTTTAGAGTACTTTCCCATTCATAGATATAATATTTTTATTCCATAAAAAGAGGCAGATAGGAACAGCAATTTCAAAATTTTGTATACTTATATTGGCAAATCTTACTACATGAATACATTATTATTCATGTTGAGAAGATTCAATTATTCTGTTCAGAAAGTTTTATATTTATTTACTGGTATACCTTATGTACCATTCCCTAAAGTGGTATTTTACTAACGTATGGCTTTGTAGAAAAATAATTCCTCAGCATTTAGATATGTCAAGCTCAATTTTTATTTTCCTTAAACATATAGGAAAAATAAAACATCTCATTATACTCATTCCGCGTAATGAAAAATTTACGAATATATGTTTGTAAGTATAACAATGATTCAAAATAATGTATATTTTGCTAGACATCTTCGGGGCTCAGTTTAAGTTCGTAAGAATAGAGATGTGTCGTATTCGCAGTAATAGTTATAGACAGGTGATTAAAATTCTACTTGTATCGGGAGGGGAATGAGTCAGTAAGATGAAGGAGCTGTATAAATCAATAAGATACTAGATACAGGCTGGAAATGATTGACTGGAAATAGAAAAGCAAAAGTTTTTTACGGTGGTGTAGTTACACCTGAAAACAATGATAAAGGGATGGAGTGGCAATTTAGGAAATGTCAGTGTAGGTTCCCTTTTCAGTTTCTACCGAGAATTATTTAAGTGCATTTGCTTAGATCCGGTTATGTTCGTAGTAGTTTTGGTGCCGGTTATTTTTATTGTCTGTGTTTCTTATACACTGGAGAGCTATAAAAGCCGGGATAGGCGTGCGTATGCAAATAACAGAGGTATGGAACCAATCAGAGTAACGCGATGCGGTCGGCAGGGCCTGTATAAGAAAACAAGCGTCTGGTAAAGTTGCTAGATCGGTTACTGCTCCTACAATGGCAGGTTATAAAGATTAAATTGAGTTTGAACGTGTTGTTATAGTCGGCGCACGAGAGATGGGACAGAGAATCTCCGAGGTAGCGATACAATTTGGATTTTCGCGTACCACCATTTCACGAGTGTACCGTGAATATTTGGAATTTGGGAAAACATAAAATCTTCGACATCGCTGCGGCCGGAAAAATATCGCGGTAGCAGAGCACAGCCATCTTTGTTTACGTGGCTTTCACACCGAACGGGACAAACGATGACTGACGAGAATCATTAAACGTGACATACGTGCAACCCTTTCTCAAATTGGCTCAGATTTCAATGCTGGGGCATCAAGTGCCAGCGTGCGAACTACATGTCAACAGAGGACTGTTAAAGCTGGTTGAGGCTCTCTCATGGTATGGGGCGTGAAATGGGATCCCTGATATGTCTATATACGACTCTGACAGGTGACAGATACGTAAGCATCCTGTCCGATCACCTGTACCTTTTCATGTCCATTGTGCATTCCGACGGACGTTGAAAATTCCAGAAGGACAATGCAACACCCCACACATCGAGAGTTGCTACGAAGTGGCTCCAGGAACATTCTTATGACTTTAGACACTTCCATTGGCCATCTAAATCACCAAACACGTACATTATTAAGCATAAATGGAATGCCTTACAATGTGATGTTCAGAATATATATCCACCGCCTCGAACTCCTATAGATTTGTGGACGGCCCTGCAGGTTTCAGGGTGTGAAGTGCCTCCTGCATACCTTCAAACATTAGTCGTGTCCATGCCACGTCGTCTTGCGGCTCTTCTGCGAGCTCGCGGGGGGCCCTACACGATATTAGGCAGGTGTACCAGTTTTTTTCGGCTCTTCAGTGTATATAGAGTGCCTACATATAAAGTAATTTTATTTCTAGTCATGCAATGTAGAAGCCATACATTTTATAAATAAATTTAAAGGCCGGGACAGACAGAAAGAAGAAAACATCGAAAGGATTTTAGTTACATAATTTTATGTGAAGTGAAGTAATGTTAGCACTTAAGGAAATGTGAAAAACTGTATTTATAAAACGTACTGGTCGTTGGTGTCCTTCAATCAGGAAATAGACAGGTATCAGAGAATTGTAAGATCCCAGAAACATTATCAAGGAAATAGCCAGTTCTACAAATTCTGGGGGCTATCATTTAGAACACAGATTTCCCCACTGACCAATGATTTTAGGCAAATTCATTTAATATTTGGAATCTTGTAAGATTTTTCAGGTTATATAAATGTTCATATATATTTGAATGTAAGAGGCCAACAAATATTTGAGATTCTGAATGTGTATCACATTATTAAGTGCAAATAGGCTATATATTTTATACGATCACAAATACATATTTTTTCTTTAAAGTTTATGTGGACTGTATTCATTAAGAGATGTATCGAATAACTTAAAAATTTTTTTCTAATATTTTAATGCACGGTTTCTGTATCTGTAATAAATTTTTTGGGATGCAATAATGTATTGTTATGATAAATAGAATTTTTCGTAATTAGAACCTGATAACAAATTGCCCTCACATAATATTTTTAAAACTATAAGAAGGAAAGATAGGCTTATGAGATCAATTTCCTGTTTGTGTTCCTATGTGTGTGCCC
>NQII01000006.1:1527917-1593824 GCA_002778355.1 Clitarchus hookeri | reverse complement strand
AATTAACTTTTTACCCTAGAAGAATCTATTACAAAAATCAAAGGTGTGTATACAGAGTATATTTTGCCCGCTTTCTCTTAAAATAATTCCGCATGAAAAAAAGTTATTTATCGCGAAAAAATCAACAAATTCCTCCCAAATTTAGTAGTCGTGTAGTACTACGGTAGGCCATATAAATCTCGAGGTATCTTTAAAGTGTGTCAGATACATATTTTCAGAATGGTAGACATACGATTATATAAGTTTAGCACAATCAAAACAATCTTCCAAACCATTTAACAAATTTCAACTACTTAACCTTGTATGCTAGCAGTACACAGAGCCTCTTTACTCCCCCATTTAGTAAGAATAACGCATTTATAAAATATAAAGCTATTTACGTCATACCGTGGGAAAGAATCAACTTATTTCTTCCAAATTTTCAGACGTGTAGAACCACAGAAGGCCATGTAAATTTACATGTTTTAAGGGTGTCAGTAGTTTTTTTAAATGGTGGCAATATTTAGATTTAGAATTGTGATTAGTATGTTTTATAGTGAATAATTTTTCAAAACGTAAGCAAACTTTCTATGCTGAAAGCATTCATTAGAAGTATCAAATTTATATTAAATATCATATTTTGCCCACCTTTAAGTAAGATAATGTAATGTAAGAAAATGTAATTATTTATACCCTATTCTGTGAACCAATCAGATGATTCTCATAAAATTTTGCACACTAGTATAGCGACATTATGTCTATGTAAACTTAAATGGTTTAAGTAAGTCACATAGTGGTTTTTAAAACTACAGTCCTGCAAATATTTCATGTTAGTAAATCATTTATACAAAAACACAGAAGTTGAAGCTGCACATGCTACATCCGTAATGCAGTTAGTTGCCTACAAATTTAGGTACGAGGAGTTTTGGGTTCGAGTCCCAGGTAAGGCACGTATGAATTTGTAATTATCTCACTAATGTTGCATAAGTTTCCGCTTCCATCTATAATGATACCTGTGTCAACAAGGCGTCAAGGCCTTTCTAGCTTTTAAGCTTTTAAGAAGTCCATTAAAACTATTTATATATATTATTGGGAAATTAGATTAATTTGTTATATCGGTAACTTCTTGATTTATTTTAGTCGTACCAATGGCACCAGTTCTGCACATCGTTGCTAAGAGTGCTAAATGGATCCAACTGCAGTGGAATTCCCCAGAGAATGGTGGCAGCGTTATTCGAGGTTATTTGCTCAATTTCAAGAGACGAGACGGCGGAGAGTGGGAGGAGAAAAGTATCTCCAGAAACGTCACATCATACAAGCTAGAGAACCTGGAGTGTGGCACAGCCTATAGTATCCAAATGATGGCCTACAATCTCGTCGGCAGCAGCGAACCTAGTTCCATGTTAACCGGACGCACCGACGGCACTCGCCCTTTCAAGCCAACGCAAGTGGAGCTTTTCAGAGTAAATACAAGCTCTATAACCCTGAATTTGAAATCATGGCTAAGTAATGGTTGTCCTATCACAAGATTCATTATTGAATACAGAGAGGACACTCAACAGGAATGGTTTACATGTAAGTATCCAGTTTTAATAATGGATGTAAATAATTTTATGTATTGTAGAATATTGCTTTCACATTACATTTGTAATGGCTAATTATCTGTACTTTTGTACTTAACAAGTTGCGTTATGTGTTCCGGATAATACTTTATTTAAGTAGTATAAACGTATTGTGCATGACCAAGAACATGAATATTACCAGTAGTACCAATTAATTTAGGAAGCATTCAAATTTCGTCATCTAACTCCATTTTCATTCTTTTAGTTGAAAACAAAACAGGAGACTGAGCAATTGAAACAATAGCAGTTTAATTTATAACATTTTCATGTAGAGCAAAAGTCTTCCTACATAATATATAAAGAACATAAATTTGACTGAAGTAATTAAGAGCTATGCCAGGATTGTTATGTGAACGTCGATAAAAACACGTTTTACCAATTGTCTTCTTATCAAACTTTCAAACTGACTTCTAAAGCAACATATTTCTTAATTTGTATAATTTGTGTTCAAGTTTTCATACTGCAGAAAATTCTTCGATTTTATTCGCAAATAAAGAAAGTAATATACGTGGAAAATATTTTTTGTGGTATGTATTCACATGTTTTAAATACGGAAATAATACAATTTTCAATATTTACCATAACGTTTCCTCTGATAGTTTTTAAATGATAATTTCAAATTACGGGGTGAAGAAAAATTTTTAAGGTTTTTTTTATATAATAAAATGATGCATTCCCATGAAATATTACTGTAACCATAATATTTAAAACAATCACAGCCAAAGTTTAGAGCTTGCTGTGTTTTCAAGCTGAATTTACTAATTTATGTATTCAATGGACCTTGAAAATTGTAATAATAGAATAATATTGTGACTTCTCGAAACTAAATGCATGTATTATTGTCGTATTAACATTGAAATATATGCACCAACTCTAGATAAAATAAGGACATTTTTGCATTCTTTGCTCACTGTTGATTTCTAATTGAATTTTTAAAATCAGGTATTAAGCGCAAGTATAAGTCATAGAAAGTGGCATTTGCCTAGGACACTCTGAATTCAGGTCAAAAACGTAGTGATATTACACTTTAGCAAAAGTTATTAAATTTAAATGGCGTTTGGTTATCACTACAGTGAAATTTCAGGAAACGACTAGTGCCCCTGTAACAATAGCATAGCTGACTTGAGGTATGTCAAAATTGTACACTTCGAAGTCTTATCGCCAGATCTCAATCCGGTGGGAATTTGTTTGTTACATAATCATCCCTTCAATAAAAAAATAAGGTTTGACACCCTATTTTAAATTAAATTTTTGGAATCGAGTAATAGCATGTGCATTTTACAATAAGTCAATCATCATGTGAAAGTTAATAAATATGTCATATTTTCGGAAATAGCTAAAGTTATGGTCGGCGCTGAACATCGTGAACTTGAGCGCCGATGAGGGTGAAATGTGAAGATGGAGCAGCGGCAGAATGCCAGGGCGCGAGAAATGAGAGTACCCCGAGAATACCCGCAACCAAAGACAACATCCACCATATTTACCACGTGCGAAAATCCGCGTGCCCCCACCATAAATTGAACTCGTTTCGCATTGGTGAGAGGCGAGAAGTCTGACTAGAATATTAAGGCGGCACCACTTAAGCATTTTTATAGGCAAATACATGTTTAATTTTAAAGACTATTCCTAACACACGTCTGGTAAACAGCCAGTTTTGATGTGTTGCACGACTGTGTTAACGAACATTGGTTACGTTTTAAAGTAAATGATCATTTAAAAATGTTTATTGTTTTATCTATGTACTGTTAGACTATAAAATTAGTTGTGCTGGTGTACACTCTTGCATATAATACATTTCACGAGGTAATGACAATATTGGAGTGGAAAGATTTCGGCGGCTTTTATCATCGAGGACTTGAGAGCCGATGAGTGTGAAACGAAGTGAGTATGGAGCGCTGCCGGAATGCAAGGGCAGGGAAAACGGGAGATTCCCGAGAAAACTCGCCGACCAGTAGCATTGTCCTGCACGATTCCAACATGCTAAAATCCTGGAGCGGCACCACCGGGAATAGAAACCAGTTCACCTTGGTGGGTCGCGAATAGTCTAATATCTACACCGCCGCGGCCCCGGTAACAATTGCAAATCTTCCAGTAATTACCTACATCGTCATTATTATTATGAAGGCCACACAGGAGGCTTCATTGAGAAGCCCGGGAAGGATGTCTACCAAATCGTTCCGTGAAAAAAAGATGTTTAAAATTGGTTTCACGAATACATGTTAATTAATATCTCACCAAACTTGCTCCTTGAAATAATTAAAAACACTGTCTCTCATTATAGACGCTTCTGCAGTTAAGGAGAATGTACTCTCATTAGGGGGAAGCCCTTTTCACCGTATTCCATCAGACCGACTCAAATTCCCCTCATCTGACTGCCTCTCCCGCCACATGTCTGGCCTTCACAGCCACCACAATTCTACGGAAGTGGCTCCACCTTTCTTACACCTTCACTTTTATTTTTTTTTTCCCCAACTCGTTTAGCTTCGTTCCGATCTCTACAAGCTCGCTAAGGTCTAACCCTACCTTGACGCCTTAACCATGGGTCCTCTCCTCCTCGACCAATACCTGTGGGACAGCGTTGCCAAGTGTTTCCGCCACTCTGTGGCAATCCATCCCACAGCCGCCGTTAATCATTATTGGAGTTACACTCCTCAGCTTGGGAGAGGTACAAGCCAGGGGAGTGTTTTTGTGCTATTTCACGGGAAACAATCAACCTATGTCCACCAAATTATTCACTCGAGTAGTTTAATGGTAGGACATGTAATCTTTAGCGTTTAAAATGGCTCAGACACTTATGTTCAAAAATATATTATAATAATAAACCCTATCATTAAAAACTATGATTAAATCCTCCGAATCCTACCTCCGTAATGCAGTTGATCATACACTAGCTTATGATACCAGGTGTTCTGGGTTCGAGTCCTGGGTAAAGCACATGCTTTATTATTAATATATTGCTGACAATAAGAATTAAAGGCGTACCTTACATCTAAGCTTTTAAAAACTTTTAAAAAAAATATTTGTGTACCTCTGTAGAGAAAATAAGACTAATTAGATGCATCAGTAACTTTTTTATATAGGTGGCACTGGATGTGCGTTGTGTGGTAGTTACATTCCGTAGAAAAGCGTAGTCTTATTAAATGTGTCACTTGGGCATATGAGACGTAGGCCAAGAACACAATATTTCATGAATTAGTAGCGAATATAGAAACAACACACACAACTGTGCCACGAGCACGCAAAGCTAGCTGTGGTATCCATACGAATCAGGCAGGCATAAGAAAGAACAGGGTGAGTATAAAACAATACTCCAAACATGAAGGTCTATAATATCAAAACCAAACAACGTACAACCTTGATTGACCAATCCAATAAACCGTGGAACCATGAAGTTTGACTACCATATATTCATAAATATTAAATGTGACCACCATGTGCGGCATGAACGACATCTACGCGATAATCACACTCATTCCACGCTCTTGTCAGCATGTCCAGTGTTACGGTTAGGATGGCTTTCGTAACTCTCGGTTTGATGTGGTGAGGGGGAAGGAGTACGCATTCGACACGTCAATGAAAAGCGAACGGTCTGATGTTTCCTTTATGTGACCAGAACGAGGTAGACGATTCCATCATGTCTTAGCTGGTTTTTAGCGATGAAGAGACGTTCCATACAAATGGTAAGGTGAACCGGCACAACGTGCGGATACGTGGTCAGTACCCTCCACATGAAACCACCGAACACGAGCGCGCTTCCTCCAAAGTGAACGTGTTTTGAGTTGTATCCAAACAAAACGTATGGTGGCCGAGATACTACAGTATTTGCATCACGTATCACGTATGTATCCAAAGACACTGTTTCCGGCCCTTTCTTTTTTCACTAACACGCTGTTACTAGAATCCCTTATTTGGACATGCTTACAGAGTGGTTGTTTCCTCAGTTAGAAGAGACTGCGGAAGGACTTCATTATCCAGCACGATGGTGCGCCACCCCATCGGCACCTAGCTGTTCGCGGATACCTGAACCCGACGTTGCCGCAACGCTGGATTGGTCGAGGAGCAGCTGGTGACCAGGCTCTTCATCACTGGCCCCTAAGAAGCCCCGGTCTTTCCCAGTGGGTTTTTTTTCAATGGGGTTACATAAAGGATCGAGTGTTTCGTCCACCATTGCCAGCTAACATTGACAACCTCAAAACGAGAATTACGGACACCGTCCAAACCGTAACACGGGACATGCTGACAGGAGTGTGGAACGAGTTTTGTAATCGCGTAGATGTCGTTCGGGCCGCTCGTGGTGGTCACATTGAACATGTATGATATGGTAAGTAAACTTCACAGTTCCACGGTTTATTTGATTTGTCAACCAAGGTTGAAGGTCGTTTGGTTTTGATATTATAGACCTTCAAAGTTGGGGTATTATTTTATACTCACACTGTATTAACATCTAAAAGATGTATCCTGTTTTCAACACTTCATTGTTAGTAAGTTTAGAATATTTTTTATTCTCTTTCAATTAAAAATTTTAAGGATACTATTAAATAAGTAGCATAGACGCTTGCGTGTTTGAAGAAAAGTTAAAAGTCCGCTATTATTCGATTTTTTTACATAAGTAATTATTTAAAATCTTGAAATGTTTTCCTTTGGTTTTGTATGTCAATTAAAAATTAATTTTTTAAATATACTTCAGTCGTGTCTAAGCCAATGTAAATAAATTTGTAACTTTCTGTAACATTTTTAAGCTTACTTTCCAAAGTGAAGAAAGGCTTATAATATCACTTTCCTGTGTGTGTTTCTGTGTGCGATCTCTCCCAATCCCTCCCCTACTACAAACCTTAAGAACACTGCCTAGCGGCTGGCAGCTGCAAAATTTTCATAGGAAATCCCGTGTTTAGGAAATTTTTAAGAAAGGCGTTTCAAATTAAATGTATTCTTCGGGAATTTTTAAAGAGAAGTTCCCTACAGCGCATATGTTTTCATAACAATAGCCTATTTGCAAGGAATTTTGAAAATGTATGTTTCACAAAATAGTACATACTGTCTAACTATACTGAAATTACATGCTCGCAGAGACCTTCTCCTAAACATTTCGTGGAGATTACATTTTGTTTTAAAGGCCTATCTTAAAAATTAACGCACTGAGGCAAAACTTCCTTAAGATGAGTTTTGTTATTTAAATTTTGCAGCTGCCAGCTGGTAGGCATTGCCCTTTAAACCTTTGAGCGCTAGGACAGAATTTCGTCGAACTCGGTATACATATTGTTCTTAGTAAGGACATCCGACTTTTATAGTTTTGATCATGCCAGGTGTTACTTTCAAATTGGCTGCCATTTTAAAGTTTAGTGTTTTACATCACATCTCGGGAACTATTGAACAGATTAAAACCAAATTGTGTCTTTTGAAAGTTTTTAACCAGCAATTTTGGTAGGTAGCACAACATGAATAAATACGTTTTTATGTTTGGTATAACTCGAAAACTACTGAACAATTCTCTGTAAATTTTGGACGCACGGAATACTGTGGTAGTCCATGTAAACATATACGATTTCAATTTGTAAATGCACTTATTTTCAAAATAAATGCAATACAAATATAGCAATTTTATCTTGTATTTTTACCATACCGTTCTAAGAAGTTCGACAAAATTTTATGCCTAAACTGTCTATTACAAGTATTATAAATGCCAACAAATAACCACTTCTGTCCACCATTTTGTAACATAGAACCACATAAAAATTAAAAGTGTTTATATCACATCTCGCGAAGCAATCGACCGAGCACTACCGAATTTCGCAAACAAATACTATTTCGGTAGGTTATATATACTGGTATTTTTTAAGTGGATGACACACTTATTATTAAAATGTCTGCCATATTGCGATTTTTTGTTACTATGCTATATCGTCGAAAACATTCAATCAATTCTAACTGAAATTAACATGCTGGAGGTATATCGCCACTAAGTTTCTTTATTTGTGATTTTGTTAAATATCACCTGAAAAAATAAGATTTATATGCCATATGTCCGGAGAGAAAACAAGAGATTCCTTCCAAATTTGTCAAATAAGTACCACTAAGGCAGGTCAGTCAACATATATGTTTTGAATAGGTCAGAAACGTATTTTCGAAATAGCGGCCAAACTAACATTTTAGATTATTATGTTATAACAACAAAACTATGAGACAAATTTCAACTTAACTTTGTATACTCTCAGTATCTATTACAAGCTTTGAATGTGTCTAAGCGGAGCCTTTTTCTATAATATTCTGTAAGATAAACCCATATGAAAAAAATGTTTTTACGTCATATCTCGGACAACGTTAAAACGTAATCCTACCAAATTTGGAAGAAGTTGTATTATAGTAGTAATATTAATATATTTATATGTTTTAAGTGGGCCATGCGCTTATTTTTACTATGGTGGCCATATAAACATTTTTGCTTAGTAGGCTATATGTACGAAACTATGTAACCGATTATAACTAAACTTTGTATACTGGCAGTCTCTATGCAAGCATCAAGTGAGCTAAAATATAAACTCTTTTCTCCTCTGTTTTTAGAATATAGAAACACAATCAAAATAAATTTTCATGTCTTATAACGGAAAACAATATGCAGCATGGTATACTTTTCTATATCATCTAAAAGTATATGGGTTAAGTGGGAAGTAACAAGTTTTCAAATAGCAGCTATGAAAATATTCTTTCATCGTATGCCATTTGTCCTCTAAACTTTATATGCTGGCATCAGCATCAAATTTTTTCTAGTAAACTTCCTAATTCGCAATGGAAATTTTTAACCAATACTCAGCAAATATAGGCTTTTAGTACCACTGAAATACATCATTGGTAAGTTCCCTATGCTTTTGACTGTTTCCTCAGCAAATGTAGGAAATCTACCATGGATGTGTGGCAAAAAAATTTACCACCCGCACTTTCTCACTATGCGTATACACTGATGTGGTATATTTGCGAACAATTTCTTGGAGTGCTATTATCTATGACAATCATCGAATGTGCTAAAAATTACATTTTAGTCTGCCATTTTTAAAAATCATCACATGAAAAAAATGTAGGTTGTATGCTATATCGCGAAGGCCAATTAACCGAATCCCGCAGATATTTAACACGCAAGTAGTTTTACGGGAAGCAATGTAAACTTACACGTTTTAGGTGCGTCAGGTATTTCTTTTGTGGCATTAATATAAACACATTAGATAAGTATGATATACCTTTTAAACAATTCAACAAAATTCGACCAAGTTTTGTACAGTAACTGTATTCGATAGAAGCATCAATAAGCGTACAGCGATCATCTTTTGCCGGCCTTTTCATAAAATAATTTTAGGTGAGAAAATATAATTTTGTGACATATTTTCAGAACTATTCTTTTATTTGCACCAAATTTCGCACACCAGCAATACTGGCTATATAAACACACACACTTTATATGGAGTATGGCATTTATTTTCAAAATTGCTGCCATATAATTCATTTATACAAATTCTTCAATTCTGTTAAATAATTTAACCAAATTTAAGCAAACATTGTATGTTGGCAGTGCACATTAGAAGCATTGAATACAGAATCACTTTTATAAGCAATTTTGTGATAAAGCATCATATAACAAATAAAGTTTTTATGCCAGCCTATATCTCGGGAACCAGTCAACAGATTTTTACTAAATTCTTCACAGAAGTATAACTACAGCAGTACATTAAACTTGGTGTATTAAGTGGCTTAGAATTTTATTTACATAAAGATGGTCTTTTAAATATTTAAGGTTAGTAAACTATATTTACCTAAACAGTATACTGATTACATCAGATGTCAATGCCCTGAATCTTACTCCCGTAATATAGTTGGTTGCACGGTAGCTTATGATACGAGGTTTTCTGGGTTCTTGTCCTAGGTAAGCACGTGTGAATTTGTAATTTTCTCCCTGTTGCTGCAAGGGGCGGCGGAAGATGTTGGTCATTATGGGGCCAAGATTCAAAATTGTAAATGAAATCTTTTTTTGCATACTCATTTTACAAGTATTATATTTAAATTAGCACTAGCAAACATCACAGTATTAGAGAAAAAAAATCTACTAAAATCTCTAATATCAAGACTTACATAAAACTTACATAAAATATGAAAACTTATTTTTATTTTAGCGTGGCAACTGATGTCGTTTATAAACAAATATCATATCATACAAATTCCAGAAATACTGCACCATTTAAGTGGAAGAATTTTAATTGTTAAAAAAATCGTATATCAAAAAAATACTTAAATTTGTCTTTAAATAATAGACTTACAACAAAAGTAATAGTGTTAGTGCATTAAACATAGTTTACCTGTGAATGTGGCCAAAAACAAATGTTCTTGGTTATTTTGAAATAGTGAATTTGTTGGCAATATCCAAGTGGGAAACATCTTTTGCTATATAACGATGTACAGTCAATACAGTCATGTAATTAAAACGTCCTTGAGCCATTGTATAACGAAGCCATTTTTCCAGACGCCACGCCGTACATTGGAGAAAGTTATTTCAAATGTTTCCGATGTTACTAGTAAAACAAGGAGAAACATTAAAATTGTATATTCTTCTAAAAATAATCTTCTGGTTTGTGGCTGTCCTATTATTATGGAATCTAGCACAACATGAGCGCTATCTACTTTCCTATCAGCAGTACGTTCTGTGAACATAGCCAACTGCCTCTTAAATCTCTTGACATTCAAATCGCCGTTGAAGTGATCGCAAATTTGTAGCAATTGACCCGTAATGTTTTCCACCTCTTCATTCAACGAATTTACAAGAATATATTCCATTTTTGGTAAATAGCTACTCCTGGATGTTAAAAACCTGATTAATTGCTGTTGATGACGGCAAAGTATTGTTTTCTCAAAAACTGCTCGAGGCTTGAATATTGTAAAGGTGGTTATGCATTTATGTTGTGTTCCAAGTGCTTTGGTAAGTTTAGGCCACGAGGGATACTAGTTGGCTCTAGTAAATCGATCTTACCCTCGTTTCTCAACTTCCTTCCACAACTCATCTAGTGAACTTTTCCTCTGTTCTAGGCCCTGTAAGATGCCCAATAATTATTTAAGTTCGTCTCAAGGTGAATGTTATGCTGATATCCGAGGTTTGTAGATTTCTAGAAAGTTCCTCTGTAATACCGAACACTATTACTGAACCTTCGAAGTTAAATAAACTGCTAGAGAAAGCAGAAAATCCATTCGCTACAGATTCTTTGGATTTCAAACTGTCATGTGCAAACAGTATTCTTCCAAATTGTGTATTCCCTGCATTCAATGACTTGGATCTCACAGTCCATCTTGTAGGGCACAGAGGTTACTGTTTAGTACTTTTTACCATAGATGGAACTTCATTTTCTTTGGAAATAAGAAAAATTCCAGTTATTTGGCAGATTCATTACAGAAAGCAAAGCAAAGGACATTTTCCAAAACATTCAAAACTTCAGGTACGGTGCTAGAAGCATCTATGAGAGCTAAATTTAAGAAACAATGTATGTTAATATCTATATTATCTTGGAACTAATAACAGCTTGGACTCCTTTCACGTGGCAACTTATATTTACAGCAACGTCATAGCTTTGCACATGACAGTCTTCTATAGGTAAGGGTAGCCTCAACAAAACATCTTCAATAATAGCTGCCAAAGTGTCTCCTGTAGTTTATGTTTCATACAACGCAATAAAATCTTCAAATACAGTAAAATCATTATTCACATGTCGCAAGGAAATGGAAGCATGTTCTTTTGTCGATTTATTGGTCGTCTCACCTACAACAAGAGCAAAGTACTTATTCTTTTTTATATCTTGATTCAAATCGCGCACTACTGCTTAAGACAAAAAATTGCAGTATTTGGTTTTGGATATCATGATAAAGCCAGTTAAGCCACTTGAGCAACCAATCTTTAATTTAAGGTATTTCATTTCCTCTTATTTCAAGTAATTCATACTAATTACCCTGATTGTCTTGTTTGCCTCTTAAAGCAAGACCACGAGTAGAAAATAATTTTATACTTGAAACATAGCTTATGAGAGCGTTCTGAGCTTCTCCCATTTCCTTGTTAACTTGGGCAGATAACCTGGCCACAACTGGTTTTTGATTGAAAGCTAAAAATATTTCTTTGGAACCTTTGTAAGAATCACCATTTTTATGGTATAAAATTTTCTCGGAAGCTTTTTTCCAGTTGGAAAATACAGAAACAATGAATTTTGTGTAAACACTTGACCTTGTATTAACTTTTAAGTTGATTTCTTCGCTCGCAGACGAACAGCATATTTTACTCTTCCTGAAGTTCCATCTCAATGAAACAAGGAGAATTTAATGTACTGTTCTGCTTTTAAAGAACGAGCAATCCCAATTATGGTTGTTTTTGGATATCGTATATTTAAAGGTTGGGATGAAGTATTTGTACAGTTATCACTTACAGTAAACGAACTTGAAGTTCCATGTATTTCTGCACTGGCTATGTCTGATTTAGAATAGCTAAGAAAGGGATATCTTCACTTCACAAAGATGCAGATTCATGATAACGAATAATACATCATCACTTATGAAATAGTTCATGCTAATGCTGGCTGGATCCAGTTTACAATTAGTTATAACTGCACCTGTATCTTTACTGTAAAAATACACCGCTTTTTCACCATGCCACCACAGGAACTAGCTATACATTAGGATAACCTTCGTGTATGGCTACAATTGGTCACATAAGAAATCGAGCGCAACGTGAGTCGTAAAGTTTAGGTGTAAAGAGGTAAGCAACAAAAGACAAGATCAGCAATACGAGGCCGAGCCAAAACGCCTCTTTCCTAATCCCTTTACAAATTTTGAGAACATTTGGTTTTTACAAGATAAATTTTTAAGTGCTGGAATTTTAATAAATAATTTTATTCAGTTTACCATCTTCCAAAACTGGAGGGGTTACTGTAATATATTTAAGACTTTCTCTATGACAAGAAATATCAGTATCAGTTGAGTATTACATAAACCATTTCGTTAAAAAACGAAATACACAATATGAAAAAAGGTATGCAACATGGCATGAGGTTAAAATTTTTTTAAAACAGTAATTGTTATCTTGCTTTAGTAATTTGTAATTTTTATTTTAGGGTACACCTGAACAAAAACAAAAAAATCCGACACTAATTATATTTGTTTCTTAGATAAACATTTTGAGTAGTTAATATTCTAAATCACTTTCTGAAGGTTAGTTGTACATAGAGTTTTCAGTTTTAACTAAAAAATCTGATGGGATTCTACATGCCAATCATGCAAAGAAGATAATCAGAAAAGTAATAATTATTTTGGCTGAAATTGTACCGGAAGCGATTATTCGCGATTCCAGAAGGGAAGAAAGACGAGGAATGCCACCATCTCGTCGGTAATGGAAATTAGTAAGACGCCATCGCAAGAATCACGCCATTACTACAGTAGAACCGCTAAAAAACTTAATTTCGACAAGTTAGCGAAAAAATACTATTGCTTCAATATGCCCTAATATTTATATAATTGACTAACCCTGATCTGTAATACAATATTATTAAATCATATTAAGTGGATTTGAGAGCACACGAAAAAATTTCCTTACATTAGCTATGATTGAGTTTTTCAGTAGAGAGAAAATGGGTGTGTTCCGTACGAGTGCAATGGAGCTCTCTATAAAGTCCGACGAATCTATAGTATCGATATCAACCAGCAGACACAACATCTCATTAGGCACACTTCCGTGTACACAGAAGTTAGCAAGAAAACAATTAAGTTTTAAAAATCGTATTTCTGTATTAAATTTTACAAATAAAATCTTCATAACTTTATGTTAATTTCAAAGGATGTTGAAAAGAGTACACATGGGTAATACAATCACCAATATTACAGTCAATTTAACCGTTAGAGCAACAAACAAATGATAAACTTTACTTTTAAACAGTTACATTAGCTTTATTATTTTACTTCTGTGATTCTATACCACATTGTAATTATACCTATAATATTAATTAACGGGGAATTGAGACAAGGCAATCTTTGCCACGAAGCAACTTAATAAATTTCCGCAAACAAGGACACAAACAAACTACGATATAAAAAATGAAAAGTGTCACACAAAGTTGCACATACCCCTTCTACAAAACCAGCCACGTGGCAACAGAAGCACAGGTGGCAAACAGTACACAAGTTACCAGCACTACATACCCAACAAAAAATAAAAAAATAACTAACACATACTAAAATACAAAATATCACCCTACTGATTGAAGAGATGAAGTAGGTAACATCGCCATAACTGCTTTTTCATGTAAGGAAGTGGAGGGTTTGCGGTAGGTGGGTTTGGAGAGCCACGAAATTTAAGGTACTAACTGATTACAAACAGGATGAAGACGACAAAAACACAAGATAAAGTGATAGATATAAGTCCAGGGAGGGCATCATGTTCCGGGGAATGGGAATGAGTAAGAAGAGGAATGAAATTATGAAAATCAATACTATGTGGTTTGAATGCTAAAAGAGAGTCAATTTCTTCAAACAATTAATTATTCAAGGAAATAACAGGTCATGTGCAAAGATGAAACTTAAAGCGGTTGGAAAGAGGCTTAGGAATATGAATGTTAGGTAAAGAGTAATTTGATTCAAGCATCAGAATAAAAGTTACGCCATNTTTGATTCAAGCATCAGAATAAAAGTTACGCCATAAGAAACATTAACAGACAGTGGTGGATGGCGCAGACCCAGTGTTGACTGCCACTTTATCGCACTACTCCGAAGAGCACAGAGCAAGTAAGGCAGAGAGAGGCATCACTGCCATGAATTGCATTAAGCTCTTACTTTGAGCTACAAAATGTAAACAGGTCGCAATTATATTGACAACATGGCAACATTCGTCAAAGCACACCAGCCTGATGAAGATTTATGAATTCAGATATCGACTATCCTGATGATAAATCTACTGAATCAATCTTCAAGGTAAACATTGTCTAAGTGATTCCATTTTTTTTTTCAACTCTTAATCCAGTTGGAAACTGGTATACATTATTTTGGGGGTTGACTTCCAATTCTTCCTACAAATAGGCATTAAAGACTGGTGACTCATCATTTTTAAAACACCGTTGTTTTTAAACTTAATTCTAATAAACCAAATAGAAAATTGACAATCTCATCTCGGTAAACATAAAAGCAATTAAATCACAAAGTATCAAGTAGAACAGGGCAGAAACTGTGCAACTATCGAGTGAAGTTACAAAATTATNAAAGCAATTAAATCACAAAGTATCAAGTAGAACAGGGCAGAAACTGTGCAACTATCGAGTGAAGTTACAAAATTATACTTGTATAATTTACAATATATTAAAAGTGAAATTATATTTCTAACCACCTCACAGTTATAAACTAAGCAAAGGAATTTTTTTTGTGCATAAAGTTATAATTAAAAAAATTTATTAATTAAATTGAAATTTTGGTGTTGGCAACATGGCTGTGACCTGAGCTAAAAGTGTATCAAAACCGACTATCTAGTGTCGCCACCCTGCCGACGAGCCTCAGCTCGTTAAATTAAACCAGCTGTCGCGAACATGGAAGATAACATAACAAAAATTAACATAGTGTTGGATACTCTGACACTGACAGACGGCGTAGACTTAGTGCAGTGTGGCCAGTTACAGGTTGATAGCTTCTGCGGACTTCTGGTTTACAATATGCGCGGAATAACTTCGAGCTTAGGTAGCCGTTACAGGTTTGAAGGCAAGAGTATTTTATGCAGGGGGTGGGGAATTGAAGGCGATCGGCAAAGCGATAGCACACGTGACGGCCGTAGAAATCTCTGCCACTATACTGCGTGGAAATTTAGTCTTCTCAATGGGTTTCGGACAGAAGCCGTTTGCCCAAGTTAATATTATTTATTAATCGTTCGTGTTTCTGTAAACATTTGGCTTTAGTGTGGCACGTTTTTATTTGGATATAATGTACGAAAAAGGAGGCACATGTTATATAAATGAAAAACAAACTGGTGTAGTGCATAGTACGTGATGGTAAACAGTCAGTGTTTTCTACTTAATTATTGTGCTCATAACGTAGTATTATTTTTGAGAAGATGACCCTTACAGAAGACTATTAGGGGGTCATATAACCCCCATGACCCATTGGTCCAGCCGCCCATGGTTGCTGTATATAACTTTTATGGTTCCATCTCCAATGACAAAGGCTGATAACAATAAATCACGGCCTACCTATAATTGAAGCTATTTAGAAGAAAGTCGGCCCATTAGTTATATTAATTACATACTGTTTAAGAAACCAATCCAAAGAACATTTAAATCTTGGTTTAGTGTTTTATTCAGCTATCATAAATTTTGATTGATTTGAAACAGAAGACAACAATAAAGAGCTCAGTAAATTATTCTGTATATAATTTACTGTCAATATATATATATATATATATATATGTGTATATAAAAGGAAAAATTCATGAAATATGTAGAATTAATATAAAGCAGATATATGAAATGGCAATAAGAGTATTGCCGGCTTGCACCGGTATGCTAATAAGCGGATTAGGACTCGAATTATAACAAATATGTAAACAAATTTACAAAACACAAGTCATCTTTCCAGTTAAGACACCGAATCAAGATACATACTATGCCCAATTGATGCACACACAACTGCAAACCTGAAATTTATATGCAGTCAAATATACCAACTAGCAGCTTAGCTTCTGAACCCTTAATCAAAATAAATACAGCGACATCTCTGGTAAGCGCCAAGAATAAATAAAAGTATAGAGTAAAAGCAAAGCCGAGCTCACATGTTATATCAGCAAAATCAATTTTTACATGTCGAGTATAATTCTTAGCTATGGCAAACATGTAGGTTCAAATCACAAATAATTAATTTGATAAAAATATAATTAGAAAAAATTGTCAGTCTGCAACATGCGAGAAAATTCCTAGTGTTCAAGGTTGCGCGTTTTAAACATGTCATGCAAACTGGTGAAAGGTACTTTCAGTTCATGAGCAAGATAAATTTATTAGTTTTGGAATATTGCACGTCACTGAAACTGGGCAAACTTAGCTGGAAACTGAATTGGTAGGAATACGTTGACATCATGGGCAGGAAAGATAGA
Source organism: Clitarchus hookeri (assembly GCA_002778355.1). Taxonomy (NCBI): domain Eukaryota; kingdom Metazoa; phylum Arthropoda; class Insecta; order Phasmatodea; family Phasmatidae; genus Clitarchus; species Clitarchus hookeri. The sequence continues at coordinate 1,577,093 of NQII01000006.1, read as the reverse complement.
TTGTGTTGAAATATAGCGGACATCTCTGCTACTGTAGAAGTGCTTCTGTTCTTGATCCCCTGTTATTTAAGCAAAATGCTCACGTCACTTAGAACACTCTACACTTACGCTTTATAGGATGCGGAATACTACCTTTATTTAAAAGTATTATGAATTGCGTATGCAATATGGTCACTGGTTTCCTCTTACCTTCAAAACGAGGTCACTTCTTCGTAAGTAGTTATAAACGGTAGTTTATAGCACACAGTGATTGAGGATAGAGAGCCACGGTGCCACCACCGCCAACTTGGATGACATAACGCAGCAACCTCCTACTGTTATTCCTCACCAAAAGCGGCCATTTCCACTTTTCCCTCTCGGAATATCCCTTTTTTCCCTCAAAAACCCTTAACATATTACGAATTTTCCTTAAAACCAGAAAAATTTCCCGCAGAAATTTTCCTTACCCTAATTTTTTTGAGTCACTCAGTCCGAAAATAGCATAACTCTACAATGTGAAAAAGATGAATTTTTTTGGAATAAGGGATGAGGGATGATGGATCACCTTAACATTTACTCTCCGTCATTCCATGCTAGCACCATCCATCTTGTCTAAAGGATGTTCCAGTTCATTGCGCTCTCATGCAACTTCTCTCATTCCTTCCAGTCTCTCTCCCCAATGCCGATTCTCTCTCGCTTGCTCTATCCCTTGGGGGTTTTCTCATATTTGTTCCGGTCTCCTTTGCTTTCTCTCTTGTGTACGTTTTTTTTCACATGCTCCCTCATTCCTTCCAGTCTCTTTCTCTCTCTCGTCCGTTAAATATCTTGGTGGGTTTACTCACATTCCCTCCATGTCTCCTTTACTTACACCATTTCCTCTCTCTTGCATACCGAGCCCTCCATCTTGGATGTTCCCTCATCACCATCGTCTGCTGCCAACTTGGTAGTCTCATAATCCTTCTGATCTCCTTTCACATGGCATCCTGGCTGGGGACGAGTTCCATACTCGGCCATTCCACCTTGATTTTCTCATACCACTTCTCATCTCTTTTCACCTGGTGTCCTGGTGGGGGAAGACTCCCATGCTTGGTCATTCCACATTGGTTTTCTCAAATTTCTTCTGCTTTACATTCACCTGGCGTCCTGGCGGGGACTAGTCTCATGCTCTGTCATTTCACCTGTGCGATCTGGAGCGAAGTGTGCCCATTCACACTAACCTAGAGTCGCACAGCGTGTGCGTCAAGTACGTCCTAAGCCTACTTATAAGCATAGTTTGCTGTAATTTTCGAACCGTTTAATATAGTCACCAACTTCATAATATAGAGATCACCTCTGACGACGAACAGGGCAAAAGGGTTTACCACACCCTAAACCCATTAATGAGCATAGTGGCCTAACATTTCCCCACCCACCGAACCTATAGGCACCAAATTCATATCAATAACATCACCTCCGATGAAGAACAGGGTGGTAGGATAAAGTCAAATTTAAGGCATCTTATAAGCATAGTCGACCACCATTTCCCATCCACCTAAGCTATAGTCATCAAATTCATAACATTTACACCACCATCGACAACGAAGATGATGGTTTTGTCTAGTACATCCTAATCCCTCGTATAAGCTTAGTTGGCTACCATTTTCCACCCACAGGGGCTATAGACATCAAATTCATAATATAGGCATAACTTCTGACGACGAAAATTACAGCCAGGTCAAGTACACATTAACCCATCATATAAGCATAGTTGGCTGCCATTTACCATCCACAGAAACTATAGTGACCAAATTCATATCATAGCCATCACATCTAATGACAAACAGGGTGGTAGGTACAAGTACACTTTAAGACCTCTTATAAGTATAGTTGCCCGACATTTTTCACCCACCGAAGCTATGACCACCAAATTCATATCACATATATCTCTTCCGACTGCTATCAAGGAGATAAAGACAAGTAGGCCTTAAGCCCTGTTATAAGCATAATTGGTCAGCTTTTCCACATCTTTGAATTTCGGGAACATGTAACAACCATCCACTGATGTAAAGAAAATAAAGGTATACATACAAGTGTGTTGCAAAGTTACTGTTGCAAGTAGGAGTGTAGGGTCTGAAAAAGCACGAACATATGCATCGGTCTGCACACACTAGACATTCGCTCACCACCACCCTTGTGATATGCTACCGCAGATGTGTGCAACTCGGATCCCCCTCAGCTACAGCTAGCCTCCTTTCGCCCACCGTCATCCAGGCTGTATATGTAGAAGTAAAAATATACACATAAATAAACGTTAGTTTGGGTAACATACAAAAAACAACTATATGCGAAAAATACAAATGTGCTGCATCCATGATGTAAATATTCGTGGGTAATGGTAAAATTACTTATACAGTATAATAAACGAATTCCGACAACCCGACATAAGGGCTAGCGGCCCGAGTCATCCCTAGTATAGATAACCCATAAAAATAAGCCATATATTGAAAAACAAAGGAGTATACAGTTGTACCGATAACAAGACATACATAGTCGCAGGTTAAATTAAAAAATGTACGTGTATAAATATACATAGTCAGCCTAATTCGATGGTCAGGGGAACCGTGTTTATAAGATATGAATTCATCCTGTACGGGAAAAATAACTTACGTAACAAACAAAAAATGACTAGCATATATGCAAGTACATCACGAGCAAGATGCCATAACGAGTCACAATAAATATAGAAAAATACCCATCCGAGCCACTGTCCATAATGGTGATATCGGTGTTGCTATCACACCATGAAGTTTAGTACAAGCAAGAATGCATGCCAACATAAGACAGATCAAATTATCACAAGGACCAACCTCAAAAATGATTACAATGCATCAAGTAAGATAATCATTATGCGACTTGTACAGACTGTATTCCTCTACATGCCCCAAAACAACACACATTTTAATCCTTAGTCTTGCAAGAGAGACGTCACTGCTACGTGCTTATGAAAAATATATAAAAAACCATTGTAAAAGCAAATAGTTACTACAAGTATATGTTGCGCGATCATCAAGAATAGTATGTCACGTTAGTAAAAAAAAAAACTTATGCAAATTCGAGAAACACAGGTGCGATAACTTCAACACTTTTACATACTAATGCAAACAGATATATATACAAAATGAAAAGGAAACTAGTTATAAGCAAATACCAACCAGCGCAATCACATATTACACAGGTGTCGGGCGATGTGCGCTGTGTGTTAAACGATGCTAGATAAGACCAGGCCATCCTGGTCAGTACAACCGAATATCAAACGACTTCCTAACGAACCGACTGAAACTAAACCGTCACATTCAGTGTACAGTCAACACTCACATCACTAGCACCGGAGAACATCCAACCCGGCTGACGTTGCACGATCAACTAACATCGTGTGAGTCTTTAAAGTAGCCAGGTGGTCGACATGCAACGCAGGCACCGTGTAGGTCTCGGGAAGTCGAAGGCATGAAAAAGAACACTAGCCAAGAGAGACGCGTCATGCTCAAGTGTGGCATTCAGTTATACAGTACAAGATAACAATGTATTTTGTTTTAAATATTATACACATGTACTTATTTCGATGCGTGCAATTTATAGTGCTATAACTGTAATCACATTATTAAACGAATTAGCCGTTTATCGCTTGCCACAAATTATTGTTTGTATAGAAATATCGTAAACCTTTGAAATAACAAGATAGGATACATCGCAACACACATACCATTCGACTATGTATATACTCTGCTTTTAGAAGGCCCAAAACATAAAGAGAAGAGGTTTACCTTAACTAAAAAAAAGTGAAGCTGTTTCATACACAGAAGACTTGGAGGCCGCGAGTTGCATCTCGTAACTATCGATGCGAACCCAACAAAAGCACATACCACAATTTCCGTCCTGCCTTTCCATGAATGGTATACATTACCGACCAAGAAAGCAACTTGGTACCTACGAGTATTGTAATTATGCCACCCTTGACAAAACATACTAGGTTTTTACATATGATATTGACATTTTATTTCAAATAATTGATGTACACTGAAGGTGACGGAGACTGTGCACCATACTTGATAATAAGCTATTGCACGTTCAATCCCCTAGAAAGTCCAATAATTTCACAGGTAAAAATACAAAATAAAAGGCAATTAAAAAACTTCTGTGTTTTAAGTATCGTGCATGGAACAATCGCAATTAATTATATCTCCAACAAAATATTATTGTACATGACCATACTCAATGTATACTCAACTTAAATACTTGCAGCATGCCAGACATTTATTATTAGACGTTAAAATATAAAAAACTGTAATAATTAATTTTTCCTAATTTGATGAATTTATTCATATTCTGAAACAAATCACACATTGTTATAATATGTTATTTAATAATGCCTCTAGCTCAGAGTTAATAGATAATCGAATTAATATCTTCACTGAGAGAAAGATATCCTCTTCTTTGCAATGGAACCAACACCCGCAGTCTATCAAACAAGTCATTGGTGTCTTCAGAAAATAAGCAGCTAGACTTCACGTCACTCTTCGCAGAAGTTTCATGATACATGAATGTACATATGATCTTCCCTGATGACTAGGTTACGAGATACCTCTGTGCCAGAGTACATGGTTAGAATCTACATTTTATCTGCCCCAACTTCAAGTAGGCCTTATTTTCAACACGTTGATGCTTTTGCTTTGCAGATGTTGGCACTTTATCATCAGTAGAATATGCATATTTTACATCAACGCCAGCAATCTTGGAGGTCACATTTTCGTTCTCGACGTCTTAATTAGTTTTAAAATCTTGGTTTTTAATTTCACATGTTAAGGTGTATTTTTTCATGTTCATAGAGCAAAGAGTCTCATGTAGACGGGCATGGAAGCTGTTAGAAAATTATTTCTTATTGAAACCGCACAAATTGCTTTCTGGTGCATTTTCCATCTTCTCTCGAGATAATGTTCACTCTTCGAAAATCGAATAAAAACAAAGAAGATTCCACCAATTTCACATTATATATATGTAAATGCATATACAACCATATTTCGTCAGTGGGTTTGCAGCTTTTTTTATTCATTCTGTAAACATAAATTCAGCTAGGTATTGTATCTAGTTTATTACACCACCATAAAGCTGCAAGTTTTTTGCATTTCACACAGAGAAATACAGTGGAACCACTGTATTACACCCCCAATTTTACACTTTCCTGCATTTTTGCCACATTTGTTTCCTAGTACCTTGTCAAGTTAATAGCAGGGATTTCACTGAAGTTTCAAATAATGACAAATACTTTAACAATAAAAATTTCCTCTCTCCACCATGCTGTCATGCGTTGCTACTTTTACTAAAGATCTTACCGCAATAGAAAATTGTTTCCTCCACATTGATGAAGGATAGTGTACACTGTTCCATGAAAGTTGGAAGTTGGTTACGTAGGTGTACCAATATTTGATAGAGCAGGCACCTGATTGTCACAAGTTTGTGACAATGTCAATACACTTTGTTGCTTAGCAGATAGAAGGGACAAGGTATTTGCACTTTTTAATATTTTTTTTTAAACTGTCTCTACAAGTGAACAAACCTTGACACTTATTACATCTATAGCCTGTGCGACACGGATTCAGCTTGCATTTGTTATTTTTACGTCTCTTCGCACTGTAGGTATATGCAAATGTCATGTTACAGTAGTTGCATGGATGTCTAGGAGATGTGATTGTTCCAGCCATTGTTTTCATGGTTGGCTACAAAGTCTTTATTGATGTTGATGATTCGAATTTTTCTTTCTAAGGTATCTCCCCATCAAAAGTATGTATTAATTTCAGCAAATACTGATTGACACGTGCAGGAAGGAGAGCTTTGCATGTTTCAATATGCCTTTTTAAGCTATCATGCCTTCGAAAACATGATTTATACCGTTCACATGATAAGATAATACGCATCATATTTTGAGGTCAACCAGTCTCATGTCGATGGGCATTGTAGCTTTTAGAAAAGGTCTTCTTACAGTAGCGACACAAAAATCTTTCATGAATACTTTCCACCGACGAAGAAGAGCACGTTCTCCGTAGCCAATGTCGCTCTTTGATGTCTGAATAGCAACTGAGCCAGCCAGCCTATACTTACACCTACATATATATTGCCAGTTTAACTATACTTTCAGATTCGTGTCTATCGACCTCACATCCCATGCACCGAACTGGAGACACTTCTAACATGCATGTTTAATGTAAAACTTGTTAGAGCTTTAGGAGACAGCACATGTTGTGCTGTTCATACGAGTGCTAGTCATAATGATGATGATTAAGAAAAAAAATGCTTTTATTATACAGTTTTAAGGTAGATGAACACGGGAACACTGCATAAACACAAGGACTCTGTTTTCAATAGCACGGACCATAAAACCATAACTGCTACCTTGGATGATTTTATGCAACGTATATCATCCATTAAAATTACATATTTCAAACCTTTTTTTTCCACTAAAACAATTATGGGAACACACTGAGAAAATCCATTTGCCTAACTCAAAACAACAGGAATCATGACAAGTAACCATGGCATTGACCTTGGATGATGTCATGCGACTTTGACTTTCGGCCACCATCTCGAACAAAATCAACTGTTTAAAACAAAAAAATTGCAATTTTTTTTTTTAGAAAATTTAAAAATCGCAGAAAAAGTAATAAGACCTTGGCGTCGTGTTTGAAAAGGGCTGAAGACAGGCTTCGCAAGGTACAAGCAAATCTCAGACGCCCCACAGAGGCAGAACTAGAACCTACTCAGGCCCAAGAGATTAAACTCGCAATGGTAAAATGAGGATTTTTTTCCTGGAATAGGTATTCCCAACGCGTATTTTGACTGAGCTGGAAAACTACCTTTTACCAGATACCTACAACAGTGAAAGTTTCTAGAATAAATTGTAAAGTTATATCTGTTATAACAATTTAAATTTTATCGTTACCCAGGGTTTTGGTTTTAATCAGTCTAATAGATTTAGGAACATCAATGTTGAAGTAAAAATGCGCTTCTTTACTGTTGTTCCGAGCTTCTATAACTGATCATGGTTTTATTTTAGCTTGGAGATTAAATAGACCACAAGCACTTGTGACACAACATAAAGTTCGTCAGCGCTTTAATTAATTTGCTGATTGATTTTATTATCATTATAATTCATGCCCATAGACTTGACACTGTTCCATACATGTCCTGGGTCTGTATCAAGCACCGAGTTTATGTAAGGTTTGCCGTTCTAACAATTTGGATGCACTGATTTCTTAGTAAATGGAACAGCTCGAATCTCATACATAAAATTATATTTTTTTTACGAAGTTTGATACCTACGAATAGCATAACCTTGAAAATCCGTTAAAGATTTTTTCCCTCAGACATTCATGATGCTGCTGTACGAGAATCTAACTTTGTTTCTATCGGAGCGTGCTTGTCAATAAGTTCATACAATAAAGACTTTATATAACGTAATGTGTCATCAACAGCGTGAACATAACCAATATTACTCAACTTTACTTCGCGGAAGCGTATTTAGTACATTCCTGCTTGCCAATCCTTTTAAAATCTGTGTAGGTAATATTTTTCGGTAAAACTTTATGCATACGAAGTTTATAGGTTATGCGAATGTGGTCACGGTTAGATAAATACGATACGCTAATTTGTCCATTGTATAGAAAGTTTTCAGGTTTCGGCGTATTAAGTCAAGCAAATTTTCCAAAGTATATTATACATATAGTAAGGACCACTTTACATATAATAAAAATTACTCTCTTATAATTAAATTTAAAATATTTAAGTTATTAATTTTAATAATTTTGTATAATAATATAATTATAAAATTATAATTAAAATCTTTACATATAATTTAAATTATAATATTAATGTGTAATAGTTTTAATTAATAATCAAAACGTGTCAATTAATTATATAACCTAATAATTTAATTTTAAAACAATTACATGATAAATTATAATAATTTAAAAATTAAATCCTTTTTTTTTTGTTATAATTCAAGTAATTTTTGATAATGATTTAAAAAATAAATATTTATGGCCTAATTTAAAAAAATTTAAATCTTATTCTAAATTTAAAAATTAAAATATTATATAAATGATAAAATAGATGATTTGAATAATTAAATTAAAACCATAAAATAAAAAAATAAAAATTATTTATTTAAATTTATTTAGATAATTATTTATATTTAATAAAATCAAAAATGAAATTTTTATTTATTATTAAATTAATTAATGTTTTATTAATGATAACATTAAACTCAAATTATTAATTTAAATTACTAAATTTATCGATTAAAATATTTTTACTTAAATCAATTATTAAATTTCAGTTATGTGTAGATTGGTTCTTACTTTCTATTATATATACTACTAAAATGGATTCCAGACTCTTCGATACGAGAGTAAAAAGTAGTCAGAGACGCAAGTGGATTCGAGGTGCATTAAGGAATGAGCCACTAGTCCTTAAAGAAGGAAATCCAGATTCGAGGCTACTTGAAGTGCCATAGAGTCCTCAACATGGTAAGGCAGGCTAAAGGCTCCGAGCAAGGCCCAGTGGATCACATGTCTTAGCAGCCATGTTTGTTTACATTATTAACCCTAATCACAAGTGGCCCTGACAATGACTTGGAAGTGACCGTCACCCCACTGTACTGGTACCCGAAAAAATTGCAAAAACAGAAAAAATAAAATTCAAATTACATTATTCACCCCAAACACAATTTTGGATGTGGAGGACATTAGCCCAGACCCCAGCAAAACCAAACTCGAAAATAGAGAAATAATCGAAAAAAGTTTAAAATATTCTTAAAAATTGAGCAACAGTTTACATTACTGGCCCCAGAAGACATGTTGAATGTGGGTGACAATGCCATTGACCAAAGTAACCTTGAACATGAAAATAGAAAAAAGTTCGTAAACAATCGAAAAATGTTGAAATCAAGAATATAATTACATTACCGATCCTGGCAGCAATGTTTTATGTGGATAACCTTGTCCTTAACCGCAATAAACTGGAACTCAAAAAATTTACAAAACAAGAAAAAAGCGGAAGAACTTAAAATTGAGGTAAAACTACTTTACCAACCCTGGCAGCCATGTTATATGCCAATGATCTTACCGCTAGTGACGAAAATCGAGAAAAAAATAATAAAAGGAATATACACATAAATATGCGAAGAAAGAATCATATTACCTATCCTGATTATCCAAGTTGGATGTGGTTGACCTGGACCCTGGACAGAGAAATTAATATCGAAAAAATCAAATTTTTTATCCAGAAAAAGTTACATAAATAAAGCCAAACACTGTGTCGTGTGTGTCCTTGAAGGTTTGATTGTCATAAAGATGGGAAATAACAGCCAGTCTCTCCATGGTACGATGATTAGCAGGTGACTGATTAGTCATTTCTCCTCGACTACCTGAACAACTTAATAATTGACAATATAGTTTATCAATATGCCAACCCCCTCCCTACAAAGCGAATTATTGGCTTTCGTAACAACCATCACATCTCTCCTACCCAACCACCATTACCTCCATCGCATCACTCGACTCTCCGCCTATTCCCCATTTACTTGACATAGCTCTCATTCCCTCTCTGTCCACACATGCCACCAATTCACCTCCAAAACTTCAAACCCATCATAATTTATTTGCCATTCCTCGATCACCTCACAATTTACTCATCATAACTTGACCCACTCACCATCCACGCATGCAAACAACCCACTATTCGACTCTCGACCACATCACTCTCCGGCTGGAACCCATACCTTACAAATCATCACCCATACCCTCCTCATCACACTATCCAAATCCTCCACTCAATTTTCTCACTATGTTTTGTATTATGAAACGGTTCCTCTCCACCTCTAATCAGTTGACAAACTTCGTCTGATTACTATCTAATGATTGACTATCCTCTCCCTTCCAATGNCCACACTACAAAAAATTCAGCCTGCTCCATTTGCTCACTATAGTTAGATTCCTTCCACCGCATCGCTATGTCCTATCGCTTGTTTCGTCTGCCATCATCCCCTCGTTATCGCTCGTGATTGACTGTTTGTCACAACATCGTGACCACTGCAGTAAATGATGTTGCCAAAATCTCACCATGTCACAGTTCTTCATGTTATGTGGCAGATGAGAGATCATCTCTCAACTGAACGTAGTAAGTATAATTCATATAAGTTGGATTGGGTTTAACACTTCCATGGTAGTATGTAAGTTATTATTGACCGTGCTCGTATGTGTGCATATTTTGCACTGAAGTAAAAATATGATATAATTTAAAACATCAGCTCGAACCACCTAGCTATTGGACAGTAAAGATAATTAAACCTTCGTTTAATGGCATGCCTGCGACCGGCTCATGTCCCGGCTTCATATTTTGTGGTATTATCGCTGAATCTAGCTGGACTGCTTACGTTGTCGGCGATATCATTCGCAAACCATTAATATAATGCACTTGAAACTTGGAATGTAGAGGGCCAGCTTAAGCTGAATCAGCTCGAAACATCTGAGAAGTGTCTAGGTTCTTCATAAAAAAAAGGGTTACCAATATTTTCGAATCATTGGCGATGGACTCACATCCGAACTTCAAACCAGCTGTGCTAGCTGACCATATGAACCGACCATACCAGTTGACCTTTTTATCTGACCATAATAGCCATCCATACACACTAGTGATGCAACGAATATTCGCATTCGCATTCGCATTCGCGAATATTCGCATGTTTTTAAACATTCGCATTCGCATTCGCAAAAATGATGCCAATATTTTGCAAATGTATTTGGCAATGAAAATTGAAATTTTTTATTAAATAATAATGCAACTGCTATGATTAAGACATTTTTATTTATTAATATATTTTTTATGTATAAGAGTGTATTTTAATGATATTTGGGAAACACTAGATTACATAACAGAAACACACTCTTGATATTATTTTATTCTTATTTACCTAAGCAAAATCAAATTAAGGCCGGTAATTTCTTAAAACTTCTAAACTATATTATAACACAACTGTATGATTAAATACCATTGAACTGCTTTAACACAAAACAATGGAATAAGATATAACCCAACCTTTTTAATTATACAAATCAACTTTAAATGAGATCTTTTGTAAAAACACTTAACAATATGCATTTATGCAACCTAAAGGGTATCTTATTCAAATATGTGAGATCTTTTAATGAACTAGTAATCATGTTTAATTGTAAATCAAATCGACTTCTTATGAATAAAGTTAAAAATATATTGTGAAGAAAAACAAACAATATAATAATCTTCTTTTCAATTAAAACAAATACGTTCTTAACATTCTGTTAATTTAACTTTGGTACTAATACTAACTCACTAATAATGTAATTTTTAAGTATATCCATTAAACATTACTTCTTGAAATCGAAAAATAAAACTATGAAAAATTGTTTATATCTAAGCACAATTAAGTGAAACACTTAGTAATTAAATAAGAGTAGAGGAATATTAAACTTCAGAAATAGAAGTCTTGATGCCTTTTCACCTTGCAGCCTACTTCGGTGGGGTGTGTAAAGAAGACCAGCCCCACTAATGACCCTTTCACTAGGCACACTAGTGGGTGGTGTTACTAAATATTGCCTGGCTATGGGATAAATAATACTATACTTCTTATTATTTACCGCCCACCATGTAAGTGGATCTACATCATTTTCCACGCGTTTATCTTATAAATATTCACTGATGGTTTTTTTTATCAAAACTTCTATAGGGTTCGTACATTAATTTTCTTCTTCTTCACTTTTGCTGGAATCCATCAGCAATTTCATGATGTCTCTTAAAGATATATATTTCTCTGTCAGACTGGCACTGGAACCAGGTGTTTCAATCTTATGAGTAGTCATTCTGGCACGCTTAGGATTTGAACAAGACGATAGGCTTGATTCATCGTTTCCAATTGACTCTAAAATATTTTTCACAACTTGATCTCTGGTTGAAGAATTTTTGAAAAATTTTAATTTGTATCTCGGGTTAATAAAAGTTGCCGTAGCAAACAATACGTAATTTTCCAAATGGGAAAATCTGTGAAATAGTTCTCGTTTAAGAACTAAAATCGTATTCCCAACGCATTTGTCGGNACAGAAATAATGGCTGCACTTAGTTCTTTTGTAATTTCTTCAAAAGGTCTGAGTAAAGTTATTATTTTTTCCACAATAATCCACTCTTCGGAAGTTAGTTGTGAAATCTTGTTATTCTAGGAAGCATAAAGACATAACAAATCTTTGTTTTTCAAAATACGCTCTAACATATACAAGCTGCTACTCCATCTTGTAGCACACTCTTGTATGATTTTCAGCTTTGGCTGATCGAGCCTTTCTTGTAGAGCAGCCAATTCATCTTGAGCTACAATTTGAGTGATGAAAATGTGTTGCCATCTTTTTACATTTTGCAATCACTGTTACAACGGAATCTTGTGCCTTAAGCCCCTCCTTGACAACCCGCTGAATTTGATGTGACGAACAATCAATGTCTCTAATTAATAACAAGGAAATACCTTTTTTCATGTTTGTGCCACCATCTCTAACAATGCATTGCACTTTTTCTTTAGGTATTTCCCAATGCGACAACATGGTTTCAAGTTTTATAGCTATATTTTCACCAGTATGTCGGCCATCGTTAAATACCTCTGCGTTTAACACAATCATTTTTCTCTCAAAGTTTTTTGTTATACCATGACATGTAAGACTCAGCAAAGATATTCCTGAACAAGAATCAGACCAAATATCAGTTGTAAACGCCAATTTTTCAAATGACTTAATTAATCCCAAAATTTTATCTTTGACTTTGCCGTAGAAATTCTCACATATAAACGAAGAAAAATGTTGTCGGCTTTTTATATTATACGACGGACAAAGATGGTTCAATAGTCTGACAAATCCAACGCTTTCGACAAAACTAAAGGGTAAGTCCTCTAAAGCAATCATTTCGCTTATTAAATTATCAATTTCCAAAGACTTGGCATTGTTGTTATCCCACTTTTTTGTTTTTTCGACGCAATCAGTCAAAGACATTTGTTTCAGGTCGGTTTTCGTACATTGTCGCGAAGTGGAGGCCACAACACTTGTTGTAGAAGCATTTCGCTTTTCATTTTCCCTATTCTTTAAAGCATTATACTCGTTTTTATGCAAAGCTTCCAGGTGATTTCTCATAGCACTTGTTGTTCTTCCTTTGCGCGAGTATTGTTTATTACATATTTTGCATTTCACATTTTCAGCATCACATATTGTAAAATAAGTCCAAACTTCGCTAACACACGACCGCTTCATTTTGAAATATCACTTATCACTGTACAATTACAACAATAGAGTCTTTACAAGTTAAAAACAAAACTTAAGTATGTTGACTCGACGCTGCTCCCACCTGTACTATACAGGATGGTGGATAGCAGGGTACGTAGTAATTTGTTACGGTGCTGGCTAACGGCACCTTGGGCTGCTGTAAGAGGGGTGACACAAAGACGTAACTGGGTTCGGTTTATTCACGCTTAACTTTTATTGTCCAAAGTTACAGTGACCTGTACATCTATGAGACCTAGCCCCTTTTATATCTCCTCGGACGGTGGAATCTAGCTATCCCGCGCCCTACACACGTCTCGGCGAATGTTTGCGTCGGGGGGAGGTTTCGGCGGGTTGCTGAAATTACCTCGATGCTGGTGGCTGGTGTTGTCGTGCTGTCTCGGTGTCTCTCCCGCGAAGTCCTGGGCTCGATCCCTGGACGTGCAGTTCTCTCCTCGTCGCTCGTCGTTCCTCGTATCTGACTCTCTCGTGACTCCGGCGTAACTCCCGACTCCGTCGTAACTTCGTTGTAACTGTCTTGTCGCTGCTGCTCCGTCGTAAACGTCTCGTAACTCTCGCGTAACTGACCTCAACTGTCCTTCACTCTCGCGTAACTCTCTTAACTGTCGCATAACTGACTTAATGGTCCTCTGTGGCTCCTGTATATATATGTTTCTGTTCTATTTTCCATATAACTCGGGACTTACCCTCTCGTGTTTGCGGTGGGATAGGGGTAGGCGGGGTGCACTGTTTTTCCCCGATTAGTAATTTCTTGTGGCGAGGGGCGATAACATGCCCGGGACTCCCCGCGTTCGCAGCGTCACGTCGTGACTCAGGCAACATGACAGGTGCAGTTGGTTCGAGCTCGGGGATTCCTCTGGTCGTTAGGCCATCGGTTTAAGACATGGGTAAGAATAGCGTCGCCACTACTGGTAGGTATGAGTGGTATGTGTCAAGGTAACCTCGAACTAAATNTAAGACATGGGTAAGAATAGCGTCGCCACTACTGGTAGGTATGAGTGGTATGTGTCAAGGTAACCTCGAACTAAATATTTACGAAAACATTATTAGCAGCTAACTTCATTCAGTAATACTGCAATCACGATTTGTTTACTTCGTTCAGAGTCGGGGCATATGGGCTACTCTCGGTTTTAACATGGCCGCCCGGCAGGCCAGTTCTAAACACACGGTAAAATTCGAGTTCTTAGGCGGACGCTTTTGGCGCCATATTTGAAAAACCAACATTCGCATTCGCATTCGCATTCGCGAATGTCGGAGGTGAATATTCGCATTCGCATTCGCATTCGCGAATGTGGAAAAATCGACATTCGTTGCATCAATAATACACACCGACTATAACAAGCAATCATACGAACAAAACATACGAGGAAACCATGCGAGTCATCCATACCAATAATCCATTCAACCCAACAAGTCTAAGAACCCAGCAAAACCTACTGGAGATACAATTCGGCAAGACCAGAAATACGAACCATCCATAGGACCCAGCCATACCAGCCAAACATAAGAACCGACCATACCAGCGAACCACAAGAACAATCCATACCAGCCAAACACACGAATGTACCATACCAACGAAATTTAGGAACCATCCATACCACCCAGGCATACAAACCGGCCATACCATTCATACGAACCAACCATAGAGTCGACCATACGAACCAACCATACAGACATATGTTCCGACTATGACACCCAGCTATGTGAATGGACAATTCAAACCATCCATATGGGCTAACCATACCAGCAGAACTACACGAACCAGACATACCAAAAATTACATGACCTAGCAATACTAGCCAGCCATCCTAACCAATTATTCCAGCCAGCCATACAAACCAACCATACCAGACAATCAGACGTGCCTACTGGGCCAGCTAACCATTCCAGCGAAAATGCAAACCATATGTGCCACCTAGCCAATCAAGAAAACAATATTACATTACAATATCAATTGGCTATTTCAGTATACCAATCTTATAACCATCAATATAAGCCAATCATACCACCTGATCATGTTAGCCAGTCGACCAGCCATACAGATTGGACATTAGTAGCAGACCATTACAAAGGATCATACAAGCCTACCAGGGCAAACTAAGAACCAGACCTGACAAACCGACCATCCATACTGGCCAACCAAGCCTACCAGCTAACCATTCTGACAGCCATACTGGTCAACAACTTATTCCACCCAAGACTGACACCACCTAAGACTGGCTCATGCCGATGCCAGACCCTGCACAAACCTTCTATAACAATGGACCATAAGAACCAGCAAGACCAACCAACCATACTAACCTTCTATACCCACAGATGATGACTACCAAGCTCGAAACAAGTCGCCCAATACACACCACGATCATGCTACTACACGAGTTGTGGTTATTAAAAAAACGAGACCTCAAGTTAAGGTACCTTTTATTGTTGTGGAGAAGTTATTCACCCATCGGATAACCGACCCTCATCACACAAAGCTCTGGCATTCTTCATTATGTGGCTTGCGACTGTTTGCAACATATTTCGTTGCTCGGGTCTTTGTTCGTCACATGGTCCATTACATACTTGGGGAAATGTTTCGTAGCTCTCTCGTCATCGTTCGCGGCATGTTTTGAGGGATGTTTCGTATCTCGCATATTGGCTTGCGACGAACTTCGCATCATTTCTCCGATAATCACTACTCTATTCGCTGCACGATTGCGATGTGAGAGATGTTTTGCAAAGTTATTGCCAAGATTTTGTGAGTATTTGCTAATTTTCTACAAACGTTTGCAAAACCTTTGAGCGAAGAGGTTAGGTATGAAATTTGTACCAGGTGACTTGTTTCGAGATATATCGCCATCGTCTTTTGGTATATTTGGTTTGCATGGTCGGTTGGTATAGGGGGTTGGTCTTGTCCATTGTTTCGAATCAGTGTGGCAAGAGGTCTCTGCAGGAGTTAGTATTGTGTGGAGTAAGTTTTTGATGGGGTCAGAATAGGGTGGAGATGGAGTCAACCTTCGTGCAGTTAGTCTAGGACGGAGTTAGTCGTTGGCCGATCGCTTTACTGGTAGGTTATACTTACTCAAAATAACCACAGTGCCAGAAACAACAATTTTTTTAGCTAAGACATTTTGAAAAAATTGCTACCCTAATTATTCCCCTTCGCTGAAAAGAGGAACGACAGTGTTAATAATTTAAAACATTTATTTTAAGCTTTCATTTATGCGGTATAAATATTCCTTAAAATTTTATGGATTTTTACTTTTTCTCCGTATTGACACGCATTCAAAGTTTCCGGAAGGAAAATTGGTTTTAACAATGTGACTAATCTTGCAATAGGATTTAATACAGTATGGGGAATTGTTGTAACCTTAATTTAAACTTAATGAAACCAATTTTTTCCCCTTGCATGACGAGTAGTGTAGTAATTCATTAAAAGTAGAAATGGAAAGGAAAGATATGCCGAGATTAAGAATCCACTTTAACTTACAATTTCTTCTTAGTTTATTTTCCGAAGGTAAGAAAACATATGAGATCACAAACTTTGTCTGTGCGACTGTGTCTTTGTGTTTCTGTTCACCTCTCGCCCTAAAAACCTTTGAATGCGCGAAACGAATTTCAGGAAACTCGATACCCGTACACTTAGTAAGGACATACTGACTTTTGTAGTTAAATAAAGTTTTTTATGTCATATTTTGGGAAATAATTGACTGATTCCTACCACATTTGGCAGAAAATTAGTACTGCTTTAAATTATATAAAATGTCATGTCTTTAGTAGGTCAGGCACTTTTATTTCGAAATGGTGGACATGTAGATATTTTAGCTAAGTATGCTATAACGTCAAAAACATGTAATTAATTCTAACTTTACTTCTAAAGTTGGCAGTGTAAATTACAACCATCAATTGTGCCCACACAAATACTAACCAACAGATTCCACCAAATTTGCAAACAAGAAGCACTGCAGCAGGCCATGTGAATTAATATATTTTGAGAAATTAGTCACTTATTTTCAAAATGGCAGCCATATAAATATTTTAACCCAGTAAGTTATATATATGGAACTAATAAATAAATTTCAAGTTTATTTCTTATGCTAGCAGTACCTATTTTAAGCATCAAATTTATTTATATAGAGAATAATTTTCCCGCCATTTTGTAAGGTAGCCCCCTTAAAAAGAAAAGTAAATTTTTATGACATGTCTTGGAAAACAATAAACCTATTGCCACCACAATTGGCGAAGAAGTTGTACTATGCTAGGCCATATTAATTGGTATGTTTTGTAGTGTGCAACACAAATATTATCAGAATGGCTAAAATAAAACACTTTAACTTAGTTTGCTATATCTACGAAACTATGTATCCTATTTTAAATTAGCGTTATATACTGTATATATGACAAACATGGAATGTCCTAAAACACCACATTTATGTCCGCCGTTAGTGAAGATCGTCATATGAAAAAAAAAAACAGGTTTCATTTCATATCTCGAGGACCAATAAACCGATTATCAATAAATTTTACACACAAGTTATACTACAGTGGGGTATGTAAATTAACCTTTTTTAGGTTCGGCGGTTTTTAACGGCATTAATACATAATAATTTATTTTAACAGGGTATATATATTAAACATTTCAACAAAATTTAACCAAATTTTGTAAACATACATAATTCATTAGACGAATTGAAAATATCAGTTATGCATACAGGGACACTCTTTTGCCTGTCTTTATGTAAAATATTGCCAGGAGAGAATATTTAATATTTTGCCATATTTCCGGAACAATTAAATTAATAATCACTCAATTTTGCACTCCATTAGTGCTACAGAAGGCCGTGTAAACTTACATGATTTTACTGGGGTCAGCCATTGATTTTATAGATGGTGGCCATGTAAATATTTTGGTAATTTGGTCATATCTATTAAAATTTTTTACCAAATTCAACCAAACTATTTATGTTGACATTATCTATTAAAAGCATCGCAAACAGAATATTTTTAGGCAATATTGTCAGAGTGACATAAAAAAATTAAACTTTTAACGAAATATTTTAGAGACTAATCAACGGATTTCCACCAAATTATTCACACAAGTAGCGCTACGGTAGGTCATATAAACTGACATGTTTGTAGAAAATTAGACACTTATTTTCAGAATGGTGGCCACGTACATATTTAAGGTTAGTTGTAAACTGTAATATTTAAATATTACACTTATTATATCCGAAGCTGATACGCCGAATCCGACCTCCATAAATATTGCATGTTACCTCATGGTAACATATTTTCTCAGTTCGAGTCGCGATTAAGGCACGTGTGTATTTGTAATTGTCTGAGTACTGTTTCATATGCTTCTGGTTTCATCTCTAATGATATTTCTCTCAACCAGACGCTAAAGACTACCAGGTCTTATCGCTTTAATCCGCTATTAATAATTCCTCGAAATCACATTTTACCCATTTCACCCTCTTAGGGCTCAAATTTGGAAAATTACCCTTTAGTGAGTGCCTACGCCTAAAGGAGCAGCCATCCCTAAATTTTCATGATTTTACGTCCAGTGGTTAGGTCTGTGCGTTGATAAGTGCGTCAGTCAGTCGGGAAACTTACCTTCATACATAGAGACAAAAATTAAGTCATGAAGATATATATGTCTGTGCTGTTTATACAGCTAGCTTTTTATTACCTTAACTTCAGATCAAGAGCGCTGAATGGCGCAGAAGCATTTTCGACCAACATTGAGAAATCGGTTAGGACACGAAGGCCAGTTCTTGGAATAGGAATCAGCAATATGCCTGAGCACACGAAATTATGAGTATGGCTGTGTGATTTTTTATTAAATGTGGATTATCGTAAGGTTTCATATAAATAAATCTGATTTATGAATTTATTTTCATCATATAATACGATTGTTAGTTAGATACCAATCATTATACACTACATCGCATTTTACGTGGACTGATCACATCCGAGTGTTATTTTGTTGCAATATTTTTGTCCACGGATAATGCAAATTGAGCTGCAGAGAATACTCCGTTACTATGCCATATACATATAAACTCTTTATTTTCAGTACCTAAACTAAAGTCAAAACGTATAACCTTCTGCAACTTAGTGAAAAAAAGAATGAAATTTATATACGTTAACTGGCAGCGAAGGTAAAATGGTTTTTGATAAATATATTCAACACATAAGGTAAATTTTAACTATTCATTAATTGCACGGCTTTAATATTCTTTGAACATGCCTTACTGGAAAGATGCCAACATCCAGAATGAACTCGCTCATGAAACCAAATGCAATGTTTTAATTGTGTACGCAATTAATTTAAATACGAGTATTAATCGCAATCAATAGAGAGTAATTTTCAATGATATGATTATTTATCTGAATTCACACATTTTAAGCCATAAGATAGGCCTTAATAATTAATATGTTACATTTTGTCAAAGACGATCCTCCACAAAAATAATAATGAAAGTAACTTAACAGCAATGATTTTGATGAAAAACGTTGTCAAATAAGACATTCGGAGGTTTATAAAGAATTTCTCAATGGTGAGCTGTTGCTGTTGCCCATTTGCGCTGACAGGTATAATTTATAAATCTCCAATGGTCAAGCATGTCAAGGAAATATTTGACCAAAATACATACAACATTTATTTTGGAATGCTGAATGTGGGACATGCTCAGAAGTTCGATAAACAGATGAAACTCATCAGCTGAAGGGAAAGGCATGATGCCAAGTTTTTAATATGAAAATAATAACAGTGTGTAGTCCGTAAACCAACGGATATGATTTTCAAGCAACGTGGTTTTATTTGTTCAATATGGAAACATGCCATAATACATGCTTGATTAGAAAAAACTAGTTCTACAGACGTTTTTAACGTTATACCAAATGGCATTTTCTCTCACTATCTAAAGATGTGAAGTTGGGGATCATGAAGATGTAAAATGTACCGGAATATCTGCCAGACTTTCGCAAATATCACAATAAACTACTGCACTTTTGAATATCACATACTTTATTTGGCATGTCACGCACCAATGCCAGTCAATACTGACGCTCTTAGATTTTTGATCGAAGGTAAAGCCCATATGTCTCGATAGATGTTGTCTTGGAAGATTCCATGCAATCTTGTACAGCAGCTTGTATGGACTTTTTTTATTGGTCGTTTGCAATTCTCAATGGAAGGTTTCCTATAAGCTTTAAATTTAACCAGTCAGAGAGTGTGTCATCGTATGTGTTAATGAAGATACTTGTAATCTCATTTTCCTTTCAAGAGCAATGATAAGGCCAATTACCAAGAACAAAAATTAAATAATATAACTAAAATGTTTACTAATTATATAGCAGCTTTATGTGACAATTATGGCACACATTCGTGTTAATTTTAAGCAAAAATTAAAAATTACCCCCCACCATGATGGGTCATAGCTCACATCCTTAACAACAGTGCGTTCAAGCATGGACATGACCAGTCTAGTCTGCATGCATTACACTCATGTTCAATTTTTTTCATGTACCACGCCTTCAATTTTCTTAACGAAGGGCAGTCATACTGTATCTGTATATCGCATATTTTTACGGTCGCAACACAATAGATGCTTAACCACCTCTTCTGCTCCGGACTTGCCACGAAGACCAGGCGATCCCCGTTTAACATTGAGGTAAGTACATCACCCTCGTCCCAATTGAGACCGTGATAGTGTTTTTCCAGCCATATATTTGTTGCCTTACTTTTCATGTCGAGTGACAGCCATGGAAACGGGGTTAGAAATGTACTTGTTGCAATATGGCCATCAACATATGCTATACAGATATGTTTAATAATGAAACCATGCTGTGACACGATGGCGAATGAACTATAGTTGTGAATTACGTTAGTATTTTAACTACTTTGTCGTGCACATTGTACGTGACCAGTCTGTCGTGAATTATTAAAGCGTAGAATTGAGTGAAAGCCGGGAAATTCTCCGAGGCGGTAATTTCAATCCTACAGTCTAATACACCTGACCTTATTCGATCATCCGGTTTACTGTTGTCAAACACTAGTAGGCAAGCAGTGTTCATGAACACGTTCGATTCCAGCGTCGGTGACTGCGTTTGTCCATAGTAGGATATCTGAAAGTCGGCGTACATTTGATACTGTACCATTTAAAAATCAATATTTAAATCTCCATATTGGTAAGACTCAGAGTTGAGGAAAATTTTAACATTCTTAATATTTACATAATGAAATTTCCTAAAGTCTGCATTGACAGCATTCTGTTTGCCTGTCTGAAACGCGACTATCATATAGCGTGGTTTTTCACTCGTGAAACAAGTTTTAACATTCTAATTTATGCTCACGGAGTGTGGTATGCTCGGGTATGTCTCTAAACTCCATATTCGACACGCAATATCGATGTTACTTCTTTTCTCCGCATATTAAAAAAATTTCACAGCTCCGACATTTTTACCTGCATGTCGGGAAGCAATCAATCTATAGATCGTATCGTCAACGCTGTGGCTTCCAGTGCGATGGCAGTATCCAGGAGAGCGTTCGCTTGCGTGTTGGCCATGAGAATAACTAACTCCTGCTTAGAACTAATAATTACATTCTTATAGTCTTCAGCGAACACTAACAGCATGGCCAGCGGAATACATACTTAGAATTTGCCGTTAGCATAGGCGGGGACTGTAAAGTCCTCTTCGATCCCCCAGCCTGTCATTTTAGCCGCTTGAAGTGAGTTATACGCCAATGAGAGATCGTTCTTTATGGAGGCTGTGATTCCAACGTCTCTCATAGCATCCACTTCACATCCGTTCAGTTCGTACATAATTTTACTTATCATGTGAGTAGTTATAAATGGGGGATTTTAAAACCACAGCATCGACATGGGGATCGGGGATATGATTTTAAAAATTTCAGAACATTTTGGAAGTGGTTTTTTTATCGTTACATGGCGGCCATTTTGTAAGCTAGTATCCAAACTTGATGCTCTTACTTTCCAGGTCGTCCCTGGCAAACTTTGCGACGACACAGTTGTCCCAGATCCCCACGACATGCCCTAAGCCAGTCCCCAAACTTCATGCTCTTGCATCCCAGGTCGTCCCCGCGACGACACTCCGGCAAATCCCTACGACGATGCCATAGTCTCAGATCCCTGCGACGATGCTCTGACCCCAGGGCGGCTATTTTGACAGTCAGTAGCAATTGCAGCCAGTACCATCGTCCCCTCGACGATGTCCCGACCCCAGATCCCTGCCATGATGCCCCAGCAAATCCCCTTGACGACGCCCCAACCCCAGATTTCCCTCAACGATGCCATGGTCCATTTCGATGGCGACCATTTTGTCAGCCAGTACCCTGGGGGGATCCCCACGATGGCACCCCGATGCCCTACCACGACACCCTGACGAGACTTTCCCAATGCTCCGCATACTCATGACGGCCATTGTGTCAGCCAGTACCCTGGGGGATCTCTACGACGATACCCTGACCCCAGATCCCTGACATGCCGCCCCCGGCGAGGATTGCTCCGTTACCTGCCAAAGATAATATTAAGTAATTCCTTTCTACTAGAACTGGTACATCATGCTCCCAAGGCCCCCGACACGATGCAACCCAAACACCCCGAGGTTTGTTCTGTGATGCCCCGATGAGGTTTCCTCCATGTGCCGCATGCTCATGGTGGCCATTTTGTCAGCCAGTACCGATGGAGGCCATTTTGGCAGCCAGTACCCTCGTCCCCCATCACGATGTAATCCAAACACACCCAGCCAGATGCCCTATGTTTTTTTCTCCATATGCTGCTGCTAAATGCTACTACTACCTCCCTACTCACAGATTGGCTACATGAGGCTCCCATCACCAGTCCCTGAGACGATGCTGCCCGACCGCGAAGCCTCCCTATTTCACACACACACACATGCATGCAAACATACACACATATGCACACATACATGCACACATACACACACATGCACACACATATGCATGCACACAAATGCACACACTTTTGCCTACACCATGCAGCAGCAGTGTTGCCCTCCCACTTACCTTTCACATGGTATGAGCATGTGGCCAGGCCCCAGACTGGGGACCGGGCAGTACACTATGCTTGTGATGCTATTAATGTGTCCTAGGCAATGTCACAATTTAGTGTACAGGTGGGTCTCAACGCTGCAAATCTCCATCTAAAAGAAAACAAAGCGGACAGATGAACACACAGACGGATTATAGCAAAGGGAAAGAGTACAGAAAATAGAGAGAAGGGAGGAATAGCATTACAGTCCTTGTTGCCAACACAGTGCGATGAAAAAAAAAAAAACATACTAGTCACCTGCCTGACAAGATGAATATGACACTTGCTTGTGCTACAGATGTCGGAAACAACAACAACAGCATCGATGGTATACATGGCAAGACGATACTTCTTTATGCTACAGTATACCTCTGGAATAGCAGCGCTGGCATAACTGGCAAGACGATGCTTGCATGTGTTACAGTATACCTCTGGAAAAAACATGTACAGGACATGCTGGTAACACACCTGACAAGATAAGAATGTCTCTTGCACGAGCTACAGTGTGCTACCAACTAGCATACCTGACAAGAAGAAGAATACGACTCTTTCATGTGCTACAGTATGCTGGAACAGACTGTGTGGAACTATAGTATACCTGACAAGATAGCACTGGCATGTGCTCCAGTATACTATAATACTGCAGGAAATACTGGTAACATACCTGAGAAGATAGGAACGTGCCTCTTGTATGAGCTACAGTATGCTACCTGACAGCATACCTGGCAAGAAGTAATGGCTTTTGCATGTGCTACAGTATGCTTAACAAGACATGTGACTAAAAACACCCTCAACAATATAACTGACAAGAGGAATACGACTCTTGCAAGCACTCTAGTACACTGCCGGAAAAAAAACACTCTCTCCGGGGACAGACATATATAACGATTCATGCCTGGAGCAGAGCTGTTTTATTATTAGGTATGATAACCATAAGGGGCGGTATTTATGGCATCGTCCAGGACCTTTCGCTTGTTGTCCATCGACAAAAGTGCCAAATTGTTGGCATACTCAGTATATACTTCTAAATGATACAACCTAATGCTACTAACCTGTACGATAATCGTCAAGTGTTATCGTATTCTATACAACACTCTTTTGTATACCCTTCGAAAGCTTTACCACCTTATTGCGACATTGATACGCATACAACTTCGCCCTTAGCCCAACAAACTCAACCATATTTTAGCTCCGTACTCAACCTTAAATTTACCAATAACCTTGTCGTTGACAGATGAGTAGCAGAAATGAGTGGGAGGGTAGGTGCTGGTGTTGAACTCTGCCATAAGTGTCGGGTCTGAGGCGAGGTCGCTGTAGAAGTTGGGGCGGGCGATCTCCATCATCAAGGAATCTGTGTCTGTATACACGAGACCCATGTCACTGCCATACTGCGCCCTCATCACATCACAGTAGAAGCGATACAAGAGAGTCTTTGATATGTCAAGTACGGCAAAGCCAGCGTATATGGGCTTATCAAATGTGATGCTCTCGTGGCATAACGTGACGAGATATAGTGACTCGTCGTAATTGGTCCTGCATTTGAACGACGGTTTTGCAATTAGCTTCTTCGCCCACACTTCTCTACATGCGAGTTCCGTATGCTGGTGATTGCGCTTATTTTCCATGAGCTTACCATACATAGCATTATTAATTAATTTGAAGAAGTCCTTCTCGAAGGTGTTCGTGGCTGCCTGATGTTTCAACATATTAATGTCAATATATGGCTTTATCCATGCTGTCTGTTGGAATTGAAGAAAACTGCCAATTTCCTTCAGCCGCAACCCATGACCCAATGCCTGCTTGAGGTTTATGTAATGTATGATGTAATGTGTCTTGGTTTCCAGGGTGGTAATGAGTTTCGGTTTTTTGGACATGGGGGATACTTGTTCACCAGCAGGAACATCAGAGCTCTAGGGTACGCTACTTATACCTCCAGTATGTACCCGACATGTCCATCGTCTGGTTTGGATATGACGTCAACATCCCTACCAGTCCATTCAAAACCACCGTATGGTAGCAGTAGGGACATTGCCTTTCCATATAAATGATTGGCATCGATGTATTGGAGGTAGGTAGACGGCCTGCTGGCATCATAAGTGGCAGGAATGTATTCGTCGTTAGCCGTTACGTGGCGTTTGATGCACTGGGGCCATCCCTCCCCGGATACCAGCCTCAATGAAAAGGTGGACTTCGTAGTCCACAAGCAGCTCCAACTCCAACTGTGTCTTGCGCAACATCGCGTCGAACGAGAATCCGGGATCACTCACATAATGAACACAATCAAACTATATGTGTTGAGACAGAGCCCCTGAAATTCTCGAAGACGTCACACAGAATCAAGACATCAATCTTTAGGTATAGTTCTGCATAGTCGTGGAGAGTGTGGCAGCCAAACACCATCCAGAACTTTTGTCCATGTTGGTAGTCTGCCGCACTGACGCCACATCTGGTGAGCCGGTTATATAAAGCCTCGATTGTTGTAACCGCGGCTCGGCGAGCTTCCCCCACGTGTCGACAAAATCGTAGGAGAACACGCCTTTGCAGGTCACCAACTCGAGCTGCTCTGTGGTTAAAGATCTGGCTGTCGTCTTAAAGTCTTAGATGGTAAATTTTGTGCGAGTGTTGCGAGGCTGGTAGACATAAAGCGAAATGTATCGATATATTGTATTGTAATTTTGTCGCCTAAATTTTTACTGAAGGTAATAAGCATTTTTTCAGTATGCAGAATTATGTATATGTCCTGGGTATCATAGCCAAGCGGCTTAATAATAAAATTGGCATTGTACATCAAGTTATGGAAGAGTATAGGCAGTCTGTGGGGGATGCGGCGAAGCTTGTTGCAGTTATTACATGCCGTCTTGATAAAGTTGCCGCAAGAAATGGTTGTGGTCATGCACCTTCTGGTTTGTGCTGGTGAAGAGGCCAGGACAGTAGAATCAGGTGGTGGCTTCCGTATAGACAGTCTGTTCACTAAATGTCAGTGTACGCATAGGCTCGTACTGACTATATATGGCTTTCGCCAGAGTACCTATCCTCACAACCTCGTCCATAAACCTTCTCGATTCACCTTCGCCAGTGTAACATATTACACCCAGGGGTAGTCTGGTCGTCTTGGAGGCCAGTAATATGTAATTATCTTCTTTGATGTAGATGCCATATCTGTAGGGCTCATGTTTCTGGTACCGATAGGTGAAGGACATGTCCGAGTTCGGCTCACAAGTCAGGACTGGAACCAGAATTACCTTAAAGTCAGAATACACAACTATAGGTACATTATCACCATTCTGATCATTCTGGAACTTGAGCACAGGAGTCTTGCCGTTCTGGTCCAGCTGTAATGTGTCGGCACGAACCGTTGCATGCTCATTACAATACCTAATGTGCTCAGCCAGTTTCGGCCCCTGTCAGCCCCATCACATGTGGTCGATTATCATATGTCTTGAGGCAGCATTTATAGATATTCACATGTTCACCATGTGATGTCATTTGGGAAAGTAGCAGTCCTGAGAAATCTCCAATGTAGCAGTTATGGGAGTTCTGGGGCTCTTCTGTGGTGAGTAGCAGCACATAAAAGTGCCGGGCCAGTTCTACACTTGTCACCCATATTGGCACTATCTTTTTATTTTCGTCGAGTGCGTAGATGTTGACAATGACCCCAGGATTGTACGTCCCAAATGTAGCTATTTGCTGTAGAGGGGCGGGGAACTATATTTAAATAATATCGAAGCAGGTCTCCAGGTCGATGTAACGCTGGTCGATGTGCCTAGGATTTCCACCCTCTATATAGTATGCCATGATCGCCCATTTATAGCACTGCTGACAATCGCATGCTTATCTGCAATGCTTGCAGGCAGGGCGATTAGGAAGGATGCTCTCAGTGGGTCGAGTTTATTGACGCGTAGCTGTAGCCGCTTAACGGAGGGGAGGGTCCAGCCGCTGCCCTACCCCATGTACTCGTCCTCCTCCTGGCACAGCTTTGTAATGGCAGCCGACATGTCCTCTTCAACGTCAGCTACATTTAAGAGGGGCATATTCTTCATTTTGAAGGCACGGTGATCCGTCTCGTCGTCGTAAGGTTCTGGTTTTTCATATACACACTGGAGGAAATTATTAAATTTAACTGCCCCCTGGTCCTCAATTTCCTGCTCCAGTTGACCGCTGATATTCTGCTTCATCTGCTCTAGGTAGCCACAAATATCTACGGCCACAGCCGAGGTGTGCTGGGCGACGTATGTTTTCATAACACCCCGAAATGCACTGTCCGCCTCTACAAACCCATAGTCGTTACACTCGCCAGCCCGAGTGACAACAGTCCTACAGCGAGTGTGGTGGCCCTCGGTTGCAATAACACAAGCCTGTGTGAGACGGGATGGGCCTGGCTGGGGCTCAACATGCGTGCCCTTTTCTCCGGCCCGGAGGCAGTTCTATTACATTTGGCGCTATATGCACGCAGTTTATCTGTTCTGGTAAACTGCCTGCCACAGTTTCCGCATGCCAATGTCACGGTTTCGGGATTCGCCCAGCAGCTTCGTTCATGAAGACGAGCAACGCAAGAATGGCCAAAGACTTCATTACAGAATGAGCAGTGGGATGATGTAGCCTGTCTGATCAGTCCTGTACATGCTATGTGATGACTTTTAAGTTTGTCAGCAAAAGCAAATGTCCATCCACACCTATCGCACATGTGTTGTGCCTGCTCCCGGAATGGTTTTAGGGAACAGTTACACTCATGGCGTAAACCATTCATGCGAACGGTAAACATCTGGTCACAGAAACCACACTGTAGTGTGGGCCTACTGTAGGTGCAATATGTACTACAATGTGAGGGGAAGACAAAGCAGCTGATGTTGTGAACGAAGAAGAAGGAAAAGTCGATGAACTGCAAAAACTAAGTCTTGTCAAGTCCAGTAAGTGCTGGTCTTGAC
The DNA here is from genome assembly GCA_002778355.1 of Clitarchus hookeri. Lineage (NCBI taxonomy): Eukaryota > Metazoa > Arthropoda > Insecta > Phasmatodea > Phasmatidae > Clitarchus > Clitarchus hookeri. The sequence goes on along the minus strand of NQII01000006.1, from coordinate 1,548,755 downwards.
TGAAGGTATGAAGATATGAAGGAGTTGTAGGCCAGGAGGGATCCCATGGGAAAATATTTTCTAGGCTAGTTCCAAAATGTATAAATATAAGTATATATGCATGCCAATTTATATAGGACATCGAACCTGAATTAATATTGCATGTTACATCCCATACAGTAAGTAATTATATCGTGTGAATGTACAAATGCTATGTGCACGAAGTACATTCCCCGGACCTCGAAACTGGGAGACTCATGCACAAAATAGAGTGGGGGAGTTGTAAAGTGAACGTAAATGTGTGAGTAGGATACACAGCGAATACTAATAATAAAAATATAATATCATGCTTTTAATAACAAATACAAGAAATCTAAATAATAATAAATGTATCAGTGGCTTATGCAACTGTCTGCCAGGGCCGGTCGACACACGCTGACTTAAAACATGACCTGTTATGAAGGCCATGCGTTTCGTTCAAGGCCGGATGGACAGCAGACTGCCGCGTTACTATATGTAAACAGCTTACGCAAAAAGCCTTAGGCGATAGATACGTCAACACACATGCTGACCTTGCATGTACTAGCATTAGGAGTGAAACATATTATGAACGTCATGTAACACACACAGTGAAAAACCGACTGTGAGACTCAAGGCCACTGCCCGTGGCTCTACTATACGTAAACAGCTTACATAAGTGCCTGAGGCTAACTCGTGCTGGACGTGTATTAGCATGTGGAGGGAGACATGTTGTCGTGCGGCACAGCGGCCCAAGGTTTGCGAGGAGAATGACTAATTTTAGCTGATGTACGAACATACATAAGTTAAAAATTACGTTGGCTATTCTGAGTACAGTGTCGACACATATTAGTCAAGCAGAAAATACGTGATAAGAAAGAGTTCCTAGATTAATTAATGCATTATATTCTATGCTGTAACGAAACAATGGTGGTTGTTACGAACTAAACTTTGTGATAATGCAGTAATGTATAGGTATTCAAAAATGTAATGCACAATAGAACTATCTGTATCTAAATTTATCACAACTTCAAAACCTATAACATTCTTTCACGTCATAGGTCTAGAGTTGACTTCTGTTGAGAAACATATTAGGCTCAAAGAAAATCATTCGGCTCACGAATGCATAGCGCCATTCCATGTGCACACTATCTATGTCTCTGCCGAAGCACTGACCAGCCAAATCGAGAACCACTAACCAGCCAGAAATAATTTAGACATTTTTTTGTGTAAAATAACAAATTTTTGAACATTTGCCAATGGTTTTATTGTCCCGCAAGCACTGTATAATTGTAAAAATAACAGCGATTGACTTTACTGGCAATTTCCTTTGGGATGGTAATTGTAAGGGCTACCTCGCCGTACCGTATGCTTTGCAAAAGTCGTTGGTGAAGCAAATCCCCAAAAACCATTTTATTTCAATTCTTAATGTATTAGCAGTAATGTCCAGTGTGTGTTTATTATAATCTACAATAACCCCCTCGCAAATGTTAACCTAAATTCAAAATCTCGAATAAATTTAAAAAAGTTCTGCAAGTATTTAATGTTTTTCAATTTTTTTTATTTGCAAATTTATATATATCTTTACTTTTATAAACTACCAATATTTGTTTAGACAGATGTCAGTCTACAAATACCATAAAGTTTGGTTCTCATTACAGTACAATAGCAAGTTGATTAACTGACAGCATGTTTATGAAAAAACATACAGGCTCCACTGGACGCATCAGNATTACAGTACAATAGCAAGTTGATTAACTGACAGCATGTTTATGAAAAAACATACAGGCTCCACTGGACGCATCAGCTTATGGCGAAAGGATACATAAAAGAAAAGTAAACATTAATGCTACTTCCGTTACACTGTCAAAATTTGGACACCTTACATGAGACCGACTATATAAGAAATTCAATAGTCGCTTAGCGTCCGGCGCTGGGGGAAAAAATTTGTATTTCTCTCACACACTATCTTTCATGCCGGCAACGTAACATTGAATTTTGTTAAGTGTACTCACTACCTAGCAGCATTGTAGAGCACATACTACAAGTCCTTCATGTGAAGAGCTGTAGTTGTAATGCGAAATGCATTGTGAAGACAATGTGCCTAGGCAGCAAGCAAGCGTAGTGTACAGATGCCAGATCACATGTAAGCATCCGAAGATCTGCAGGAGATATTTATACTGTGAGATTGACGGTTTATTGGTCGAGGGGGGGACGGTTCCTACAGGATACATCATCCGGGGAGAGTGTTTCCGGAATAATAAAATATATGACTTGTAACAGCCTTCTCCCCCCTTCTTATTCCTCCGGTGGCAGGAGACGTCTCTTGAACACACCCAATCCAGCGTTATTAACACTTGTTACTTTAAAAAAATAAATTTATATCACATTATATGAAATACACTCTACCTATTTTCACATAGACTAAGTCCGCCAGGATACTTGTGATTCTCTCTCTCACTGCAGCATACTCTTCTCATTACTTATATGTCAAACTGCAACATATACACTGGAGAGCCAAAAAAACTGGTATAGGTGTGCGTATGAAAATAACAGAGGTATGGAATCAATCAGACTAACGCGATGCGGTCGGCAACGCCTATATAAGACAACGAGTNGCGTGAGTATGAAAATAACAGAGGTATGGAATCAATCAGACTAACGCTATGCGGTCGGCAACGCCTATATAAGACAACGAGTGTCTGGCGAAGTTCTAAGATCGGTTAGTGCTGCTACAATGGCAGATTGTCAAGTTTTAAGTGAGTTTGAACGTGGGGTAATAGTCGGTGCACAAGAGATGGGACAAAGCATTTCCAAGGTAGTGATAAAATTTGGATTTTCGCATAAGACCATTTCACGAGTGTACCGTGAATATCAGGAATCTGTTAAAACATCAAATTTTCGTTATTGCTGCCGCCGGAAAAATATCGTGAATTAACTGGAAAAACGACGACTGACGAGAATCATTAAATGTGACAGATGTGCAACCAAGTTTTCAAATTGGTGCAGATTTCAATGCTGGGACATCAACAAGTGCCAGCATGCGAACTTTTTAATGTACCATCATTGATATGGGCTTTCAGAGCCGAAGGCCCACTCGTGCACTGTTGTTGACTGCACGACACAAAGCTTTACGCCTCGCCTGGGCCTGCTAACACCGCCATTGGACTGTTGATGACTGGAAACGCATTGCCTGGTCTGACGAGTCTCGATTCCAATAGTATCGGGCGGATGGACGTGTACGGGTATGGAGAAATCATCATGAATCCATGGACCTTACACGTCAACAGAGGCCTGTTTAATCTAGTGGAGTCTCTGTCATGGTATGAGGCGTGTGCATTTGGCGTGAAATGGGATCCCTGATATGTCTAGATACGACTCTGAAAGGTGACAGATACGAAAGCATCCTGTCCAATCCCCTGCACACATTCTTGTCCATTGTGCATTCCGACAGATGTGGACAATTCCAGCAGAACAATGCGATACCCCACTCGTCAAGAGTTTCTACGGAGTAGCTCCAGGAACACTCTTCTGACTTTAGACACTTCCATTTGCCACCTAAATAACCAGACATGAACATTATTGAGCATATCTGAGATACCTTAAAACATGCTGATCAGAAGAGATCTCCACAGTCTCGCGCTACTATTGATTTGTGGACTGCCCTGCAGGATTCATGGTAAGAAATGCCTCCTACAAACCTTCAGACTTTAGTCGAGTCCATGCCACGTCGTTTATCGGAACTTCTGCGTGCTCGCAAGGACCTTACACGATTTTAGGCAGGTGTACCGGTTTTTTTGGCTCTTCAGTGTATATCACATTAATATACTAGTAACAACGAATCTAAAAGGATTGTGTGTGTGTGTAATGTTTGGTTTAAAGTACCTTCAGTATACTGGTACGTTAGTTTTAGGTATGTGTTTGACATCTCACCTCTGGCAGCAGATAAAGAATACACACAGAATAAGGAGTAATATACACATATTTTGTCACAAAAATATACAGTTATTAAAATTTAAAAACAGGCAATTTTATATCTATCTCTCTCTCGCTCTCTCTCTCTCTCTCTCTATCTCTAGATGTTGTCGAGAAGCGAGGCGAACAGTTGACGTAGTAGCGCCTTCCTCTCTGCCACAGGTAATTTTATCACATCAGGCAGGTTGGACGCTGGCGATGATGACCTACCGCAGTGCTGACAGGGGATGGCAGCAGGCTGCTTCTTACGTCTGCTGGGAAGTACCTCTGCAGTCTTGGTGGCTGTGGGCACCTTCCTCGCAGCAGCTCTGTTGTATCTAGGGGTGGTGGCAGCAGTGGCGGTGGTGGTGACGGCCGGAAGCTGGGTGTCATCGTCGGTGTAGTCGATGATAGCGGAGTCAGCGGTGGCAGCAGCATTGTCAGGAACTAGAGACTCTGGTGATTTGTGGTCGGGGAGGTGTACATGTATTGTATCATGTAAAATAGCGTGCATTACAACCTCGTCCATCCTACATGGCAGGGGAGAGTTTGTTCTCATATTAAGAAAAACACACCTCCCCAGCACAATACAATCTATCATCAGCTGGCTTTGGTAGTATGCTTCAGGTTTGTGGGCTACCAGCTAATCTGCAATGCCATTACAATCTTCACTGTAGATTCTGAGTTCTGCCACGTCGCCAACATCATAGGTAAAGCTGCTGTTACCAGGTGTTGCACTGCTGTATGTAGCCTCTGGATGGAATGGCAAATTCATCTCGTTGCTAGTTCACTGAGGTCGGCTGACAGGATACACATGATTTATATATTGTTCTCTCTATGTACATGACGTCACCACCACCACTACTTCAGAGCCTTTGCCAATAGCAGTTGAATGTGTGCAATAAGGTATTAAACAACTTGACAACAATGTCACTTGCTGTGACATGCCAGTTCTCCCTCGACCATCGTGTCGTCTCGAGCTTCGGTGTTCATGGTGTAGAAATTAATTTTTTTTCACTTATATACTCCACATACCCTGATCGGCGCTACCACACGTTCATGAAGAACTTGTATGAGTTTTCCTTCAATTATATACACAACATACACTGAAGAAAAAAAACTGGTACACCTGCCTAATATCATGTAGGGCCCCCATGAGCACGCAGAAGTGCTGCAAAACTAAGTGGCATTGACTCGACTAATGTCTGAAGGTATGCAGGAGGCAATTAACACCATAAGTCCTGCAGGGCAGTCCACAAATCCATATCAGTGCGAGGCAGTGGAGATCTCTTCTGAACAGCATGTTGCAAGGCATCCCAAATTTGCTCAATAATGTTAATATCTGGTAATTTAGGTGCCCAATGAGGCGTCTAAAGTCAGAAGAGTGTTCCTGGAGCTACTAGGTAGCAACTCTCAATTTGTGGGGTGTCGCATTGTCCTGCTGGAATTTTTTCACGTCCATCGGAATGCAAATGGAATGCATGGGTGCAAGGGATTGGACAGGATCCTTACGTATTTGTCACCTGTTAAGAATCGTATCTAGACATATATCAGGGATCCCATTTCATGCCAACTGCACATGCCCCATACCATGACAGAGCCTCCACCAGATTGAACAGTCCCATGTTGACATTTAGGGTTGATGGATTCATGAGGATATCTCCATACCCGTACACGTCCATCCGCCCGATACAATTGTAAATGAGACTCGTCAGACCAGGAAACTTGTTTCGAGTCATCAAAAGTCCAATGGCGGTGTTGGCGGGCCCAGGCGAGGCATAAAGCTTTGTGTCGTGCAGTAAACAACGGTACACGAGTGGGCCTTCGGCTCCGAAAGCCCATATTAATGATGGTTCGTTGACTAGTTCGCACGCTGGCTCTTGTTGATGTCCCAGCATTGAAATCTGCGTCAATTTGAGAAAGGGTTGCAAATCTGTCACTTTTAATGATTCTTGTCAGTCGTTGTTTGTCCCATTCGTTCATGATATTTTTCCGGCTGCAGCGATATCGAAGACTTGATGTTTTACCGGATTCCCGATATTCACAGTATACTCGTGAAATGGTCGTACGTGAAAATCCAAATTGTATCGCTACCTCGGAGATGCTATGTCCCATCTCTAGTGCCCCGACTATAACACCATGTTCAAACTCACTTAAATCTTGATAACCTGCCATTCTAGCAGTAGTAACCAATTTAGCAATTTTTTCCAGATGCCTGTTGTCTTATACAGGCGCTGCCGACCGCATTGCGTTAGTCTGATTGATTCCATACCTCTGTTATTTGCATATGCACTCCTATACCAGTTTTTTTGGCTCTCCTGTGTATATTGGCCGACCAGGGTAGAATCCATTTGCTGCCACAATCTTCTAGTGTACTCCTATGTATGTGGCCTGTACACTCTTTAGTCCATCGGTAGGTTGAGCCAGTATCTACATCTCGCAGGGTAAATTCCACTTTCCTGTTCTCATGACGTAGTATGGTAATATCTTCAAATTCAGCATGTAATGCTAGAATATGTACATTTGCAGGTAGCTGATTGTTTGGCCGGAGATCAGCGACGGATCACCTATCGTACTTGTAGCATGGTAGAATCTCACAGTGGAAATTATCCCAAGCATCGTGAAAGCCCCACAAATGATTTACACTGTCACATAACTGCACTTACTCGTCTCCAAGCTCTGTTTTAAACACCACTCTCGTATCCTCGATAAAGTATCTCATGTACACCTCCACATCTTCCCGCAGAAATGGTACACAGTCACGTATATCAAACGTATTGCACATGTCGGCGGCCGTGTTAGTTGTCTACCGAATGATGAACTGCTGTCGACTGCGGGCTGGATGTAACACCTGCCTCTTCTTATATTGCTGCCAAGTGAACTTCACATGTAAATGGCGAACACATTGTCTTCCATGTAATTGTTCCCCGCTTCATGCATGTTGTATGTTGGTCACCGGTACAGGACTTGGTCCAGCGGTTAATTGCATCACCATTGTTGGCTCGGCATAATTCATTTACAATTGTACGAGTAAACCATGCCTGCTGTATATTCTCTTAGCTTGCACGTGCTAACATAGTGCCGATGGAGCAAGGCAGCTTGGTCGCCATCCTCAGGTTATATACGGCACATAAAACAACACAGCGCGGTACCGGGTGTATGCAGTTACATTTGCATTGACATTCCGAGTGTTCGAGTCCATTGCAAATTTTGACTGGCGTGGCCTGCCGGGCGGTTGCCGGTCGTCACATCACCCTCGTACTGGCTAGCGTGTTGAATGCTGCGTACTTGACTGACTGAAGTTATACTGCTGTAGAAGGGAGAGAGGGAGCCTTTCTTCCACATTTATGAAAACTCGTCTATGTGTATCATCTTACCATTGCCAATATCCTTGTTGCCGGCATAGCTAATCTGAACTGTAGCAGCGTTAAGCTTAGTCATATCGTCGTCGGTGATAAGTTGAACATATCGCGAAGGCAGTCTGACGCGAAACTTGGCATATAGCAGGCACGTCATGCACCTGCCAAAGGTTGTCTCCACCCTCCAGAAATCTGATGTCACATACAGCTTCCCGACTACGAGGTCCGTCAGTAGCCTCTACTGACCATTACCGTTCAGCTTCGCAATAAGTCCGCCCATGATTATGATAACCTATAGTACTGTGGTGCCCCTCCTCTCTGAGCCCTTTTTTATAATAGCTGATGCTGTTCGTAAATATCACCCCTTCTTCACCATGGTGGGTCATAACCCACATCCTTAAAAACAGTGCGTTCAAGCCCGAACGCGCTCGGTCAGGTCTTCATGCAGTACACACGTGTTCGATTTCTTTTCACGTACCGCACCTTCAACTTTCTAAACGAAGGACAGGCGTACTCTGTCTATAGATAACATAGTTTTATTTTCACTGTGCAATAGACGTTTAACCACCTCTTCTGATCAGTGCCGGCCACGAAGACTGTGCCATCCTTGTTTAACATTGAGGTAAGTACATCCCGCACTTTATCTTATTCTACATCACCCTCGCCCCATTTGAGTTCGTGGTAGTATTTTTCCAGCCATGTATTTGTTACCTTACTTTTCCTGTCGAGCGCAGGCCATGGAAACGGAGGTAGGAATGTACTTGTTGCCGTACGCCCATCAGCATATGCTATATAGATACGTTTAATAATGAAACCATGCTATGACACGCACACTGACAGTTCACATACATTATGACGGTCGGATGATGAATGGACTATAGTTGTGAATTACGTCAGTAGTTTATCTACTCTGTCCCGAACATTGTACGTGACTAGTCTGTCGTGAATTATTAATGTGTAGGCTTGAGTGAAAGCTGGGAAATTCTCCGCAGCAGTTATTTCAATTTTACAGTCCACCACGCCTGACTTTAATCTATCATCTTGTTTACTTATGTCAAACCCTAGTAGAGGCACTGTGTTCGTTAATACATTCGGTTCCAGAGTCGGTGCCTACAATTGTCTCTAGTAGGATATCTGAAAGTCGGCACACATTTGATACGGTACCATATACATAGTGTTTGTAAAATAAATGATGAAATTATTAAATGGGTAAGCCTTGGAGTTTAAAAAATTTTTAAATTTCTTAATATTTACATGATCAAATTTCGAACAGTTTATATTGATGGCATTCTGTCTACCTCTCTGAAACGCGACTTTTATATAGCGCTGTTTTCACTTGAGAAACTAGTTTTACCAATCCAACTTACGCACACGGAGTGTTGTACGGTCGGGTATGTCTCTAAACTCCAAGTACAAAATGCAATATTGGCGTTCCTTCCTTTCTCAACGTATTAAAAAAATTTCGCACGCTCCGACATTTTTAACTGCACATGGGGCAGTAACCAGTCAATATAATTTATCGCCAGCGCTGCGCCTTCCAGTGCTGCCCCAGTGTCCAGGAGTGCGTTCGCTTGCACGTTGGCCGTGAGAATAACTAACTCTTGCTTTGAATTAATAATTACATTATTGTACTCTTTGGCGAACCCTAACAGCATGGCTAGCGGAATACATACTTCAAATTTACAGTTAGCATAGACGGAAACCGTAAGAAGCTCTTCGATCCTTCAGACTGCCATTTTGGCTGATGGCAGATGGTCGCATCTAATTCACACCTGTTCAGTTCGTACGCGAATCTACTTATCATATACCGTTTCTGATGATTTTTGTCGTCACGGGTAGAGTGTTGCCTGCCATTATTTGTGTTCATTGGAACCTGAAATTATAATTACACAGGATGGTGTTTATATCTTGGTTTTGCACCGGGATAAGAACCTCGGACGAGGGTATGTATGGGCCTGGCAGATAGGGTGAGTAGGTATGGATTTCAGCCTTGGTGATCGCATTTTTGAATCCCACCGGCTCTGCTACGTTTAATATTTCCGCGTCCATACTTGCTGTTGATCGTCAGACCCAATCTTCTAAGGAAACGAATGTTTTTAGATGTTAGCGCTCTGCATGCTCAACTTGTACTGAGTTTCGGTTTGGCATGGTAAGCATATTTTATTGATTTTGTATGCACATGCTTAAATTTCAGTCCCATCTTTCCTTAAATGTAAGCGTACTGTTATCTGGTCGCCTCGGAAATTAATCAAACGACTTTCTTTGTTCACTGAAGAGACTATGACTTCCTGTACATTCTCCGTCACGACTGGAAAGTAAATGGGTGTCTTCCGTACGTTCACCAGCTTAAGGCCTGGCGGCACCATCGCGGAAAATTCGTGCAGTGTCTAGCTAGGTTTGCTGTTGAGATACGATCTGCTAACCAAATTAGAGTTTATTCTTATAAAGTTCACAGAGAAGATGTTTACCGGCAGGGTAGATTCGTGTGTTTTATTCGCCTCGTATTTTACGTTCTCAAAACCTAGCATGGAGGCAAGCGTATCTTTTGCGTGAAGTCTATCTGCGCAGTTTAATACATCTCGCTGTTTAGTGTATTTGCATTACCGCGCAGCACCAACGTCACGTCCTCCACCCTCAGCTTCCGCTTAAGATACTCGACTATGTTTTCTGTCTTCGATCTCATACGAACCTGTGGGTATACGCACCTCCCCTCTCTTACCTTCTCCGCCCTTGTTGTAACAGAACATACAATTTCGTTCGTCTATGTTCGGTACTGAGAAGTAAGTTTGAAAATCTATCACCACCATGGAACACACACCGTCCAGGTTGAGTGGAACGAAGTACACAGAACGCAATTCCGAGCTATTGCCCTACATGATCAGGGTTACAGACATTACTCATTCTTACACCTAGTGCATCCCTGTTAATTATATATATATATATATCTTGCAAGGAAGTGCAGACATAAGTGTCCGCAGTTCCATTCTCGAGGCTGTTGCTCTGCCTTGTGATTAAGTATATTCACGCCCCTCTCAAATAGGTTTTCAGTTCCAGTGGGTCATTAAGTTAAAATAAATGTCAAATTATTCCACTGTTTTGCCATTCTTTTTATATTCTGTACAATGAGTTCCTGGCCTGGTGCTCGTACCTAGGTTTACTATACCACAGTCGACCCGCTGCGGGCACTGTGGTAGGCGATCATGCATCAACACACCCTGGAAATGTACTATTTTTAATTTTCGTGCAATTTTTCGTATATAAATGTTAGTGAGCAGGCGATTAGGCAAATACCTTAAGCGTGTTTCATTCTCTGCCGTACTGACTTTCTTCTGGCACTGCCGCCAGATACCGCTTGGCAGGGACGAAGATACAATCCATCACTGTTTTTTTACCTCTGGCAAGCACCTCCATATTACTATTATGTCTCAACCTCTCTGATAACCGTTTGTTTTCCTCCTTCGCTGTGTTCAACGCCCTAGCATTACCACTCGCATCGCCGATAAGACTGCAGAGAACGTCTAGCGCTGATAGGATGAAGGGTAAAATACCTTCACGCATCCCTACTACTAATTTGTGTGGATTCCTATTTCTGCCAGTGCACTTCTTCGTCGTCCTTCCAACAAACTTCAATTACATTCCCCTCTTGACTTTAGTTCTCATAATCTTGTACAATACCCACACAGATAAACGTTCGCCGAGTTTGGACTTTGATAAATCAACTATAGACTTGGCTTTATCTGCAAGAACGGTGTCGGCCGCATGTCTATCTTCCAACTTGCTACTGGTCACATAGACAATATCGTGTTCCTTGGACGTTTCGTCCAACAAATTGACAGGGACGTCACCTCGTTTCAATCTTTGTGCTAGTAGAGTACCAGGACCGCAATACTTATAGACTGGAATGTGTGATTCGAAAAGGGAGATTGTTTATCAGCGTATTTACCAGACCATGCCCGCTCTTGATCATACTCACACGGCGCATTACGGTATACTCACACATATCATTATCATCTCATCTACTTTATACATTTTGTTGTCAACCACTTCGCCCGACTGTGTGAACTTTGACGTTCATGACAGGCATAAGTATCGTGGTTTAACCATTTGCATATCAGATCAATGGAGATTGTAACACAGTCCATCACGCTTCCTGCCCACAACAGCATCGTCGACGATGCACCTGGCATCTGTATATAATGTCATGGAAAGCTACTACCTATCACTGTGTGGGGTATCATAGCAGGGCCGAGCAACTGTGGCAAGATGTTTGAGCTTCTCAGCCTTCAGGAGGAGCCAAACGGTCTTCGTTTCGAGAAAATTTACCAATACTCGAAATCACAACACCAGCCAAAGTATCTACGACTAACGCAAATAATACAAGCAGTGGAGATATTTCGATATTTTCCTTTTAGTTACAATGAAGCGGTCATGCAACCAAGTGATGCTTTACCAAACTCTGTGTTTATTTTCGACGATGTGGCATGAGAGACCCTGCCGACAATGCAGCAGTTTTTCAGCATGGGACTTGTGGTGGTGGATTCGATTTACCTATGTCTAATGCATTCACCTATTCCTAGACAGCTTCTGCGTGGCAATGCTAATTTCCTCGTTCTATTTCGTATGGATGACCTGAATTTACATCATCTCTACTCCGACAATGTTAATACTGATATGACATCGACAGATTAAAAGAAATGTGTTCATGTTTCTGGCGCGAACCTCGCAGTTTCCTTGTAATAGCAAAGGATTTTCCACTTCTTAAGAGAAGGAACTGCAGGGTTTCGATAGCTCATTATCAATCATCAGTGAACGAGCTGAGTGAATGAGCTACGCCGTATCCAAGTTTGACCATAGTGGCATGAAGCATGCATGGGACAGCTGTATTACATATATTATCGACAGGCACTGCATTTTCGGCGGGAAACGAACCAAGAATCTCGGCGGGGCGAAACATGACGGTGATGCTGTTAATGTATTCTTTCTCCACAGCATTACTTTGGAAGCATTGGGCCAGTGGTAGCACTTAAGGCCGGTATTGAGATGCATCTTCTCAAAATATTGTCTGGTATGGCTCGGATCACTGCTTTAGAGACTGCACTGAGTGGTGTGGGCGAGTGAATAGCATGCAGAGTTCATACAATCATTACAACTGAATTACGCCCATTAACATACGATGTTAAGAAACTGTCCGCTTTGGGCGGGAAGTTAACCACTGTGGAAGGCGGTCTCTTCGATACCAATATACTGACTACAAGTATGGATTTGCAGCTTGGTACATTGATCGAACATGTGTCTGAACTGAATGTTCTTACTTCCGGAGATGCATTTGAAGCAGTTGAAGGACAGCTGTTCGGCAACACGAATGTACTGTTTACCAAGATGGAGGCTCAGCTTTACAAATTGTCTGAAGATGTACGGAAACTAAATGCTTGAGGTGGCAATATTTCAGCTATGGAGAAGAAAATCGTTGATGTGGGTGAGCAAGTTGGCATCCGAGCTTTTGCCGGTCTCACTGCTAAAATAGATGACTGCCTTAATGTCAAGACTGCGAGTGATGCTGCCCTGGCCTCAATAAGTAAGAAGCTGGAATCGAACCTCACCACTGTTGAAGCCACGGAAGGACATTTGTTCGCCAACACAAATGCACTGTCTACCAAGATGGATGTTTAGCTTCGCAAATTATTTGACGATGTACATAAACTCAACGGTTTAGGTGACAAGATGTCAGCTATGGAGAAGAAAATTGATGATGTTGGCATCAGAGTTCTTGCCGGTCTCACTGCTAAACTAGATGATCACCTTAATGCCAATACTGCGAGTCATGTCGTGCTAGCCTCAATAAGAAAGAAACTGATATCGAATGTCTACCCTGTCGGTACTATGTCTGCTATGGTGAATACGCATTTTCAGAATTTGACTGGCGATGTGCAGAGCGTGCTGGGAAACAGGCTTCCTGCCATAAAGGCACAGCTCCTTGACTTGTGTGAATGCATTGACTACAGAGCTTTTACTACCCTGGCAGCCACATTGAAGGATCACATTCTTGTAGCGAACGAGTGTGCCTGCAAGCTGGCTGCTGTGGAAGCCAAGCTCACTGCAGTGAAGATGAAGCTCGGACAGGTTGACATGAAGGGATTTTGCCGACCTTTCTGCTAAGCTAGTTGAGCACCTTAATGTGCCGAGCGGAGGTGTGGGCCCGTCGAATGCATTACGTACACAGCTAGAGAGTGTGAGCAGCAGCTTGGAAACGGAACTCAGCTCTGTATTCGAAAGAATGACTTCTTACACATATGGTGGAGTAACTTGATAGTCATAACCAAGCTTTGAGTAAAGGACTCACAGATATTGAAGAACTTATACGACACAGGATTGTTCGTTATTGAAATGACCTGTAGATGGACAATGAAAAATGGATTTATTGTCAGCATATGCATTCTGCAGTCCTCCAGAAACTCAATGCATTTGAAGATAAAATTGTCGATATGATTGTGCGTAGAACCATTGTCTAATGTATATAGTATAAACATTTCACTTATCTTTTTAGTATAATGTCTGCTGTTGTCGAGGATTTACATTGTGTCATAGCAAATGTGCGTGATAAGTTTCTACAGGCCAAGTGCGCTCGTATGGAGCATGATGCCGTATTGGAAGAGGCCTTCCGTCTGCTCACATCCCGGTTGGATACTTTACAGAGACCATCTGTTCTCCCTGTCGGTGTGAAGACTGAACCGGCCGGCGAACTCAAAATACTTCCGCATGATACTGTGGTCGACGACGATGATGATTATTTGTCTTTAGCTACATAGAAATGCTAAAAGGGCGGTTCTCAATTTTGCTCGGCCACTGTTCGTAATTATCTCTCTTCGTACACGATGAGGTTTAATGATGCCACATATAGTGTTTACAGACGGAATAATAAATGGTACTTGGGGAAGAAGCAAATTTTTTTTCTACCCAACGATTTTATACAGATTGGCAATGAAGCAACACTGGCATCTCCGGGCCTCTACGAGCTGTTGTTTAAACGACGTCCCGGCGAGTTCACGGGAGAGGTACTTCAGCAATACAACAGATTACTTAGGCTCACGAGTGCACATTTGACTGACAATGATGCAACCAGCATCACCTAAAAGGACGAGAGACATCCAAAGTTCGACACTGTTGCCGAGCTGTTTCTGGATGTTGGCATAGCTAACGGCTCAAGACTGGCTTCGAAGCTTGATAGGGGCATTCAGCTTGAGTATGTGTTCTGGGACTATGTGAATGACCTTGTATCACATCTGCAGCTGCTCGTCGCGTCTCAACAGGCTGACTATCATTCACACACGAATGAGATTGTGAATATTGTGGAAGAGTTGCATGAAGGGGGATACATGTACTGACAATGTATCGTGCACACATCGCCGCTGATCTTCACCGCCCTCCACGATGCAATTACCGCAGGCAAAGAGTACTCGTCTTTGAACTACGATATTTTTGTATCAAGTTGACCTGGTGGAAATGATTCCATATGTCTCTGTTAAAAAAGCTATAGATACATGCTCACTGTAATAAATTGTTTAAGCAAATATGCTTAGGCTGTCCCTGTTCGGCAGAAAAGCGGGACTGGCGTTGCTAATGTAATGAAGACAGTTTTACAAGATAAGGGAACGCCTAAAAATATGCAGACTGCTATTGGTGGAGAATACTACAATACAGCCTTCCGTTCACTAATGGATGCGAATAAGATTAAACACTACAGTACGCATGGTGATATAAAGACCTCAATCGTGGAATGGTTTAACCACACACTGAAGACTGTTACGTGGCATAAGTTTTCATCATGAAGTAGTTACATTTGGCTGGATATTCTGCCTCGCCTGCTTTCCGATTACAATGACTGAGTGCACCGTATCATTCACATGCATCTGGTGGATGTTAAGGACGATTATTTGCTGACAACTGTGTTAAAAAATGTGAAGAGATTGTACTGGGACAAGGCCGAGGCGATGATTGGTGACTATGTCCATATTTGATGTATAAAATCTAATTTTGCAAAATCTTGCATGCCGAATTGGCATGTGGAGGTTTATCGGGTTGACATGATTCGCCATTACGAACTGAGGACCTCTGAACTCGTCGATATGAATGGTGACAAGCTGAAGGGAGGATTTTACGAACAAGAGATTATGCTATCACAGTTTCCGGCCACTTGTTTGGTCGAGAAGGTGTTACATCGCAAGGGTAATTGCCTATTCGTTAAGTAGGCAGGCTTTCACCCTCGCCATAACAGTTAGGTTCTCAAATCTGCACATCTGCACTTACTGATGTGTGAATTTTTCTTCAAGAGTTGTGATTGTATCTACTGTAATTGAATGTAGTTTTAAGTAAATAAACTTTGTTCTTCGTAGAAATTGAATTGTGTACACAATTATTGTTCCTACGTGAATCGTGTAAGTGTTCTTGATTTCCGCCTGGCCTGCACTCGCACGGAGCTGGGCCGGTGAAAGCCTGGTAGTGTGTTTTTCAAGTCATGACAGGCGCAGCTCAAGAGCGAGTGTTACCACATACTACTACTGCAGTTTTCGGCCCCTGACCAAGAATGATGTCGTATTCGCTCGCTGGTGGGCAGTGCAGAAGAAAGTTGTCTCCTCTGGATGCTGTCCCTCGAGTGGTTCTCCAGTTATGCTTCACGTGTGTGGTCATTTGTTCGTGTTTGGAGGTTGTTTAACATTTATAATATTCATATTAATACAAATCCCTTTTCGGTGCATGTGTGTGTGCATGTGAGCATGTGAATGTGCATGTATGTGTGTATGTGTGCATGTGTATGTTTTTGTGCATGTGTGTGTTTGTGTGCATGTGTGTGTATTGTGCATGTATGTGTGTATGTGTGCGTTTGTGTGCATGTGTGTGTATTGTGCATGGGTGTATGTGTGCATAAGGGTATGTGTGCATGGGTGTATGTGTGCATGGGTTTATGTATGCATGGGTGTATGTGTGCATGGATGTATGTGTGCATGGGTGTATGTGTGCATGGGTGTATGTGTGCATGTGTATGTGAAATAGGGAGGCACTGTGGTCGGGCGGCATCGTCTCGGGGACAGGCGGTGGGAGCCTTATGTAGCCAATCTGTGAGTAGGGAGGTAGTAGTAGTATTTAGCAGCAGCATATGGAGAAAACCTCGCCAGGCATCTGGCTGTGTTTGTATGTCGTGATGGAGACGAGGGAACTGGCTGCCAAAATTGCCTCCTTTGGTACTGGTAGACAAAATGGCCACCATGAGCATAAGGCACATGGAGAAAACCTCACCGAGGCATTACTGAGCAAACCTCGAGGTGTTTGGGTGGCATTGTGATGGGGACACAGCAGCATGACATACCAGTTCTAGTATGAATGAATTACTTAGTATTCTAATTTGGCAGATCACGGAGCAACCCTCGCCGGGGGCGGCATGTCAGGGATCTGGGGTCAGGGCGTCGTCACAGGGATTCTCCATGGCATTGTGACAGGAATCTGGGGTCGGGGCATCGTCGTAGGGATCCCCAAGGGTACTGGTTGACACAATTGCCGCTGTGAGCATGTGGCACATGGGGAAAACCTCGTCAGGGCGTCGTGGCAGGGAGTCAGGGCGTCATCGCAGGGATCCACCCCGGGTACTGGCTGACACAATGGCCACCATCGAAATGGACTAGGACATCTTTGCCTGGATTGGGGTCGGGGGGTCGTCGATGGGATTGGCCAGGGCATTGTGGTGGGGATCTGAAGTCATGGCATCGTCGAGGGGACGAGGGTACTGGCGGCCAAAATGGTTGCCATAACTACTGACAGTCAAAATGGCCACCCTAGGGTCAGGGCATCGTCGTGGGGATTTGCCAGGGTGTCGTCGTGGGGGCGACCTGGAATGCAAGATCATGAAGTTTTGGTACAGGCTTAGGGCGTCATCACAGGGATCTGGGATAATTGCATCGTCATAGGGATTTGCAGGGGATGACCTGTAATGCAAGAGAATGAAGTTTGGGTACTGGATAACAAAATGGCCACGTTGGAACGATGGAGAACAAATCCTAAACATTCCTAAATTTTGATTATCAGATCCCCGATCCCCACGCCGATGCCATTGTTTTACAATCCCCATTTGTAACCACTCATGTGTAGTATACCATTTATAATGATTGATGTTGTCACAGGTAGGTAGTTGGCTGCCTTCGTTAGCATTCCTCGGAACCTCAAATATGTATTACATGGGATGGTGTACATGTCTTGGGTTTGTTCCGGGATCCTAACCTCTGATGAGGGTACATATGGACCTGGCAGATAGGGAGTGTACGTGAAAATATCCACCATGGCGTCTTCGAAGCCCTCTGGCTCTGCTATGTTTAATATTTCCCCGTTCATACTTGATGTTGATCGACAGAGCCATTGTTCGAAGGAAACGAACATTTTCAGACATTTGTGCTCTTCGTGCTCAACTCGTACTGACTTCCGGTTTGGCGCGGTTAGCCTCCTCTATTACTTTTGAATGTGTTCACATATATTTCAGTCCCATATTTCCTTAAATGTAAGCGCACCATTATTTCCTCGCCTCGTAAATTTATCAAGCGACTGTCTTGGTGTATTATAGAGACTACAACTTCCTGTACGTTCTCCATCACTACCAGAACGTAAATGGGCGTCTTCTGTGTGTTCACCAGCTTGAATCCTGGTGGCACCATCGTGGAAAATTCTTGTAGTGTCTGACTAGGCTTAACTTTGAGGTACGATCTGCTAATTAAATTGTAGTTAATAGTTATAATGTTCACTTGGTATATAGTTACCTGCAGGGGCGATTTGTGTGTTTTACTCGGTTCGTATTTTACATTCTCAAAACCCAGCATGGCAGCAAATGTATCGCTTGGCATGAAGTCTATCTGTGCAGTACCATACATCTCACTGTGTAGTTTCTTGCATTACCATGCAGCACCAACATCACATCTTGCCCCAGCTCACGCTAAGGTAATCGCCTATGTATTTAATCTCATACGAACCTATGGGAATTGTACCTCTCCTCTCATACCATCCTTGATGTAACAAAACATGAAATTGTGTTCCTATATGTATGGTATAGAGAAGTAAGTTTGAAAAGTTGTCACCGCAATGAACCATACACAGTCCTGGTTGAGTGGGGGGAAGTGTGTGGAATGCAATTTCGCGCTATTGTCCGACACGAACAGGGTTACAGACATTACTGATGCTTACATGTAGTGAGTCGCCATTAAGTATATATCTATCTTCAAAGGAAGCACAGACATAGTTGTCCACAGTTCCATTTTCGTGACAGTTGCTTTGCCTCGAAGTTGTAGTGTTATCTCGCCCCTCTCAAATAAGTTTTATGTTCCAGCAGGGTCCTTAAGTTGCCATAACTCTCAAAGTATTCTACCATATTGCTACGCTTTTTATATGTGGTCAAATTATTTCCTGGCCAGAGGCTAGTATCTAGGTTTATTATACCACACTCGAACCTTTTCGCGTGGTGCGGTTGGCAGTCATACATGAACACCCCATGGAAATTGTATATTTATAATTTGCGAGCAAACTTTTGCATGTCTATGTTGGTGAGTGGGCAGTTGGGCAGTGACATTAAGATCGCTTTTTTCACCTTACTCTCAGACATAATCGCTTCCTCCTGCTGTTTCCCCTTATCTCACGGTAGGGACAAAGATACAATTCCGCTGACATTTTTTTTTTCACCTCTAGCAAGCTCTTCCATATTCCTATTCTCTCTCATCGCCTCAGATAATTGTTATTTTTCCTGCCTTGCTGTGTTCACTTCTCTGGCAATACCATTTGCACCGCCGAGAACACAAAGCACTGGCAAAATGAAGAGCAAAATGCATCCACACTTCCTCCTTCCTACTTTGCTTGGCTTGCTACTCCCGATATTTCGCTTCTTTTTCCTTCCAAACATCAAACCCATTCCCCTTTTGACTTCAGTTTTCATAATCTTGGACACGCCTCAAGCAGCTAAACATTCGCCAAATTTGACTTGGGTGATCCAACTACTGACTTACCTTATCCACAAGAATGGTGTAGGCCACATGCCTTTCTTCCAACTTGCTACTAGTGGCGAAGGCAATATCGGGTTTCTTGCATGCATCATCTAACGAATTGACAGGGATGTCGCCTCGCTTCAATCTTCGTGTTAGTAGCGTACTGGGACTGCAAAATATATAGCCTGGAATGTGTGCTCGAAAGAGAGGTATTGATAAACGTAATTACTAGTCCATGCCCGCTCTTGATCTTACTCCTCACATCGCATAATGGCATAGTAACACATATCTTTATTGCAACGACTACTTTTTATGTTTTGTGTTTCGTGGCTGACCACATCACTCGACCTCAAACTTGGCCGTTCATGTCATTTGACTAAGATAAGTATCATAGTTATGTCGTGTACATATCAGTTCAATGAAGATTGTGTCACAGTCCACCATGCTTTCACGCCTACTTTATATGTTTTGTAGCCAACCAAATTACCCAACCTCGTACTTGACCCTTCATGCCTGATGACTGACATAAGTATCGTCGTTTAACCATTTACATATCAGTTAAATGGATATTGTGCCACAGTCGACCATAATTCCTGTTCGCATCAGCATTGTCGATGATGAAACTGTCGCCTGTAGATCATGTCATGGGAAGCTACTACCTAGCACCATGCAGGTATCACAACAGGACTGAGCAACTGTGGAAAGACATGTGTGGTACTCAGCCTTTTGGAGGATCTCACAGGTCTTCGGTTCGAGAACATTTGCCTATACTGGAAATCACTACAACAGCCAAAGTACCTACGACAAATGCAAATACTACAGGCTGTAGCGGTGTAAGATTGGACATTACAGTTACAATGCTATGTGTTAAGTTGCCACTGCTACCTCAGAGGTGGAACACGATACTCAGTAAAATGGACGCCGATTAATTAAGAAATAAGTTCAAGTTCCAGAGTATTTTGTTCTATACTTTATTTATCATTTGGTGACACAGTTCACATACTAAGATCCGGTATGCAAAGTACAAACAGTTCACAGATAAATATACAAGTGCAGAACAGCGCCACCGTCGTTTACAGATTATTCATGTCTCAAAACTTGCATCTCAAGACGAAGTTACGAAGGCAGGAGGTATGTTCGTCCCCTCCTGGCACCCTAACGACCTCCCACACCGGCGGAAATAATTTGATATAATTGTTTAGGTTAAGCCGAAAAGAAATGTAGTGATAAAGGATTTAACGGTCGTGGGTGCTTGCCGGTATGGGTGAAGTTATTCACGCCCGATGCGTCTTATCCGGCGGTTGGTTACTTTTTTTTTAGGTGATAGACACCCCAAGTGTTTATTATGCAGGCCTATCGCCCCCTTCTCCTAAGATAAGGGCAGGGCATCCGGCATCTGCCAGCAGCGTCATCCAAACTGCGCTGTAGGAACTAAGACTGTGCTGTCAACATACAGATAAACGAACTTCTCATATAAAATTTTCACATGTGACATATTAGGAGTATAAGTGCGGCGCTGC
>NQII01000006.1:1500159-1527745 GCA_002778355.1 Clitarchus hookeri | reverse complement strand
GCAAGCCAAGCTATATTTGTAGGCGCTGAGATATCACAAGATAGGAGATGCAGTTCGCCTGAAATCAGAAAACACGCACCGCGGAAAAATAAGCTGAGATAGTAAATTGAAGGGGCAAGATTACCACTTCCCCCCCTCCCACCAGCCATCAGGAATCAGGGCACATTTTTTAAAGACATTGTTCTGTTTCCTACCACCACCCCCTCGCCCCAAACAAGGCGACACATGCCGACAATTAGGGAGGGAGGCGAGAGGGCATATAAGCCTCTTTGCGGGAAGGTGGTAAAACAGTTCTTTATTACCGAGCCACGAGGTTAGTTCGAGAGTCAGAGGAGTAATCAGTAGACCATCGAGGAGATCAGTTGAATATCACCGCACAGAGAAAGGTCAGTCGCACCGAGGGAGACCGGTGATGGAAGGGGGGAAATCGGACCCTCGGCCACGTCACTAGAACAGCAATCCAGTGAGATGGCAGCAAATGCGGGCCTTTGCCAAGGCCTCCCACATCTCAGGAGCTCACCCACTGCAGACACATACCACCACCAACAGCAGAGTTAAGTATCAAGTTGCTGTCCAGAGAAACCCCCCTCCACCTCGACATAACCACCAGTTAATACGAGTAGCCAAATTAGAGTACTGCACCTCGGAAGTGTTTCTGTATGTTTTTTTTATAACTCGAGAAGATATATTTATCTAGTTAAATGAAACACCAACATACTACATTATTGAAATACCCTCAACCTTCAGGTACCTTATAGTCTGTGGCTGGAGGAATTAACTCAGACCCTATGAACCACTCTTGTGTGCCACATGTGGGGAATAGCATCAAGTTTAATTGGCGCACAACAGTAGCACCGTCATGTTAAATTGGCGCACTGACAAGTGGCGTAGCGTCAATATGTACGACACAGCCTGAAAGTTTCTAAATAATGCTGATGCTTCACAAAAACTGAAAACCATGGTGTTTGAAACGAAACGACAACCAGACTCCTGATAAATGTAAAACAGCAAACGTCCGCCCAATAAACAAACTATCACGGAAAAACGGACCACCGCGGCTTTTAATTTGAAACCCAATAAAAATATTACGAAGCTTAGTAAAGCTTAATAAAAACGAACGAAAATGAAACATGTGTCCCAAAAATTAAGAATACTGCGTCATTACATTACCCCCCTCGGTTTGGGATAGATTTTGAAGAAATATTTCCCAAAGTGAAACCTCTCTTGTATGCTGCTGTTCTGTAAACCACTGTGCCTCTGCACCTTAACAACAATTTACACATATGACATGGTCATCAACTAATAACAAAATTATTTACTTCACCTGTTCAATAGTAACAAGATATTGACAGGGATGCTGCAAGAAAATCAAACCTTTCACTGGTTTCAAATATTTACCTGTTGTTATAATTTGTGGTTGATCGTGTATTTCCACCTGTGCCATCGATGGTCCATTGTGGGTTGCTCCCCTTTGGTTCCTCAATGGTATTGGGACACACCCTCCAAAAGGGGACCCAGGTCTGCCCAAAACTATAGAAATACTGCTGCATTACAATGGACTACGATATTTTCCTTTTAGTGACAATAAAGAAGTCGTGCAGCCAAATGATGCTTTACCAAACCCTGTGCTTATTTTCGACGATGTGGCATGTGAGAAATTGTTGACAATGTAGCAGTATTTCAGAATGGGATGCAATGTGGTGGTGAATTCTATTTACCTATGTAAAATTTATTCATATATGCCTAAGCAGCTTCTGCATGATTTCGCTCATTTCCTCGTTCTTTTTCGTATAAATGACCTAAATTTACTTCATGTCTGCTCTAATAATGTTAATATAGATATGACATTCGACACATTTAAAGAAATGTGTTCGTGTTGCTGATGTGAACCTCATGGTTTCCTTGTGAAAGCAAATGAATTCCAGCCTCAAAATGAAAGGTACCACACGGTTTTCGATCAGTTCATTATCAATCAACAGTGACGATGACTACACCATATCAAAGTTCAGCCATAGTGGCCTGAAGCATACAGGTATATTACATCTACTAGCGACGGGAACTGCAGTTTCGGAGGGAAACGAGCCAATAATCTTGGAGAGCCGAAACATTATGATGTTGCGGCCAATGCATCCTTTGTCTACAGCATTACTTCGGAAGTGTTACAACTAGTGGCAGAAATTCATGCCGGTATTGCAACTCATCTTCGCACACTGTCGTCCAGTATGACACGGATCGCTACTTTAGAGACGAAACTGAGCAGTGTGGACGAGTGAATAGCCAGCAGGGTTCAGACAGCCATGACAAATGAATTACGCCTATTGACTGAAGATGTTCACAAACTGTCTGCTTTAGGTGGGAAGCTCGCCACTGTGGAAGGACGTCTCTTCAATATGAATATACTGACTACTAACATGGATTTGCGGCTTGGTACATCAATCGAGAGCATGCCTCAACTGACTGATTTTACTTCCGGCGATGCGTTTGAAGCTGTGGAAGGATGACTCTTCGGCAACACAAATGCGCTGTCTATCAGGATGGAAGCCTCAGATTCACAAATTGACTGAAGATGCACAGAAACTTAATGCTTTAGGAGTCAAGATTTCAGCCATGGAGAAGAAAACACAACTTTAAAGTGGCGCTATGAGCACTAGACTATTAACGGAAAGATATACATATAGAATAATAATAACACATTATTATAAAAATGCATGGATAGTTGACTGCATACAAGACATTAATTCTGCTGACATGCACAAATTTGTAGACAGTTGGCGAACGAATGTAATTTGTATACATATGGGTGGGGGACAAACCGANACGAATGTAATTTGTATACATATGGGTGGGGGACAAACCGAAGGATTTATCGAAGGATAGATCGAAGGATATGGATTGAGTGAAGGATTCGGATTAATCGAAGGATTGGGATTGATTGAAGGATTGGGATTGATCGAAGGATTGGGATTGATCAATAGGATTGGAATTTATCGAAGTTTTGGAATAGAACGAAGAATTGGGATTTATCGAAGGTTTGGGATTGAACGAAGGATTGAGATTTATCGAAGGATTGGGACTGATCGAAGGATTGGGGTTAATAGAAGCACTGGTGCGGGTTGCTGTGAATTGTGGACTAGGATTGCGTAGGATTGACGTGGATTGTGGAGGAGGATTGCGAAGGATTGGTGTGGATTGGTGTGTTTATTGGAGTGTGAATTGGTGTGGATTGGTGCAGATTGGTGTGTGAATTGATGTGTAGTTTGGTTTGGTATGGTGTTTGGTTGTAGTGTGCATTGGTATGTGAATTGGTGTGTGGATTGGTGTTGATTGGTGTGGATGAGTGTGTGGAATTATGATTGCAGTGCTCATTGTGGAGCAGAGTACATAGTGGATAGCAGAGCGAATTGCAGTGCTTATTGATGGAAATATTGCGAGACTGACTGCAAGATTATTAAAAAACAAGTATTTAATAAATTTTTTTGAAATTTTTAGAGTTTTCATTAAAAAATGTATAATTTATTTTTAGGTTCATAGTTAGTCAGAGTGTTGGGCATGAGCCCAAAGTCACATATGTGGCATCAAGGTTAAGTTAAGCCAGATCTAATAACATGGTCGGAGTCATCAGTACCACCTAGTTGTTGTAAATGTAAACATATGACAAACAAAAAATAATAATATGGAGGGTGGAGTACATTCGACAAATGAGCAATGGAGATTGAGTAGGGGAGGGGAATGTTAATGCAATGTGATCGATTGGTGGAAGATCAGTCGTCTGCTGGACGTGGGCTGTGGGGACCTGTGAAATTGTAAGTTAAAAAAAAAGTTAATAATTTCTAATGGTTTTTGTATTAATTTCTTTATTTTTTAGATTATTTGTAATTAATTAATTTGAAATTTTTTGGTTTCATGGTCAAGGGTTGTTCATTGTCAATGAGTCAAAGTCAAAACTCAGGGTGCCAAAGTTACATAAATCCAACATTGTTGTTAGGTGATGAAATAAAAAGGTGACTTGTAGGCACCTCGGCTTTTTTCCCGAGTCTCCTTTTTGCCCAAACATTCGAATAATAATTTTTTATATTTTTTCATGAATATTTATAAACTTTTAATATTTTTTATAAATTTCTGGGCTTTTTGGGCTTTTTAGGGGGTGTTAAAGATCGAAGGTCGCCAGGTCAATGTCAAAGTTAAGGTTACCTGGAACCAATATGTCGGTTGAGTGTCGTCACAACATGGTGACTGATTGGTTCCAGCTCTGGATCTTGGGCCATGTGTATCGATTTGGCATACCCTATGCCTATAAAACCAATGTGGTCGCCACTGCTCTGCCCCAGAATAAGACCTCCGACCCGCAAATACTTCTGTTGGATCGAAAAGTTTATTTCGGGGGATCGTTTTTGCAACTGGTGGATCATTGCTTTATAAGGGGGGAAAAGGGAAATGCTTAAGAGAAAATAGATGTTGGGAGGCCGGAATGATAGAGTATGATGAGCTCCGAGCTCTAGTCCTAGGTTCCGATGCCTCCGACTCACCATTTTTCTACTATTCACGCTGTCTCTATCAACTACATTGCAGGAAAAACTCGTATGCCATCGGCTCTCATCATCCGCCTTCATGCACCTTCTTCGCCAATGTCCCTCGCTGCGCCAGACCTACCCGATTACCGCACTTTAGACCAATGGCTTTCACAAAAGACTGCAGACCCTCTAGCTGTGGCTGTATTTAGTGTCGTCGGCCATAGATGAGGAACTTCTCCAAATGCCTCATTGCACCAAGGGTCCTAGTTGCCAGAGTATTTTAGCACATCCTCCCTATTCTTCGGCTTCTCTGACAGTGAAAAAAAGGGGCTGTGATGCCAGCCAGGTCGGGTGTCAATCATTCTCTGGCCACTGGGAGCAGACTGCCTTGAGGAGGGAAGGAGGATCAAGGTGAAACAGCCCCACCCCCAACCCCCACAATGGGGAATCGTATATAACAGGAGCCTGCGCCCGATGTGAGAGTGTGCGCGTATAACACCGCCCCCTCCATAGGTAAGTACCTTCCCAACATCCTTGGCACTGAGATGTGTTACCCGAAGGTGTTTCCTTTCATACAGCCACACTAGCTGCCCTTCGCTGAATACATGAATACATCCCTTGCAACTCTCGGACCACGTCGAGTGTTCCTCTTGATGCCAATATGCACTGGTATTGTTCGTCTCCTGCCCCCTGGCTGTTTTCCTTCTCCCGTAGATGAATATGTCCAGCTTCGTATGTAACTGTATTTCTCTCATTTTCTCGCCTGTGTTATCTGCGGGGTGATTTCTTATGCGGTGCCACTCCAGTTTCCTTGTTATTCTTACCACCATATAGCGATCTTTCTTCGTTTGTTTATATAGAATGATGTCAGTAGTTTTTATGGCCCTGTGATCTGAATAGCTATTACTGCGATATTCAGTTCCAATTGTTGGTGCAACTTTCTTTTAGCCTATTTCTCGATTACTAGTCACGAGTGGCAGCCCTGGACACCAGTCTCGTAGGTGTCCCACATTTCCAGCATTCCTGGCACATCAGTTGACGAGGGACAGGTGTTGCTGCCTCTGCAGAGTTCAGAAGTTCCTCTACTGCCATATACCGTCTTCTCAACAAGCTCACGGTCTTTCCCACGTCTAGCTACCATGTCCTGCAGTTCCTTTGTGGGCACTGGATTCTCAAGTATCCTGTTTGGTTACACTCCCAACATTCCCGTTGCTTATGAGAACAAAAACTGGTTTCTTTTAACAGACTCTGGCAGCAAGATATTACATTGTGGCCTCCAACTTCCTCAAGATGTTCAGGATTCTATCTCAATCGTCGTCATTGCACAGGGCAGCTGTCATACTGCATGCTGGAATGTTGACTCCTGCTTCGCTGCTTTCAACTCCAATGTTCGGATCACGGCATTTTGCATGCTGTGTGGCAATGTCAGGCATACAGCTCGGCGCACATCCGCATCGGCGATAGAAACCTCGTAAAAGGCAACTGCGATGATGCTTTGTTCCTCCTCTTGGCATCCCTCCAGAAACATGTGTGAGATCCACATGAATTTATGCGTCAGCTCCTGCATTGATTAGGCTGGTCGCTGTATGCGGCTTCGTAGATGGGCAAGGTGAGCATGTCGCAGGTGTCGGTCACCAGATCACAGCTCCATGTTCAACACCAGGGCGGAATACTCCATTCAATGTCGTTCTGTCAGGGACTGCAGTATGCTGAGTGCATGTCCTCTCAGTAAAGCCGCATGGTAGTATGTATACTACTCATCAGTCCAACCGTTCAGGGTGGAGACGATCTCAAACTTATGCTGATATTCATCCCAAGGTGTCCGTCTGTCTTAAGAGACAGTCCTATTTTTGATGTCTTTACCCAGCCCTGGCTAATGCATACCCACAGTGTACAACTGCAGGGCCTCTCCTGATATGGCTCCATTTGCGACGACCAGTACATTCTCCTCGCTACCCGCATTCGTCGACTCGGTGGGGATGATCTCTGCTTCTCCTCAGACACTACAAATCTTCTTCCCTGCTGCTACAGTGAATCCTGCCATTCCTTCTTGAGGGTGCTTACTGCCTGTTTCATTTCCTGTTCACCACTGTCCCTCATTTTATTCACACTGTCCATTCTCTCGCTCACACTGTCAATTTTCTTTTCCACATGGTCTATTTTAATGTTAACTAATTTCCTTAAAACTATTTTCTTTCGGTCCGCCATCTCATTCACACTGTCTATTTTCCTATCCAGAATGTTGACCACTTTGCTAACACTCTTTATTTTCCTGTCTACTAGTTCGCGAATACTAGTAATTTGACTATTTACAGATTCACTTACACTACTGCTTTGACTATTTACATTTTTATTTACACTGCTGGTTTTATTATTGACATTTTCATTAACATTACTGATTTTATTTTTTACCTTTTCATTAACACTACTGATTTGATAATTGACATTTTAATTAAGACTACCTATTTTTCTTTTTACATTCATGTTAACACTTGTAATTCGTCTACCCAGTTTCTGATGAAAGCACGATGTGCTTACGTCTCTACTGCCATTTATCTAATTAGCATTCACAAATTTCTTAAAAATTGCTTTGCCTTTATTACAAAAAATAATATACCTACACATTTATCCTTAATAAATTATTTCACTGATTTTAAATAAAATACCTCCATCCCACTTCTGACACCAGTGTTACAATTTATCAAAGTCAGTGGGCTTAGCCATGTTCGTTTTGGGGATGAAGATCGTGATTAAATAAAATAGTTAATTACAATTTCCTAGTTTATTTTCAATAAATACAAAGAAAATACTCTCGCCTCAATAGTTCACAATAATTTGGTATCACTTTGTATTTTCAATTAGTAAATTCATTTATTATAATTCACAATCAACTTAAAGGAATTAATGTAATCAAATAAAATCAGTCCCAATAAACAGTGTATCAAAACATATTGAATTATTTTATCAATTATGTGACAATATTTGAAAGTTCCAATATTTGTAATAAAGTCCGTATTGCATATTCATACAGTCACGTCAGTTATGTCCAGATTCGTCCAGTCCGTAATGTTCTGGAGATTCCCGAGTGTTCTGATGCACAGTAGCCTTCAAATCGTCAGGCATCATGCCCTCTCGTCCATCCACACTGCAGAAACACTCATCTGCCGTCGACTCTTATCATCTGCTGTCGTCCGCCTTCTTTGCTGATGTTCCTCGCTGCAACATACTTCGGGCGATAACTGCATTTCAGACAAATGGCTTTCACAAAAGACTGCCTACATTCCAGCTGTCGCTGGCCATGTTGGGCCGAGGGTCCTAGTTGCCAGAATATTCTTGGGCCTCCTCCTAATTCGTCGGTTCATCCTGCAGACAGCAGGAGCTGTGACGCCATCCAGGTCGGCTGTCAATCATCCCTGGCCACCGGGCGATGGAGCAGACCACATGGGAAGGGGCAGGGGGAGGGAGAAGATGGTCATGTAGGGTCAGCCCACGCCCTATGCAAGAGTCCGCTCCTAACAATATTTTATTTTACACACGACCAACGATATTTAAAGAGATACGTAAAGAAGGAAGGAATGGTTTCCTACTGCAAAATACAATTTTAAAACAATGCTTACTGGAAGATGTCACTTGCCTATTCCTACACCCTGTTGATAAATATTTCGTCCTTGCGGAGAGAGAGGATTTATTGGAAACCTTGCACTCAGCATGCATGGCGTGCATATCCACCAGCTTGGGTGGAAGTTAAAAAACTGATAAGGTATGTACACATATATATATATACGTATGATACACAGCATAGCTCATATTGGTTAACGGGGTGCTTTTACCCTTTAGGCCATTCTACACCCCGGCCGCCCAGTCAACGGGGAAGAGGGATCACGCCCTCTCAACGCAAACATGACCAGCGCTCACCGAAGTTGACCAAATCCAAAGTCTCGACCTGATTCTTCAGGCCGCACCGAGCATAGCCCGATCTGATTCACCAGATCGTACCCAGCATGTCCTACCACAAGGCCTGAGATCCTAGTACTCAATTTACCAAGCGTGTGGTCTAGCCGGAGCACTACACACACCCCTAATGTCATCTCAGGTTGCTACCGGAGCAGATGCCCTGCTCACCATCCGGCTCTTCATCAAGAAGGGTATCTCTCCGAGCCTCCTTCAGCATGCGGAATCAGCCACTGCCAGTACGAGTCCAACCACTAGCGATCCGTACACCAGAGAAAACCTCCGGATGGGCCAACCGGATCATCCCGTGCTACCACTTATTTTCTATGGCACGAATGGGTTTTCCCATGCCCCACCACTAGGGCACTACCCACGGGTAGGGAGACGCTGAGTCCCTCAGAAAATTGGTGGGTACTGTCATCATAGTCCGGTTTTATACCCTGGTTTTCCGTCACCGAGAGCCGAACTCGCCACGCCGCCCATAAGGATAGCCCCGCTGACGTCAGACACTTTTCCTTTACCATACATAGAATTTATTCACAGGGAAATTCCTATTTTGGACCCCAGTGGACTGAATGCCAAGAGGTTCAACACCCCACCAAGTGGTCGGGCCTAGTTACTAACTATCGGCCCAAGCCATCACGGCAGATACCCCTATACAGTCACTAGGAAGCTGATTCCCATAGGGCACGGGTGGCGGAGCCCAATTAGTTAAAACAGGGGTGGAACAAGAAGCCTTGAATCACCATGGGTGTTGAGAGGCTATAAGAGAAGCATCGCACACCCTTTCCGGAAGTCGGTGCGGGACCGGACTCGGCTACTAGAGCATAGTACTGCCACACCACCTCAAGTGTCCGGCCTCCTTCCTCCCACCGGAGTGACCGTATAATCCTCCCCCCGCCCCCAGGTATGTTCACAGCATGAATCGCACATATACCCACTAGCTTGGCTTGTCGTTGCTGTGGTGGTATAAATTTTAGCCTGTAGCGGCGGACGTTCGAATTACAGAGTAGGTCGGTATTGAGAAGCAAAATGGCATGGCAGTTCCTTTGATATAAGCGAACTTAGTAACCCATTGTGTGCGAGGCTTTAATAACAGGTCTTATGTCTTATTTGCTGAGCTGCTGAATGACAAGTTGGTTACACGGCACTGGCTGGCATGTGTTGATCCGACATTTTGCCGGCTAGTGACGCAATTTTCCTGCCATGTGTGGTTGGAGTTTGTGGTACACACCGCTGTTTAACCTCTGTATTTTAAAGTACTCTCTGTGGAGCCAGACACGACTTGCTTCAATGCAGTATAAGGAAAGGAAGAGAGAGATATCATTCATAAATTCTGCTAACACCACAAGTATGTCACTGTTGGGAATAAATGGCAGACTAATCATAGTGTTATAAAAAGTAATTATCTAAAAAAATATATTTATGATACATATTTTTAAATATTAATTTATTACATTTTAGAACAGTACAAACAATCGGATGTCTTTTTGTTTTCCTTTATATTGTACTGTAGATTTAACTGATAAAGAATGAAGATTGTAAAAGTACTATGAAGGTTACGTTTTTAAAAATATATATTAATCTAACAAACGTTGTAGTTAAAATAATAAAACAGGTATTTTAATTGAGGTAAGCTTGCAGCCCGCAACATCATTTCATACGTCCCGCGCAAAATATCTAACAACACATATGGCGGCCACAGCTGCAAACAAGGAAAATATAAAAAGACAGTCAGCCACCACAGGAAAGATAATTAAATAACTATAACTTTTTGTGAGAGATTTTACTATTTTTTAAGAACTACTGAAAGTGCGCTCTCTACAAACCACAACCAAACGGTAGACGTCCCACTAATATTATAAATGTGAAAGTCTGTGAGTGTGTGTGAGTGTGTGTATGTTTGTTAACACTCAGCGCCATAACGGCTGAACAGATTTTGATAAAATTTGGCATGAAGGTACTTTAGGTCCTGAATAGGACATAGGGTAATATTTATACCGGTAAATTGTACGGGTTCTGTGAAATAACAACAAAACTTCATTCTGCAACAACTGGGAACGTGACCGAACTCAGCCCCACAACAGCTGAACGTATTATGATGAAATTTGGTATGTAGGTACTTCAGGTCCTGGAATAGGACACAGGATACTTTTATTCTGAAAAATTGTACGGTTACTGTGGAATAACAACAAAACGTAACTCTGCAACGGCTGAGAACGTGACCTAAATGTTTTTTTCCTCTGGTGTCAGAGTTTATCAGAACGCTCAAGGACCTCTGAAATGGCTTAACGAATGCTATCAATCGATAACAAACGGGACCGAATATTTAACGTGCCCTACGAAGCCCGGAAGTGCTCAGATGTTATGCCACTAAACGGTCACCCATCCAAATGAGTGCCGCTTTGAAAGTTGCTTAAATTTGGTGACCGATTGAGATCACTCAGCCAAGCGCAAAAAGTAGTACCTAGGTACATTAATTTCTAAAGCTACAACTTGATGAAACTCACGTTTTGATATTCATACATCGACGCTGGAAAGCGGAAATGTGGTAACTACACCATAGACTCACAGGTACACTAAAAAAACAATACCCTACTTCTTGGCTATCGGGTAAAAAATATTTACTTCCTTTTGGGTTGCCGTAATCAGTTAAAAACCTTGGCCAACATAGCATAATTTTATAATTATGTTTTCAGATAAATGAATTGTCTTTTCCCAATTTATTTATTAGTGCATCACCATAAAACTCAATTGTACCCGGGCGATGCCGGGCCGGTTCGCTTGTGTTTAACAAATTTAAAAAAGCAGATCAGGTATACTGAGATTTTGAGAAACTATCTTCAGTTGTCACAGACGCTACTAAAGAAGTGGGTGGAACGGATCGTGGTATTAATGTTATTTTTAAGAAGAAACATATTAACATGACCACGCTTAATTGATTTTACATCAGGAGGCATTGTGTGTTAAATCAGTCTGTCAAGCATTATGTATAATGTTGCCAAGATCACCAGTTAATCAGAGGAGAGACTCGTTCCCCGACTCATAGTTAACTTCTGTCATTTTTATATTGCCTGGAATCTGATTATATTCATTTGTTATTGCACACGGACGACAGATGGATAAATCAAGGAATGTACCAAGTAACATTTAATCGATCTTCAGAAAGATCTTGAAGAAATCATTTCTTGAACTATTTTTTACATATCCCCATATATATAACCCAACAACTAAAACTATTGAATTGTCTTTGGCAAGGGAAAAATCATACTGTTTTCGGAATGATGTGTTTCGTTGATGGGTTTCGAAAATAAAATTGATATTTAAAATTTTGTTCTGGAACAAAATTACTTATTCCATTTCCCAAGCTGTATGAAGTTATTGCATAAAGAAAATGGAACTTTCGTGCACGATGCTGAACATATAAACCAAATGGTTCCAGAATTTGACAAGCAATTTTAGATTTTGAAAAATTTCAGCCTTGTATGGAACTATTCAACAACGTTTCAAGCGCATCATTCACTGTTAAATAAAAAAAAGAAAGTTATAATTATGTAAACTACATGGTAATTCCTCAGTAAATACATCCCAAGCAGCTGGAATTGAGATTTTAAAGCTGCTTTCGCACGAATGATATCCTTTGTTTAGAAATTGGGCCCTAAAACTGTGTTAAATTTCCGCAAGTTTGTTAATTTGTGAAGTTTCATGTACAGCACTGAAACACATGACATCTAAGAACAGGAACAGACTTTCCGACACTGTTTTGTAACATTTTCTCTGTGCAGCAACATCGAACATACACGTTTATTTCACGGCTTTGCTAAACAGTGCTCAAACGCTACAGTGATCTCTCCGAGGAGCTCAAATGTGTTATACATGTTTATGAGTGGCTTGTTTTTTTTTTAAATTAATTATAGGAATTTTTACATTTATATTTTTAAGATAACTATTTGGTTAATCGAATATTATTTCGCTATTGTATCGCATGCTATGAAAATTTAAGAAAATATTACCGGTATGAGTTACATAAATCGGTAATGATGATTTTTATAAAAAAATGTTGTGAATAATTGGTGTTTGTTTTGGCTTTCGCATGTGTTTTAAAATCCAATCTGGCCCATTATGTATGGGTTGGTCATCACCTATCTATTTCAGTGGTAAGTAATTAAAAAAAGTTATTTTTCTAATGAGACGAATATTAAGGTATTATAGTTAAAAATAATGATTTCATAAATTTGTAGCTAAGGTAATAAAAACGGAATATTTTGCGTGATTGAGAATAACTATACATTCGATTTTCCAGTTAAATACAAAAAAAACCTCATATCTGACAAATAACATTTTTTATATATTATAAATTATACGTGTGTTTAGATGCATAATATTACAAATTAGATATTTAACTTGGTTTTCCAATATTTCAAAATCGATTTTGCTTGTAATAAAAATGATAATGTTTAAAATCTGATGATTTTAATATTTTAAAATAATAATATCTATAGTGTATCGTCTAGTTGAATATACCTCATATAAACTTTTGCATTGCTATCTCGTTAGCCGAGACGGTAGGGCATATGTCTAACAACACAAGTTCCAAGAGGTCGAGGCAGTTTAACTCCAAGAATGTTTACGCTACATTAAAATACGTGTGGCAATAGAGGCGGATGTCTTATGTATGGCAAATACTGTAGCACTTCAACCTCAAATTCAGGGTGTTAACAATATGTTTATTAGCACTGCCTATCAGGGAACATCGGAAACCAAGATGGCAGGTGGAGCGATCGGCGACTAATTCGAGACCCGTGACACACTCTAGCAGTCGGCACCAGACAAAATATGGCTTCCGTAAAACAAATAATATTTGGAAGTACACACAATTGCCGTCGCCAATTGTACTATCAAGCAGACGACAGTCGAACAAATAAAGAAACAAACGGCACCAAAATGATGATTCCTATATGGCCCCCACCTAATCAGAATTACAGAGCTGGAGAAAGCTCATGCATGGGTCATTAACAAAGTTGAGAGTGTCCTGTGCTCCTGCAGCAGGCACCAGTTGAGCAGATATCCTGCTCCATGCTCCAGCGTGTCCAAGGGTCCAGCTACAGGCTGCAGTCCAATCGGTCTGCCATAATCACATTACCCAACACAGAAGTAAAAATACAGGTTGTCAATGAATAACTGTTACAAATTAATATAGTTGGTACATGAGATAAAATGGAACAAATTTTATCAAGGTACTCATGTCCGGAAATGCCTCCTTACAGCCAAAATGGTGATTATCGCTTGCAAGGGTGGCGTCAGGTATTAAGAAGTGTGCTTGTAAATCAGTACTGTAAACAGGTTTATTACACACACGCACACGCACACACGCACACGCACACACAGGGAGAGAGAGAGCGAGAGAGAGAGAGAGAGAGATAGAGACAGAGTAAAGCAGCTGCTCAAAATTGTTTCATCCGCATTCGATGCATGCTCTGCAGTGCCGCAGCATGTTGCGGAGCACCTCATTGAAGATGGCCTGCGTGTTCTTGATGGTTTATAATGCTGCACGATACCTCGCCTCAAGTTCTTCTCTGGTATTCACAGGAGTGTCGTAAACCAGTGTTTTTATAAATCCAAAGGCTTTAGTTTTGGGGAGCGAGGTGATCAGACAATCGGACCTTCTACTGTGAGTCAAATGGGGCTGTGTAAAACATCTTCATCCTACAAATGTAATGCTCGGTTATGGCTCTTACACTGCTCGGTTGCAACCAGGTTGCCCACTAACCTTGCTCGCTGGTATCGCCATGTTTTGGTATACGAAGGTATTTCCAGACATAGGTTCCATAATTAATATATTACATTTCAGCTCATATAACACCGCTATTAATTTTTAACGCTTATTTATTGACAACCTGTATTGCATATATACTTT
This sequence comes from Clitarchus hookeri, assembly GCA_002778355.1. Lineage (NCBI taxonomy): Eukaryota > Metazoa > Arthropoda > Insecta > Phasmatodea > Phasmatidae > Clitarchus > Clitarchus hookeri. The sequence goes on along the minus strand of NQII01000006.1, from coordinate 1,513,366 downwards.
TCTTTGCAGGGAATAGGATCCCATAGTTTGGGTTGGCCCCCAACTACGTGATTTGCTTGATATTATTTTATACCTAATGCCACTATGCGGCTCGTGTGTTAATTTATCGAAATCTATAGAAAAGTGTCCCATTTAAACATGCACGGGGGAGGCTTGAGCTCACAGCATCCTTAACTCTAATCTTTCGTATCATAGATTGGAGCATTTCTGTTCTAACACAGGCCAGTTGAAACCGCAATTCATGGAACTGTTGTCAAATGTGCAAATAAATTTTTAAACCCATCACTTACATAAGTACAAATTATTCAGAGTGTAGTAATTAATTTTTCAAAACTGCTATTCTTATATTCTTAAGAAGTTTCGAGCTGTATTCTTTAGTTGGTTGATGCCTCTTCGATTACTTCATTCATTTGTTAATATACGTATTTCAACATTTATTTTATATGCCATTGACATATTACAGCCAGTTTTCGTTTATGTATCACAAATTTAATACATGTACGTCTTAATGTTAATGACTTAATGATTTCCGGTTTACGTATTTTCAAGCATTTTGCATGTACGTTATCTTAGGACCAATTATACATGTTTTACTATAATAATCTCATTGCGAGTTATTACTTAATATCATAAAATCTGAAAAATATATTTTCATTTTATAGGTGTTCAATACAGTTTCTCTAATTGAAAAGATGTTCTTACAAAATTCGGGTCTGATTCTTGGTCAGCTTGTCATTGCTTATTTTAAATTCGTATACATGTCTGATTTAAAAAACTATTATGAAAATATCACAGTGATGTGGTTGTGTTTGCAGCAGAAAACATTATGAGTATCAAGGACACTCACACCATTGCTGGACTGTGGCCTGAAACTAAATATCACATCAGAGTTACAGCAGAAAATAAATCTGGGTCAACAGTGGCTGAGTACATGGTATTCACACTTCATGCTGATGGAAATGGAGGTACAATATCTGGTAAATATTTCGTTTCTCTTTATAATAACACCTATGTCATTAACTGTATTTTATATTAAGTGAAATGCATATTTAGATATATCTAAATTTTAGTAAGGAATTACATGTAAATTAAAATATCTGTAAACCAGAATCTTTAATATAACAATTTTTACACAATAGTCTATAGCCACATAAATTTTACATAACTGCTCATAATGTAGAACTATCTCTATATAAGCGGATGACTATTTTCTGTTTGGGCGTTGAGGTTATGAAAATGGCATGATTTTTTTTAAAAACATTATTTCAAAATTTAATTCAGCTTGTGGAAAAATATTTTCTCCAATTAATGAAAACATATACTGTGTGATAAATGTATGTATATGTGTCTGTTTATTTATTTGTGTGAAACTGTTGTTCGTATGTATTTAGTTATTCACAACCCGTCGAATGTTAAATCAAAGGAAGGGGTTCAGGATATTTTCATGTTAAGCCTCTTTGCAGCTTGAAAAATTATCTGAATGTCTTTAAGGGGAGGTATAGCGTGAGGTATGTCATATGTGGTATTTTAGATGTACACAGATATTTACTTATGTGTTGGGTCTGGAAAATCTCGCATTCAGAACTATCTGTGTGCTAGACTCCACGTTACTATGTATTTAGGAGCTTTCTGTACATTGGCTACTGCTTCAGTGTTTAGCTAAATGTACCTGAAACCAAGTGGCACAGGATTCGGTGCGTGTTTCCTGGCAGGTCTGTTATTGGCTCAGAGTGTACCTGTGTGTGTCTAATAAACTGTGATGCAAACGTAAACATGACAGAAATGTACATGCACATTAAAAAATGTTGTGAACCGAACAGAACATGTCCTGTAATAATACAAATGCTAGTAGTTGTACAAGCATTTTTTTTTCTAAACCTGTTGCTTTTTTTTTAATGCAAAAATATGATTTGAAGAACTACACAAACATTCTTGCAGTAATACTGACACTTTATAAACCGCTGAAGACTTCTTCGAACAAGCCCAAGTGGTTTGTACTAATAGCAGTTGAGTCATCAGTTCCAATAATGTATTTAGCAAGGACAGCTGTCTCGACAGAGCAATGAAAATGTTATGCATGTGTTGAAATAGTCGAAAAGTAGTTTTTATACGTTTTATGGCTATTTGGTTTTAAAATGTTTACTATGATTTTGTTAAAAGCTGTACATTTTGTCGAAATTAATTTTGCTATAATGTGTATGGAATATTCGTGTTCCAAATAATTAGATTCGACGTACTTAATTGAAAGTTTAAAAAAGGTTTTGTCATGTAAAATGCTTATATCTATTTTAAATTAAAAAAATTTCATATATTAGTTAAATATTGGACGTCATTACAGACACAGCAGAAGGGATGCACTAAAAATTTGTATAACTAGAACTGACATATTCGTGTATAATTACAAAACTTTGTTGAATCACAGAAGTATATGTTTTTTATATACAGCGTTCGTTCAATTGCAAGAACAGCGTTTGTTGAATAAAGAAAAAAAATTGTGTTGTTACAAAGCAATAGTAAACAGCTGCGTGTCATTCATCACTTCTGGGAATTCCACACATTCTGAGAATAGCCTACCTGGCTCGAGGAGAATTGCACTTTTAAAAGGATTGAAAAGAATTTGTTCCTCCAAATTATGAGTTTGCAACATTAATATTGTAACAGTACATGCCAAGTTTTGTAAATTTATGTTATTTTAGCTGCGATAGTACAAATGTGTAATTTTCTTTTCAATATTTTAAGAATTTAAGAATTATTTATTAATTCATATTTTTTATTCGGTGATGTTTCTCTAAACAGATAAATGTAAAAAGTGTGTTGCAAAACACGAGTACATTCACATGGTTTCGCATAGCTTCCGTTGAATAAAATATGAAAGGTGACAAAAATAAGACACAGAATGAAAGTAAAAAGAAAATAGAACATCTACGAAAAATTCAACAGCTATTTGCAGCATTCATTTTCTTCTGTATGTCTTCCGTACGTCTTTATTTTGACGTGGGACCAACATACTCCTTGTAATAAGGTGTTAAACTAATTACAGTTCTGCTGCGAGCTCAGTAAACATTTGCTGTTCTCGTTTCAACGCAAAATACAGAATATTACCACGATAATAAGTTATTTAATGTAGGTATAACCTGTAAGAATAGTGCACTATGTACGAATCCATCTGTGGCGTAGTGGTTAGCGTACATTCTTCTGATGTAAAATTTCCGGGTTCGATTCTCGTCACCACTCTGGGACTATTCAAAGTCGTAGATAACTTTGGACATGTCTGACTGGGCCGCATACAATGTGTTCCGTGCAATCCTAGCATACCTAAATTTTTATATAATATAAACTACTGTGAATCGTCAAAAGACTAATTACTTTGCAGAAATCCAAATAGTAGCTTGTGATTTTGCAAGAAAATAATGGGAGAATTAGTACACACATTTTTGTGATTATACGGAATAACCTATGGTAGTTTACGGTACATTTTTGTACAAATACTTACTATATCTGGAACATTTTTCAATCAATTTCTCGAAAAATTTACACGGATTTCTTGTAGTGTTACATAATTTTTTTTCAACTAGTATCCAAAAAATTTGTTAATAAAATTACAAAAAAATCTTTGCTTGTGTGCATGAAATCTAGTTTGTCCAGAAATGAGTTAGCGAAATTTTCCAGCCCATACTTATGAATTTATATCCCGTGCATCCACTGAGGGCGGGAAGTGACAATTCGTATTAAACATATACAAATAAAGTGAGTACATATCTTTAACAGTGGGTATTGTTTCATCAGATTCACTGGTGACAGACAGCAATTTGCCTGCATTGTGCACGAAGAATCGCACATGGTGTAATAAAGAAACCGAAATGGCGACAGAACAAGTATTTCGCGAGAATGGTTTTAATATGAACGGCTGAAAGTTTTTCTCCTTGCTGACGACCTTTGCTTATCCTGTTATAGAATTTCGGTATATGTAAGCAGCAAAACCGTACCAACTTTACCAGAGTAAACATGATTATCAGGAATGGAAAATTCTAATGTTTCAGCACTCTTGTATTCGAAACATGTATTTCTAAGTAGCTTGTGGGAAAAAATTCTAATAATTTCTGTGGTGTACATACTTCTCTCAAATAAAAGATAACTGAACCTACCAACTTGTGGTTGTATATTTCTACCAAACCCAAAAGTAGGGAGTGTAATTTAAAAACATAAATAACTGGTTTTCAAAAATAAGCAACGAAGTAATTTATATTTTCGTTTCTGAACGCGAAGAGAAGTGTCGTCAACTATATATTTAATGAAAATTTATAGAGTAATGTGCAGGAATTTTGACTAATAAATAACTACTATTGCGCCAGGGAACTCGTCAGTCTTCATGATCTACTGTCTGTTCATTCCACAACTACAACTAGATAGAACTCAAGGTGGTCGTTGCGAATTCGGGAACATGCTCTAGCCGGGAAAAATATTTACGGTTTCGTTAACGTAGGGAACCGCATCATATAACAACGCAAAACCAGTAACATTGTTGAATGTTGGAATAGGAGGCTGGCAGGTTGTTTCGAAAAGATAAACCGGATTTAAAATGCTGTATCCTAAAGTTGAGTAACAGAGAAACACGCGGTAAAGGCCGAAAAACATGTCTGACATAAAAAGTTTTCTAACAAATTATACAAATAATATAATCCCCCTCCCAAGGGGCTCTAAATCATTTAGGTGCCGACTCGGTGCTCGGTTGTGAGCAATGCTGGGGTGCCACTCATCAGCGAGCATGTCCGTTCACTGCTAAGAGAGGATTGAAATGTTTCACTTGGTTGCCGCTAGGTGCCTCCCTCGTGCATAGATGGAGAATAGTCAGCATGCGAACTCCCGACAGTATGCGATATATGACACCAAAACAGAAGGCCTTTTGCATTCCACAGTTTAACAGTTCAATATCTGTGACAACTGTGCAGCATGATTTTCTACGACAATACGGCACTGTACTCCCTATTGCTTCGAGCTCGGCATTGGCATGAACAGTTTCGACAAGAATGTGGTTTGATTAAAGGGAAATTAACAGTTCACACTTGTGTTTCCGACGAAGATGTTGGGGATCATCCGGCAGATTATTCTAATAATTCCACGAAAATCTACTCGTCGTGCCATCCGAGAGCTAGCCATTCCTCATATGACTATGACTGTCTGGCGTGTTTTGCGAAAGCATTTACTATTCAAACAATACAAAACCAAAATAATACACGTCCTATGCTAAGGCATGTTGCATTTTGTGCATTCATTCTCGAAAAGTAAATGGAAGATGACACTTTACTTTCACGCTTGGTATTCAGCGACGATGCCACGTTTCATCTCAGTGGTACAGTGAACTGCCACGATGTACGGATATGGGGATTACAGCAGCTACATGCCATAGTCGAGCTTCAGAGAGACTCTCCTAAAGTGAAAAAGATCTGCATCGTATCTCGAGAAAAGGTTTATGATCCGTTATATTTTCATGACAGCACTTTCACGGGAATATCATAAATGAAAATGATGCAGAACTGGCTTTTCTCGGAGTTACTGGCAGAATCCACTGTTTCCATTTTCCAGCAGGACGGAACACCACCGCACTGGCACTTGCAATTTCGATCATTCCTGAACAACGAGCTTCCGCATCGATTAATCGACATGCTTATTTAGCATTGTGATTTTTTCTATTGGGGGTTTGTGACGGATACAGTTTATGTGCCACCTCTTTTTGCATTAATGGACGAACCTACGAAACCGTATAAAAACAGCAGTGGCTGCAATAACACTATAAATGCTCGCTTGACTCTCGTGTATATGTATGCCGTGCGTCTGCTTGGGGACATATAACGCATGTGTGATTATTGTAAGCGAAAATTTTATGTCAGGCATATATTTCTTTCTTTAGCGCATGGTTTCCTGTTTCTGAGTGAAAAAAATATGGCCATTAGAAATCGGAGGAGACTTTTTGTAAGATTCTGCATAATGCCAATCCTGCAATAACTACCAAAAACTAGTCTTCAAAATTAAATCATTATGTGAATTATGCATAATTCAGTGTACAATTATAACAATTATATATTTCTATTTAACACTTAACGTAAACAATTTTGTACCAAATACAAATATTATAAAAATATTTAGCTGAAACGTCTGAACTGAAAACAAAGTGAAATTAAGTTTATTAAAAAGTTCATATTGACAGATAATATTATGTATATATTGTATAATTTAATTTGTTAATTATTAACCTAATCCGGTCATTTAATTATTGTAAAAGCATTCATCACTACTTAAATTTGTTCAGTTTTATTAAATAATGTTGAAATACAAAATGCTTCTACAATCGTACATTTATAAAATTAACATGACGTACGCTCATCGTTTTAACGATATAAAATGATTATTTAACTCTAATTCTGGTAGCAATTTTAATTCATAATATTAATTAACTTTGGAGAGGTGTTTATACATCATAATGGGCTTACTGCAATAAATAAATAATCAACTTATAAAAATAATTTTTGTTAAACATCATCGAAAATATATAAAAAATATTTTAAAAAGTGTTTTATCTATACCTATATGACAAAAAAAAACACTTAATTATTTTTGCCGAAAAAACTGCGTTCAGCAGAAGAAATTTTCCACAAAATTCAATAGGAATACGCTGCTTAGGAACATTTTTAAACGGGGGGGGGGGGGGGCATATGATAGGTACATATGGGCATTTTCGCATGTACATTCGAGAAAATGCATCACTATTATGGGGATTATAAAATGTCACTATAAGATTTCGAATTTGTAAGTGACAAATGTATATTTTACGAAGAATTGTAGTCTGTGAGTCTGTGCTAAATTACAGGATTAAGTTTGGTGTAAACTGCGAGTTCCAATATTTTATAGAATTGCAATAACAGTGTTTGTATTAGCATTCTTTTCACTTTTTTGACGACGTATGCAATGTTTTATGGAATGTAGAATGATGCATGACAAGTTTCACGTACAGCATGAGCTGTTTCATATAGCCCTAAAAGTATTGTGACACTTCCAAGCGAAATTTCCCCAACTTAAAATTGCATATAAGAAACGCAACTGCAATATACTTCACGTATTATATATTATTCAACAAACGGTAATTGTGTTGGTGAAAATTTGCACTCTATTTGTAGTACCCATTAGAGGCATTCCTTGTCGAGCGTAAAACAAAACAATGTGAAAATGGTTTTCAAGGATTTCCTGGATGAAATTTGCTGTATTTCATTTACTGATGATATGTAGTTGATGTGTAAGATTTAAAGCAAGTGATTTAACATATAGCTTACTTGATGCTATTCCGCACCTGTAGGATACAGAATGGTTCATAGGGTCTGAGTTACCTTTCTGGTACAGACCATGGGCGCCTTGTTTGTTGAATAGGGGTAGTAAACAATAACTGTAGTCACTCATTGATTCAATTTACTACTTGGTTACATTGTCTCAAAATAAATATACAGATACAATTCCGAGATGGTACTTTGCGAGTGGAGGGCCTTAAAGACTAAATAACGTACTCGTGCTATCTGTTGCCAACGTTTGAGAGGGGGGGAAGCTAGGCATCGGGGAGGTTTCTTTGAGTGAAGACGTTGATACTTAGCTCCACTGGTAGTTCTGGGTGTTCCGATGGTAGGTTGAAGTCCTGTGCTTCGGGCGGCTTTACACAAGCCCTGGCTTCTATGACAAACCTCCACGACTGTTGCTCCAGGTTCTCTTCTCGGCGGACGATTCCACAACACGCCTCTTCTGGTGACCTCACGATCCGACTTACTCTCGCGAACTTCTGATCCGACTGACCCCTTCCTTGCCACACAAGTTGGCTTTTAAACCCTCTGGATGCCCTCCTTAGAACCTTACAGGTGTCTTCCCTCGTTGGGGAATGGGAGGGGGTGACCTATGCCCCAACGGCCAAACACTGTCCGCTCTTTTTACTCGTCTAACTAGAGGTGTGTTGGGGCCAATCTAGCTTACTTCTGCATTTTCGCGGCATGTGCATATGTTCTCCATTTGGTAGGGTATGAGGAGACTCGTGGCACAACTGCCAAGCTCTGTCAGCACTTTTCTTGTGTATCTCGGGTGGGTAGATGATATTCTAGCAGCTGGCCTCCTTGGCCCCTGTCTTAATTCTCTTGTAGGCGAAAATCGCTAGTCTACCTCGGCATGACCTCGGCACGTGTTAATGGCTTGTATGTCCTCTTGGGTCGACCTGACCTTGCTGAGCGTGTCCAGCGGCGCATGTCTACTGTAGGCACTCGCGGGGAGTAAGATGACAGGGGGTGGTGTCAGCAGTGCTTCTACTTAACAATATGCATTATGCATCATTATATTTTTGAATTGATCTACAGCAAATGCATAACAGTTTTATACATTAACAATGTTATAACAGTGGTTTTCATAGTAGACATTTATTTATAGCTTTGTAAAAAAGTAACACTAAAATTATGGTGCAGGAGGTCAAAACGATGCTAAGAAAATTATTTGTAAAATCTGACCTGGAACAAAATGCATTAAGTACATATTGTGTATTATTTTTAAGTAATCTCATAGAACATTGATATTCGAAAGTTTAAATAGCATTATAATATTTCTGTATATTCTTCGAGATTCTCTAGAGGTAAATTAAAAGCGAAGTGATTGTTTGAATATTCAGTAACTGTGAAAATATCAGGTTTCCAAATAAAGTAAATTCAGGAGGTTATAGATAACAAATGTAGGGCTATCCTGATCATGTAACCATGACATGTGATACGTTTAATTCGGCAAAGTATGTATACTAGATAATAATAGTTTTTTTATATTTTGGTAATTACAAATAAAAAGAATAAACGCTATTGTTTAAAATGTCTAAAAACATAGTTTTACTACGACACCGAAACTGAATTTTTCCACATAGGTGATGATTAAAAATTAGCTTCAAATATCGGCCAAAAATATAATTTGTACCACCTCATATAAATGGCATCAATGTCCGTTATACACACCATGAAATTCGGATTTTGAAGTATATGGCCTCTTTTCTATGTTATTGTCTCTGAAATCTGCAATTATTTTATTTCACGTGTCATCTCTTGAATAAAAAAACTATTCCTGCAGGCAGCAAACCAACGTGTGAATTTTAAGGTAAGATCTAAATATTCCGAAAATAAAAATTTCACTAGCGTTTTGGAAAAATTGTGGCCATTCGCGGCAGGGACCTAGAGCAAGCAAGTAGAGAGCGACAGGACATTGTGATGAGGTAAGCTTTTATTTTGAGCTACAAACTGTAAAATCGTAACGCTTTTGATATCAACATAAACACATTCATCAAAGCACATCAATACGATGAAATGCTATGAATTCGAGCGTTGACTACCTGACGACACGAAGAAAACGGATCAAGGAAACCCAGTTTTTCCAACATAAAAATCTCTTTTTGGTAACTTTGCTTCTTCTTTCCTGCTGTTCGTCCAGGAGGAAACTGCTATACATAATTTTTGGGGTTAATTTCTAGTACTTTCTACAACTAGGCATTGAAAACTGGTGACTCGTCATTATCTCTAAGTCCTTTATATCTTCATCGTCCTTCTAGCAAATTTCAATATAAACGATCTTTGTAAACATAACAGCGGCAAGAGACAAAACATCAAGTTGAACAGTGCAGCAACTGAGCAACTATCGCGTCAAGACATAAAATTATGATTGTGTAATTTGTTAATTTTGCAAACCAACTCGCAGCAATGAAGAAGTATTGTGTATTTAGGTGTTGGCAACGTGATTCTGTTCCGAGAAAATAATGACTCCAAAAGGCTCATGCATCGCGCAAGTAAAACGGTGAAATTATTAGAAAAGTAAATGCTTTATATATTTGATGATTCTTACACATAAACGCTTAAAAAACAAACGCAAAAAAATATTTTCAGTATTCAGAAATGTTTTCTTAAATCAACGTTAAGACATGTAACTACATTACCTTCGTCGTTGCCAACTTTACTGAGTACTTGCCTGTCTCCGTGCTCATTCAAATATGTGCATGTAGGGGTAGTGACGTTTTTTAAAGATTTGTTTTCAAAAGTGCTTAGTTTGCCATTAACAGCATATACATATGAATGTAAGTCATCTGCATTGTTCCCCGTTGAGCAAGCAGGGTTTGCCCTCGCGTTCTACTCCATCATCGTAATTAACATCCCATTATGATAATTACTTTTCCTGGAAATTAAGTAGGCGCAGATACCTGATAAAAGAGTGTTTTGTCTTAAATAGAAAATATTTTTTTACGCCATATGTCCACAGAGGGTTGAACTATATCAAGAATTTCCCGTAATAGTTACAAAACTCGTAAACAGTAGCTATACACAAAATCTACCTGTGCATTCTCATGGAAACTTTCACCGTTCTGTATGCTGTCAGGAATTTCACCTCTTACATGACTTGCAATTGCTCCAAGCAGAAATAGTTTATTTAAATGGGCTTTATTCTAGGATGCGAATTCCAAAAAAAGTAAAGGAAATGTATTTTATAAAATGTGTATACACCTCGAGTATGTGCTATAAAGACTACCCTGTGTGCTTATCTCATGTAAAAACGTGGGCCTTCGCGAGCTAACGGGTTATGCGTAGTATGATCAGATCGTGAGAAGACTCCATGGGTGATCGTTTTACAGGTAGCAAACCTTGAGTATTTTACATTTATCACATACAATGTTTCCATTTCTCTCTGGAGTCACGTGTTCGCGTCCGGTAAAGCACTCGGCGTGGTAAATATTTGTGCAATTTACACAACGAATTGTTTAGGCACTGGTCCTTCCACAAGATTATTGTTTTGCACACCATTGTGGTCGATAATTTTGCATGATTGTGTTAAAAAATAGCTATTAACAGGGCCGACGGCACCCCGCGCCGCTCGCAGTCTATTGCGGAAAATGCACAACTGTGCCTACTTGCTGTAAAAGTTGCAGCCCCAGGCTCGCCCGACACATTTGCAGTTGGCCGGCAGATCTCATCCTCAAGACATCTCGCGTTGTCCGGTTCGCGGCATGGGCACTGTGTGTCTCGTAATGAATTAGACACGAGCAAGGGTCGCACGCACTTCGGGCAGAATGTTTTTTCTTGTCCATTTTGAGATACACCATTTAATGTTGGTTTTGCCATTAACTTCCCGCGCCATGTAGTCCGGTGCACTGGCTGTCATGTAGACAGCTGTTCACGTCGCGGCTGTTGACCTGCCTGCCTTCGCGCCCCCGCGGGTGGAGCATACATGTTCGGCCGGCAGGGTGGCGGTGACCACGCTCGTTCGCGCCAGGCTGGTTGGTCTACCGCATCCGACGCACGCGCTGAAATATCCGGGGAAAGCGGGTAGCCGCAAGGCACTCTGGCTCGTCCCGTGCTTCACAATGGCGGCGCTCAGGGCTTGTTTTTTGTCCAACACTCGCTACTGTCCAAAATTGCAAGAAATATCTGAAATTAAATGTTGCAGGTTAAATGATCCAAAAGACATTTTAAGTACTTAAAGTCGTTTTACGCTCGTACTTTGGCAGAGTAGGTTACATGTAGACACTGTAAAAAATTTGACACTTAAACGTTGTGTAACATAAACATAACACAGTTACCCTGAACGTCGTGTGACATGAACAAATGTTGTGGTAGGAGACAAAAGGTTCTTAAAAATTTCATGGGGTGTAAACACACGTAAACAATTTCCACTGAATTTCCAAATTTACTCTGCTACAAACGTTACTCTGCAAGTCGCGAGACGTAAACTGATGTGATTAAGGCAAAAATTACACTTGAACGTTGTGGGACATAAATAAATGCAAACGAGGTACTCTGAAAGTAGTGGAATGTTACTAATGAGACAAAATTACACTGGAAAATCGTGGAACGTAACCACGTGCAACAAAGGTACACTCGGATGTTGTAGAACGTTAACTTATGTGCAATGCCCTAGTTCACCACACTTGACGAAGTCACACATTTTTTCACCCTTCTTGTTGTAGAATAGCCCCACAAGATAGGAGAGCCATAAGCCGCGAGGGGGTTCCAGGGATGATGATGAGAGTGCCCACCTTACATTGACTTTCAGATTAAGGGGGTTGACTGGTGAATATTCCCAGCATCATAATTCAGAGCATGAGTTATATGAGAGTCGTTTAGTCGACAGCCCATGGGTCACTCGAGTCCTTAGAAGATCTATGGTGATTGCAGAAGTAGATGGAGCATGCATTCTAGAATACCTACCTTGTTTTCACCATTATTTTGGCGAAGTTGTTAGCCAGCTCGCACGCTTTTATACTCACTTTTGTTGTGCTGCAAGTAGGTGCTGCACCGTAAGTATCCAGACGGGACCAGAACCAATAAAACGCAATAAGTATTTTTATAACTAGTGTGACTACTTTCCTAAACATGAGTGAAATTATTTTTCAAATAATATCTTAAAAACTGAGTTTGTAGGAAGCACTTTACATCTCATTGAAAGCAATAACTTTAGAAACTAAACCAGAAACTTTCGGAACATAAGTGAGACAATTGCAAATACACAAATGTCTTACCCAGGACTTAAACCCACAAAATCTCGTACTATAAGCATTCGTGCAATCCACTGCATTGCGTAGGACGGATTCGGAGCATCAACTTAGGATTCAATCAGTCTAATGTTTTAAATCATAGGGTTTACTAATCTAAAATTTTTGTGGTGACTTAATTTTGAAAATAAGTTACTGATCCACAAAAAATAATTAAGATTACATGGCCTACCGTACAGATACTAGTATGAAGGAATTTTATAGAAATCGATTGCTTGATCCCTGAGATACAACATACAAAACTTATTATATTTATTTTATGCTTTCATACAAAATTGCCGGATAATACGCTCTATATACGATGCTTCGAATGTACTCTCTCTAAATACAAATTTAGGTTGAATTTGGTTAAATTGTTTGATATGTATGTCAAACTTACCTAAATTATTTAATAAGCTGCCATTTTGAACATCGTTGTCTGACCCATTTAAATCATAAAAGTAAACATGGCCTTCTGTATCATTTATGGTGTGCACAATCTACTATATAAAAATAAGTCGGGTTTTCCTTCCTGACGCTATAACTCCAGAACGCACGAACCGATTTCCACGGTTTTGCATTCGTTGGAAAGGTCTCGGGCTCCGTGAGGTTTATAGCAAAGAAAATTCAGGAAAA
>NQII01000006.1:1464385-1495921 GCA_002778355.1 Clitarchus hookeri | reverse complement strand
TTTTTTTTGCATTTTTCAGCCATACGGTAAGTTGTATCATAAAAATAGGTCATGCAATTATCTAAACAAATTGTACTTACACCTATTTTCCTAAGAGTAACCACTTCTGAGATATAACGATTCAAAAAGTTGAAAAAGTTGTGTTCTTCATAATATGCACACGTTTCCACGCCACCTGTGAGGTAGTGTACTTGGCGCGTTTTTTTTAACGTTGTTTCACCAGTAGGCTTATTCCACGATCTATTTTTTGAACTAACTTGACCGCACTAGATTCCTTTGCTACAGAAATTGCCATAGATCAAATCAAAAAACGAAATAAACAACTCAAAACAGCAGCAACTATATAAAAAAAAAAGAAATGAATACATCCATCTCCACTCCAAAAATTAGAAATCAATTATTCAAAAAAATTACATGCTTCAATAGCTGCTCTATGATGTAGACTGCTGCTTTACATATAATGCTATAAAGCAATGCTCAACAACATTACCCTACAATTTAACACTACACAAAAAGTTTCGCAAAAAAAGGATACAGGTTGCAGTGCCTGCTGGGTGTTCCCAACATACCACCTGACTTACCATGTAGAACACCCCGGTACCTCACCCAGTGGCACTGCTAAAACGTCTCCGTCACCACCTCCAGCATCTTCTTCATCTGTTGTGTCCAAATCCGAGCCCAGGGGAATAATGAAAGGAGCCATTTCTTCAATGTCTTGATGGACCTCACTCTGCCAGGCCTCTGCAATTATCTTCTCCGCGTGATCCACAAATTTTGACCATCTGAACACATTATTATTCATGTCAGAAATACTGTTTCAGTACTAAACCATAGCAAAGGAAATGCTGAAAGTGTAATGTTTAAGTATCAAAGAGAGTTAATACGGAGCTTGTCAAGTGTGTCTATGAGACAACAGAACAGTCCAGAAAATAACACAGAAAAACAAACAGTTCACAAAAAAGATATCCAAAAGCATNTGCCAGAAATACTGTTTCAGTACTAAACCATAGCAAAGGAAATGCTGAAAGTGTAATGTTTAAGTATCAAAGAGAGTTAATACGGAGCTTGTCAAGTGTGTCTATGAGACAACAGAACAGTCCAGAAAATAACACAGAAAAACAAACAGTTCATAAAAAAGATATCCAAAAGCATACGTAAGTTAGTAAATAGTATGAGTTAGTGCACAGGATAAGTTGATTTAATAGTTACAGGTTAAGTAGAAAGTCAGAACAGAGGTTATTGGAAAAGACTAGACAATGGTTATTACACAACAGCACATACAGTATATACTACTGATGGGGATGAAGAGTTGGACCATGAATGAGAGTGAGGAGAACTATGCTACTGTACTACACTCTACACGCGCCAGCTTCCAGGTGTAGAAACTATGGTATCATACTATCCTGAAATAACTGTAACTCTCAAGATAACACATAGGGACCTCACAACTGCTCGGTAAAACACATGAAATTCAGGCTGGGGAAAAAAATGACAAAAATACCTCTCGGGGGTTACCACGTCAAGGGACTCTTTCCAAATGGTCTCTACAGCTACATTATCAAACTTTCACCCCCTGCCCATGTGGCTCTTGTAGTGCCTCTTTGCCTGGGCCCACACAAAATCTCAATGGCATTGTAGTGGCAATGGTAGGGAGGGAGACGTAGCACATGATGGTTCATTTCACGAGCCATTTCGTCGATCACATACCTAGTAGTTACATGTAACAAAAACACAATGTTAATCGGCGCAAATGAAAAGTAAGATTGCAGAACAGAAACAATCACTATGTCAACAGAGAGTCCAACTCACCGCTTTGGAGGCAAATTCGCTTTAGCCACTCCAACCAGTTCGGCCTTCAAGGCTGTAGAAGCAAACGGAATGTTGTGCTCCTGCAGCCAATTGATGATGGCATCCTTCCTCCAGCTACTGTTGGGGAACTTCTCCAGCTGAAATCACCACACGATACAACAAAACATAAACTTTTTAATAGTTGGTTGTTGCAAAGTATTTATTGGATACCAAACGTATGATCGGATACATTTTTATAATGCGAACGTGATAAGAATGTCTATAACTACTGTGCTAGACATTCATAAATTTTCTATCATATTACATGTAACTTTTTTCCTGATACCTGTGTTGACTAACAGAGAATTTAACGTGTCACAAACAATATAAACATTTTATTTATTCAAAAACAAAACGTTGAAGCTCCCACCTGTGTGCTGTGATATGGTGCATTGTCCATGACGATGACACTAGGCTCCTGCAGGCCTTCCAGCAATTTCTTCATCCATTTTTGGAAAGTGTCACCTTTCATTTCTCCATGGTAGTCTCCTTTCGCTTGACCTGCAACAAACAACAAACCCGCTCCCGGCACGAAGCCATTACGCCCTCCAGCATGCACTACGACGAAACGTTTACCTTCACCCACACACCGCCTCTTTGCGGTGTGGACCGTATCATCCTGCCANCACCTCTTTGCGGTGTGGACGGTCTCATTCTGCCAGGTCTTCGGTATGGTGCCTGAACGCATAATTACAAATTAGTATATAACTATCAAAAAAATGTGAAGTGGTTCCAAAACATACACTGTACATCACAGCATACCTTTAGAAAAAATCCATGTTTCGTCGACAAAAATAAAGTTGGTGCCCTTTGCCTTTTCTTCCATATACCTCCTCAAAAAGAAACACCTCTGGATCTTGATGTTGTCATCTTCAAGCATCGCCTTTCTTCCGTCAACGTTTCTCCACACGAAGCCGATGTTATGCATACGATGGTACAACTGTGTCCTCTTGCCATGGAAATCGAGGTCGCTGTCTTGAATTTCCTTCAAAAGTGTAGCGAGGGTGATGTGATATCCTGTAAGATCATGTAAGAAATAATACGACAGACCTGATACCACACAACATAGATCAACTTAACAGCTCAACTTGACTTAGCACCGTGTATGTGTGTTTGCGACTGTCTCGTAGCCAATGAAAATAGTGTCGTTATGAAAGTGGTATTCTGAGTATTCATTCGTTTCGAAGGCAAGCACATTCAGATATCTTCGGCTATATTGAATACATGCCCCTACACTACCCAAGCCTTGTTGTCTGCTTGTGTGTTCGGCAACCTACAAGAAAAATATAACTAAGAATATTTATATCGGAATTGCAGGCATGTGTACAAACATTGTATTTAGGACCAAATTGCAAATAATAATAATATTTATCATTTACAGTTTGCAATAAACCGACAAAATTATACCCTTCCAACAGTTCATGGCCAATTGGTACTTTTCCTACGTATCCAGACCGACTCGTGACGACAAACTACTATAGTTTTAAGCTTAGAATACCAACTAACCAACTAGTCGGATGGGATACTACTTTTTTCATCGGAACGAAAACTTAGAATAGTCTCCCTACCCATTCAAAGACATTTATCACCAACTTTTCTCGTCCTTGGTTATTTACAACTTAACACCCATTTCCTTAACAGTACACTTTATAAAACTTCATGTGTTTTACTCTATACCATAACATAATAATTACATTAAAAATATTGTACCTTCTCTGTACATCCTGTAAATGATACTTCGAATTGCCCCAACAGTGAAATCATCGATGGTCTCAATGGATTTTAGGTCTTGCGGTGTTTTCTTCCCCTTCTTACAAGGGGTGGCTGCCTCACCAACATTGGTCTTGTAATATCTGAAACATAAATCATAAATTTCCACATACTGGAACAAATATATGTGACCCATGTCTACTAAAAGAAACATTTTAAAAGCACCTTTCAGTATCATGTCAAAAAGCTAAAACAATAAGCGACATACGAGGGAATGACATGAATTCCATAAATATTTATGAGAATGTTACAAAGACTATAATCATCGCAATGTATCATGGTCCATACACAAGTCGGATATCACTATGAATGGACGTTAAAAAAATGTAGCATCTTTTGAAGAAACATGTTGTTAGCGATACCGTACATCAGGTATTGGAAAATACAGATGAGAGGGGCTTCAACTGGAGTAACCAATGCCTGATACCTATTAAACTAACCTAAACTAACACAGGGCAGAGCACATCACATTGTCACACATCATTTGTAAACAAACCCTTGTATGTTTTTGGTATCAGTAACTGTAGTTGACTCAGAAACTGAATTATGGTCCTTTTTAAATTATGCAAATTAGGTTGGCTATGCAGCACTGAAAGTGAAAAATATGACACTGATAATCTACAATAACTAAAAGACAATGGCTGTAGAACAGCGGTGTATGGGAAATGCATTAATTCACAATTGTTTTCTTAAAAGATTATGACTGCGATTTCATTGATTACGATGTCCTCTCGTGTTTCGTGAAGTGATACAGATATGTTTAATAGTAGGGGAAGTTCTAATTATATCGACTGTAATCTATTTAGTGATTTATAACAATGGCAATTAATGCCGCAATGTAACTTCTAAATACAAAACAAGCAGTTCCTTCGGAATCTTACAATGCACCATCTCTCCATAACCTATATAAAATTAATTGGCTATAACATACTCACTATAGAGGCAATTTTCCGTACCATTGTTAGATTTCTTTATAATAAATTTCCACTGTATATATCGGGTTGTTTATGAAGAATCCCTCGCAGGGGTACACAAATTCAAACACAAAGTAATTTTTATTTTTAATTAAACATTGTAATACCACCTTTTGGTTAGGTGATTCATACACTCATATTTGAGTCTTTATAATCCTACAATCCTAGGTTAGCGTAAAACCTAACAATCCTAGGTTAGTTAAAAAATTTAAAATATTGATTCACCCATCGTGGGGTTAGGTTCTGTTAGGTTAGGTGGGCACATATTACGAAATTAGTCAGACTTTAATGCCCCTCGTATATTAGTGTTCTGCATTATTAGCAGAGTGGAAATATAAGATTTTCCGTTAATAATTTTTATTTTTACAGAAAACCCCATAAACTTAATAATTACCGTAATAAAATGGCAAAAAGACACGTAGACAACGTTCGACGACGTTATCAAGTTATTAACCAATTTTCTTTATGTTCTTGTAAACACATTTCGTCGGACAACATAATTGACCTTAACATACGCAACTTGCAAACGCAATGGTTAATACTATAGATATTTTAACATACCTTAGCACTGTATATCTGGAGAGTTTCAACATTTCTGCCACTCTTTCCACGACGTTGCAGGGTTGCATTTCCCCTCGCCTAATTAGTGAATACAAAGATTCGGCGAGGTTAATTATGTCCTGTTGGCGTTGGTGAGTCGTAACCTCTCGTTTCTTCACCTTGCTACAACTCATGACTGCACACAAAAACTACCGCAACATACAACGTAAAATACAGTAAATAAAATTTTAAGCAAACCTGAAATAAATTTAAAAAATATTAAACATGTTAGAACGCACTACGAGTAATATCTCATACAGGTTACTGAAGCAAAAGGAACCTGTACGAGAAAGTTATCACAAATTAAAATCATACGTTATGAAAACCAAATAATAAAGAGCGGATATTAGTAAAAAAAAACCGATAAATGAATTATTATAGGTTAAACAAGAATCCCACATATTCTCTGGCACGTGTGTAGACCACACCCAGTCAACAACACAAGGAACGCTGGTTAGTAAACAAATGGCCGCTCTACTTTCACCTTGAGCGGGATCATGTAACTTTGCAAAAGACGTTGAAATCTAAATACGTTAGCATCTCGTCATTAATAATTGGCATAATATGATAAAATTCTTTTCGACACCAATTTGTAAGCGATAAATCAACAATTATGTTAAAACTTTGCAACTATTTCCTCTCTTTGTGCTGGCAACCTAACGGCATAACTGTATCCGCGCTCGACGCTGTTTGTAATGTTATATGCATGTAGCTAACGGCTAGGGTGTTTTTTCAAAGGTTGATTTTCAAAAGTTTCTTCCAGTCGTGAACCGACTGTAGACTAGTTATGTCCTTCTGGCTACCAAGATTTTATTTAATATGGCAAATTATTTTCATATGTTGTGTCCGCATGCTAACGAATTCGGCCAGGGTCACCCGGAATCTTGTTTACTCAAAGTTACTAACTCCGTATGTCACTCGTTTTGAACAATAACATCAATAAAAGGATTAATACTTAACGTGAACATTCTTAGTGTGTTATTAACACACAACAGTTTCAGGCATGTTTCAGCTCTTAATTGTACCCGAGCAGCTGTGGGTAAATGTAAATTTCTAGGCTTTTTATTTTTGTGTAAACTCAGTTTCAAGATATACGTTTTCTTTATATAAGTATTACATTGTAAATATTTTGCAGTTATGAATGTGCTGGTGCTAGAATTGTTATTTAAAATGCAGTAAGTCATGTTCTCGTAAAAAAAAGCGCAAGCGAAAATTCTTATTTTATATACTGTATGGATTATTTGTGTGGATGGACGTTTGCAAAACATATACTCCAAACTAACTTGAGAATATATTGTCAAAATTGGAGGTATTTAGCTGAGCTTCTAAACAATAAGTAAGCTATGGTAAAGAACTTATCCAACATACATTTGCATGGAACATGTTCTTGTAGTATATTTTTTGTCGGTAATATTTAGTAGATTACATCTAGTATTTCAGTACCTATACGTTTTGGTTTTTACAAAGATATTTTCACTATTGTTATGAATACTGTGAAAATGAAGTGTTTGTAACATTGAACTAAAATAAAATAACAATTGACATTTTTAAAAGCACTAAAAATAAAAATAGTTTTCTAAGATTTTAGCCGAAAATATTATTAAAATATGTTTTACATTACTTCACTACATCTGCGATACATTGTATGTTATATGACTAGTTTAAGACTGAAGGAAATATATTTCAACCCATGTTCGCAGTGACGTGTCATGTTCACGAATGAAGGAAACTGTAACCATGCGCAAACCATTCGCATTTCCTTGTAACTCTTCATACCTATATTGTACCCAACAATAAGGGTGGAAAACAAAGAAACTGTGTTTATTGTTTCAGTGTAAAAAAAATAAATATCAACGAATATACAGAAACTCATATTGTGGAAAAACTTTGATGACAGTAGTAGTTACTTATCAAAATACAGTAGCGTATAATTTTTAAATTAGTGGAATATAATCGTTTTGTTTGAAAATTTAATCACATGGCCAAGTTTATTCTTACATGCTACGGATGTACACGTGATTACTGAGAGGATAAATGAAATAAGCTGACCAAAGTGCTTACTGTGACCAGCATAAATACTCTTGGACCCCAGTTTTGCATCATTGTAGTCACTGAAGTACAATAGTTGGTTCTTGTGAAAGCACCAGTGCCTGAACAATTCGTTGTGTAAATTGCACAAATATTTACCACGCCGAGTGCTTTACCGGACGCGAACACGCGACTCCGGAGAGAAATAGAAACATTGTATGTGATAAATGTAAAATACTCAAGTTTTGCTACCTGAAAACGATCACCCGTGGAATTTCTCATGGGAGAAGCGTTAGAAGGGGGAGCTTGTACCTTTTACAGTTCTAGGAATTTATCAGTAGCCTTAGTGCAATTTGATTAACCTTTAAAGAGGTGTTGGGGAGAGAAATTAGAAGTGGTGGCATCTTTTCACCTGAGAAACTGATCATCCCTCTCTTGTGGGCAAGTGGTACGGGCAGGGTAGGGAAGACGTAGGCTTCAACTAGGACTGTAAAGGATGCGATTAGACCTCGTTTCGAGTCCTATATAAGGTATACTGGCAATAGATATGACAAATATCAAATTTTTATAAACGAAACATATTTTTCCCGCCCTTTTGTAAGAAAGTGGCATGCGAATAAATAACATTTTTATGTCATATCTCAGGAAATAATTAACAGATTCGTAGCAAATTTTCTAAGTAAATATTACTGTAGAAGGTGGTGTATACTGGTGTGTTTTAAGTGAACCAGGCCATTATTTTCAAAATGGTGACTTTATAAATACTGAAGCTAATTATATTTTATCAACAAAACCAATTCCAAAATAACTTCGTAAATCATCAGTTTCTATTACAACTATCAAATAAGCCTATGCATATCCTCATTTCTCTTCCATTTTATATAATAGCACCATCAATAAAAATACAATTTTTATCTTATATCTCGAGGAACAATCAACACATTCCTACAAAATTTGGCGAAGGTAGGCTATGGTAGGCCATAATAATATGTGTATTTTTTTTAGTATGACACACTTATTTCCATAATGGTGGTTATAAAATAATATTTTTTTTTGTACGAAGCTATATATTCATTTTTACTTAACATTGTACCATGGCACTACATGATCATCGAATGTGTTAATACATTATGGTCCTTAAATTATGGAGGTTTATGACATATCTCAAGGACCAAACAGCCATTTCCAACCAAATATTACACTGGAACATTTTAACTGGTATGTACCAAATTGTGCACACCATAAATACTACAGCGTTCCATGTAAACATTCATGATTAAATGGGTGAGACAATAATGTTCTAAATTGTGGCATCATAAATAATTTGAGTATATGGGATATATANAATAACCTAATTCAATAAAAATTATAAAGTTAGCATTCTACACTGAAGAGCCAAAAAAAACTAGTACACCTGCCTAATATCGTGTAAGGCCCCCCGCGAGCATGCAGAAGTGCCACAAGACGATGTGGCATGGACTCGACTAATGTCTGAAACTATGCAGGAGGCAATCCACAAATCCATAGGAGTGCGCGGCGATGGAGATCTCTTCTGAACAGCACGTTGCAAGGCATCCCAGATATTCTCAATAATGTTTAAGTCTGGTGAATAAGGTGTCCAATGGAAGTGTCTAAAGTCAGAAGACTGTTCCTGGAGCCACTTGGTAGCAACTCTCGATGTGTGGGGTGTCGAATTGTCCTGCTGGAATTGTCCACGTACGTCGAAATGCACAAAAGACATGAATGGGTGCAGGTGATCGGACAGGATGATTACGTATCTGTCACCTGTCAGAGTCGTATCTAGACGTATCAGGGGTCTCATTTCACGCCAACTGCACACGCCCCATACCATGACAAAGCCTCCACCAGCTTGAACAGTCCCCTGTTGATATCTAGGGTCCATGGATTCATGAGGATGTCTCTATACCTGTACACGTCCATCCGCCCGATACAATTGGAAACGAGGCTCTTCAGACCAGGCAACGTGTTTCCAGTCATCAACAGTCCAATGGCGGTGTTGGCGGGCCCAGGCGAAGCGTAAAACTTTGTGTCGTGCAGTCAAAAACTTTACACGAGTGGGCCTTCGGCTCCGAAAGACCATATCAGTGATGGTCCATTGAATAGTTCGCAGGCTGGCACTGGTTGATGCCCC
Source organism: Clitarchus hookeri (assembly GCA_002778355.1). Classification (NCBI taxonomy): domain Eukaryota; kingdom Metazoa; phylum Arthropoda; class Insecta; order Phasmatodea; family Phasmatidae; genus Clitarchus; species Clitarchus hookeri. The sequence continues at coordinate 1,486,549 of NQII01000006.1, read as the reverse complement.
AGCATTGAAATCTGCGCCAATTTGAGAAAGGGTTGCCCTTCTGTCACGTTTAATGATCCTCGTCAATCGTCGTTTGCCCGTTCGTTCACGATCTTTTTCCGGTAACAGCGATGTCAAAGATTTGATGTTTTACCCTATTGCCGATATTCACGGTACACTCGTGAAATGGTCGTACGCGAAAATCCAAATGTTATCGCTACCTTGGAGATGCTATGTCCCATCTCTCGTGCGCCGACTATAACACCATGTTCAAACTCACTGAAATCTGGATAACCTGCCACTGTAGCAGCAGTAACCGATCTAGCAACTTTGCCAGACGCTTGTTGTCTTATAAAGATGTTGCCGACCGCATCGCGTTACTTTGATTGGTTCCATATATCTGGTATTTGCATACATACGTCTATACCAGTTTTTTTGGCTCTCCAGTGTATATTAGATGCATCGTGCATAGTTTTTTTTTTTTGGTAATTTTGTGCGACAGCCTCAAATAAGAAAATGAAGTTTTTTATGCTATATCTCAGGGACCAAACAAACTATTTACACCGAATTCTTCAAACAAATTGCTCTACGGTAGGCTATAAAATCTTAAATGTAAGTGGCTCAGTCACTTATTTTAAAAATGACAGCCCTCTTAATATTTGATGTAAGCAAGCCATATAAATCGAAACATTAAGACCGATTAAATCCGAAGTTGATTCTTCGCATCCAACCTCCATAATACGGTGCACTGCGCACTTGCATACTAGAAGAGGTTTTCTTTGTTCTAGTCCCTGGTAAAGCATGTGTGTATATGCAATTTTTTCAGTACAGTTCGTAAGCAAGCGAATATGTACAGGCATTTAGGTAGGCGAGAATAATTTNGTGTATATGCAATTTTTTCAGTACAGTTCGTAAGCAAGCGAATATGTACAGGCATTTAGGTAGGCGAGAATAATTTTCGAAATCTTAGGAGGAAGGCTTGAGAAATTCAGTTTGCAAGTATAATTTCTAGCTTGAAGCAAATACGTCTGTTTCTGGTAACCATATTACTTTTTTACGCATAGCATATATCAATCGAAAATCTATATTTATTATTCTATTAACAATTTTTTCGTTAATGTAAAACATTTAAGTATGTGTTGTTAATTGGTAACGAAATTGTACATAGGGTATAACAGAACCATGCACAGAGTTACCTCAACTTCATTTTCGATCTCTCCCCTTGAAGTATAATTATTACACAATGTGTTTATTTGCAAAATTATTCTCTGCTTTGTCAGTTTTGTTGACATAAATATGGAAAATATACTATTGAAATGTATTTATATGGACCAATCCAAGCCCATAATATGAGTAACAACTCTCTGCACATGTATGATATAATCATGATAAAAATCAGCATCTACCAATACATTTAAAAGCATAGTTGTCTAAAGTTTACGAACAAAATAGGTCTTTGAGACTTGGAATGTACGAGGGCAGGTAGGGACATAATAATTCTAGCTCTTTAAAAAAAAATATTATTCCTTCACAATCCTCACCAATCCACACTTCGATCAAAACCAAGCCTTAGTTCGTTCCTTCTATCAATAATTCGGTTTGTACCCATCTCTATACATATACAAAATACATACATTCGACATCTCAAATCTTTTTACATGTTGCCTGAATAAATGTTTTTTATGCCATCAACAATACATTATTTTGAAATTAGATTATTAAATACAATTTTATGTGCACACGTTTCTGTTAGTAGTTGAGTGGTCGTAGCACCAATTTAAGGTTTTGAGAAAAAGAGGATATGACACACAAAAATAAAGAAAAATATTTATTTTAAAAATATGTTATTAATATTTTGTAATTTTATTTTCAGAAGAGAGCAGTTAATCACGTAATGCGATTTATCACCTTTCCTTCAGATTACTAATGATTGAATATATTATACAATGCGCGAGAAATACCCACATTTTAGCACATCAATCAAATATCTGAGTTTATGGACAAGTTCATTCAGGTCATCGGGAAATTTGTAAGGACCGTTATTGACAACTTTTTCATTCTTCGCGTCAATTGTTGAAGGAAACTTATTAGTTAAGTGTGTGGGAACGTCGAGGGGATCATCATCCTTCTCATCAGATACTTCATCAATACTGTCGCCAATATCATTACCATCAATGCTGTCTTCATGATCGTCTTCAACTCCTGTTTCATCCTCACTATCAAGTTTACTGTTCCTTGTAGTAGTCGCATGGTCATAATCAGTATATAGAGCCGAAGACTATTTATTTTGAAGTTTGTCGACATCATGCGAACGCCTTGCAAGTGTACATTCCACACATACCGACCCAATCATGCCTTGTATATCCTTAATTCCCTCTTTAGCATTAACTGTCTCGTCATAATCGTCTGCGGAAACAGTACTCACGGATGACGGATGGGGTATTGGCGACATCACTCATAGACATACCCTTGCAGATCTCGATGTGTTCCTTCAATGTATCGCCTTGCATAACTGCATGGTACCAATGTCGTAATGCTTCATCACGCAAAAAGAACTCTTCGTACAGGTGTTTTATCTAATATCGCCAAGCATGGCAGCTTTTGCTCAAGATCTTTCTCCAGCAGCAACACTGTTTTCCATGTAATTTTCCAGCAGTGGGTGAAGGGGCATTCATAGAGGTAAGCTCTATAGTAGACTTTGCACAATCATTGGCTTGCGCCATATTCATGTAAAAACTGATGTTCCTTCTACAGTAGCAACTTGTATATCTACTTTGCCTAGCTACTGCTCAATATATAAATTTACTAGCATATTTTGTCAATGATATTTAAGCACTTTTTATGGATCGATTCAAATATATATTTTGCCAATTTCCTTGTTCACATTACCATGCAGTTACATTTTAAACAGTTTATTTCAAACAAGCTCTTTGCTCAGATACAAATCATGGTCACACTTAAAGAAGAAAACTGACTCCTCCCAAGACCAACTTTTAACAAGACTGACTCCTAATAGATCCCTAATGACCACTTATGACACCTAATGTCCCCTAAATAACCCCTAAATAACACCTAATGAAAGCAGATGTCCACTAAATGGCCACAGACTCTTCCAAATGTACTCTCTTATGACCCATAATAACCATTAAATTATCCCCTAACGACCCATAATGATCTATAAATGAACCTAATTTTGGTGAGTGTGGTGCCGATTTTATTGTGTGTGTTGCTGCCGCCCAATACTAAGCAAAATATTCATCTTAACTCAAGTGCACCAAGCAACTATACAGCTGAGACAGCCAATAACCTAACACTATTCTACTTGTTCTACCAACCAATTCCACACATACCTACCAACCATACCACACACTATAACGCTACCATACATCATTCATTCGTCCACACAGGCCATACAAAGAATACATACAGCCCATACCAGTGACAAAATCAACTTCTTCTTAAACCATCCACCCTCCCGACTGACACCAGCCAAAATACACTGACCGCTCATACCTAACTCTTTTTCTCAAGCACTCCTTAGCATTACATGAATCATAGACACATGCATACTGTCCACACCATTTGACAACAAACAAACAACCGCAAGACAGATACACTGGAAAACAAACCACCCAACTTACCAAAGATAACATCCATGATAACACAAGTGTACCAAGCAAACTTATAGTCCAGATCAACCCACAACACAAACATTCTTACCATATGTCAAACCATCATGACCAACTGATAACAGACCAACCAAAATACCATCACCTATTACTCCAAGAAAAACTCAATTCGAACATACCACACACCTCAATCATACTCAAGTGTAAAAAGCAAATATTCTGTTGAGATCAGCCCATATCCTAACACCCATTCCATTTGCTCTACCGACCAACACCACATATACTCATCACCCATATCACCCACTTTAACTAAAACATACCGCGAACATTCAGTACGCACCATTCTTACCAAACATTTACCTACTGTCCTTAACATTTGCTCTACCGACCGGCGCCAGAAAATAATACTCTAAGCAAAATACCACACAACAGTTCACACATATCATACCAAAAATGCAATCCATATTATAAAACAGCACCAGACAAATATATTAGTCACCGCACCAGCCAACATGCTGACAAACCGCCCATTATAACCCAAAATTAAAAACTCAATTATAGTAATCTGCATAACATGCATGATAATTTACGAATACGAATACAGTGTATATCAGCCCACAATGAAAAAAGTTCCTAATATCTGTCAAAGTAACATAAAATATGAATACCAGACCACCCAATGCACCAGCCATACCATCTCATATAACCCACGAAACACTTAGTCATTACCATACCATACAACTCATTATCCATAATTTCTGCCATAACAGAAGTGTACCGAGCATACCACACAAATCAGATCAATCCATAACACTATCATAACTACAATCCATACCTTTAGCTCTATCAGCCGACACCAGCCGTATATACTTGCTGCCATACCATCCAATTATACTCAAAAATACACCAGCCATACAAGCCAATACCATACAAAGCCATTTCAAACACCATGATAAAATTAACTTCTATACTCAAAAATATAACAACAATTCCAAGTAAACATACAGCCCATACCTTACAATACCATTTCATACACCACGACACAATCAAATTCTTCCCGCAACATCCACCATACCGACTTACACCAGTAAAATATATTTCCCAACATACTACCAAACACATTATACAGTCCACATAAACAAAAATGTATAAACCAATATAATTATGTCATGCCTGCCATATCATTATCACCTGCAAACACCTACCAAATATTCAAGGCACATTACCATCCTCAACTACAACCCTAATCACAACCACAACCACAATAACAGCTACAACAAAACCTACCAGTTAACATACATCCAGGCCATAGCTACCATTACAACATGAAGCCAAGCATATTCATAATACCGAAAAATTATAGCATTCAAACTAAACGTATCATCTGCTCTAACCCAAGTATACCTCGGTCATCCTTTTAACAGTACAGACCACATCAAACTGCTAATTATTTCTACTACTGTATCAACAGCCATTCCAGCTAATATCACCAGGTATACATATATAAACAAGTAATTCCATCTGTCAAGCCAACCAAATATACCAATCATAATTCTAAACCATGCTGTCATATATACACTGAAGAGCCAAAAAAAAAAAACTGGTACACATGCCTAATATCGTGTAGGGCCCCCCGCGAGCACGCAGAAGTGCCGCAAGACGACGTGGCATGGAGTCGACTAATGTCTGAAGGCATGCCGGAGGCAATTCACACCATGAATCCTTAAGGGTAGTCCAAAAATCAAATCTGCGCCAATTTGAGACAGGGTTGCACGTCTGTCACGTTTAATGATTCTCGTCAGTCGTCGTTTGTCCCGTTCTTTCGTGATATTTTTCCGGCCGCAGCGATGTCGAAGATGTATTCTTTTACCGGATTCCCGATATTCACGGTACACTCGTAAAATGGTCGTAAGCGAACATCTAAATATTATAGCTACCTCGGAGATGCTATGTCCCATCTCTCGTGCGCTGACTATAACACCATGTTCACACTCACTTAAATCTTGATAACCTGCCTTTGTAGCAGCAGTAACCGATCTAGCTGCCGACCGCATCGCGTTACTCCGATTGGTTAAATACCTATCGTATTTGCATACGTCACCATACGCATACCAGTTTTTTTGGCTCTTCAGTGTACATACCATCATATAATCCGGTATGACACCCGTACAGAGTAAGTCTGCAGGTACCATACCAAGTTATACCATCCTACCATACTAACCAAGCATGCCAGCCAAGAATTGTGTCCATCTCGTACGATCTAATGACGCAATGAACCCATTACAATCATAGAAACTAATAATGTCATGAAACCATTCTGACCACACCTTCGAAGGGATATTCTTTTTATACCACCAAACCAACTGAACGTGTGATCAGGCCGTACTATATCAACGTAGTAGCCATTCCTATCAAACAGTTAGTAAGAAAGTATTTATAAGAATTCCCTAATTAGGAGCAGGAAAAGAGCAGGCATAACCAAGCCTTCTGATATTCATGGTTTCTCGCAGACTAAGTTTTATATATATATATATATATATATGCAGATCGTAGGATATCTCTTTATAATATCATTCCCAGTAACATCACAACGACGAGGTTATGCATAGTCTCGTCATTATACAAATTTTCATACTGTCATAACTTAAGAACAATACAATTAAATAACCAATTTTAAATTATTTATTAATTTTCTGCAGTATGTTATGAAAGTATTTTATTTGATAGAATAAGGGTCCTCACCCCTAACCCCATAAGATCAATTAAATTTACCGACCTGCATTTCCTACTGCCCAACCATAATTAATACCATATAAAACAACTATACACCCTGGTCCTCTAACTACCCAACGAACACTGTTTCAACTATCTCATAATATTTGATGCTATATTAAAGTCACTACCAAAAACATGCCAACCAGCTATTCCTACGGATTGTTCCGACCAAAATATTCTATCATGTGATACCCCGACTACATGTACAGAACATAACATCGGTCACTACCTACAGTGCATTCTATTAGTCCATATCAGCTTTACTAAACCGTTCCCTTCATACCACCTGTGCCAACAAAGCCACCAGACACACATTCCTATTAAATATATTCCATATAATTATTCTGATATATGATTTCTTAATGCAATAGCTATCACACGGTTAGATAATACCAATACTATACAGTATACCCTCACCAACGAACCAGCCATAACGAAATGTCATATTACTGGGTCATGCCCTCAGAGCAGCAAATCAAATGTTCCAGCCAAAATATTCAAAACATTAATACTCACAGATCAAATGACACCACACAACAAATTTGAAAAGAACAGTAACATTAATTTGCAAAGAGCTTACCATCTTACAATACCAGCAAAACGGCCTACCTTACAGACGAACCCTACCAGACATCGAGACGAAAATATTACAACTAATCATTCCGACCAAAAATACTAACATATCATACTGTTAGAACATACCAACTTTAATCCATCCCTACGAAAAAATTCAAAACCCAATACTTATAAAACATACTACCATGCCATACTGGTCGCTTAGGCAGATCATACAAAAAAAGTGAAACGTCTATGTCGCGCGATCAATTATACCATTAATACTGAAAACCTACCACTGGCCGTACCTACCGAAAAACATTCCAATCGTGCAATTGAGACGATATAAAACAACCTTTACATGTCTTGTAAAGCATATTAAAATTATGAATTCTAGTAAATAGCTTACTCCGCCCATCACCACATAGCAGTTCAAATGTCAGTCCTTTCGATCATTTTATCTTTAAAAACCATTTATCAAAAGTTTTGTCATAAATGAAACTATTTTTTTTATATAATGATAGGATAATAGACGAAGCTGTGTGTATAGACACATTTTTTTCACTCTATTTCATACTATCAGGGGCTTGCTTCGTTTTCAAGACTATGGAAACTCATACACCCAGACTAATCCCAAAGTGATTCCTGCTAAGCCCGAACAACTTTTAAGCTTTTACCGAGAGTATGCAGATGCCTGTATATACATATTCCGTAGCCAAACATAGGTACATAGGAACTGAAAAACCTTAATATGTATTTTGTTAGTAGTGTCCCGAGCAGCTTGTAATTATCAATATATATATATATACTAATATATTATCAATATATATATATAATCAATAAAATTAGTCGCACACTCCTCATGCCTTTATTTATAGAGTTCTCTTGAGTCTAAAAACCTTATTTTATACAAGTTCTCATATTTAAATTGGAATAGGCATTCAAATTTGTATTGATACCCATTCCATAAGGTATACTGTCCATGTGTGGCCATATGTTAAAAGTTCTTAGAACATCACAGCTTACAAGAAATTTTTCATAGCCATAATCTATGTAGTTCGTCAGGAAAAAATTTGCTTTGATGCCAGTTAATAGCACATTTAATTTATACATATCCATCACCAGTTTTATTCGTGTTTCCCCTTTCAGCTTAATATTAGCAAAGGTTAAAATAAATTAATAGCACATAAGCAATTTGTATATTTTAACTTAATTTTACAGATTCAACAAAATAAAATTACATTAAAAACCTCTACTTCATTCGACAAAACAATTATGATGTTGTCTGTTTTGTAGAACAATTCCTTATTAGAGGATTCAAGCTAGAATTATTTGAATATACCACACCAGCTTTGTAAGCGATAGCGAATGGAGAGTTGGAATATTCATGTTGTCTGACAATAGAGTTGCTAGTAAATGTCTTGCCACAATCCTTGGACTCACTTTCCAATGAACAACAAACATTACCTTGCCATATCTTGCTATGTATATTCAAGATATCACTGCAGGTAAACACCCTGTCACAACTATCTCATTGGTAAATCTTGAATTAAGTGCCGAAAAAGCAATGACTAGTCTCATGTCGTCGGGCATTATCGCTTCGTGTAAACACCTTGCCACAAAACTTGCACTCATTCCATGATGAGCGACACCGACTTTCAGAGTCTGCAAGCATACATGGCATCCTCGTCAATGCAGCCGGTGTTACAGATGGCCAGTCTTCAACCACCCACGCCATCTTCATATTGTAACAGCTTACACAGTCTCAGTAGATGAATCTAGTCATTAAGATATTATTTCCACCACGCCTGTAAACAAAGTGACAACCTTTATGACATGATGCATGATTATAAAATATAAACACTGCATGTCAGACCGCATGTGTTGTCCATCTCGGATGACACAGTAGATGTTTTCTTAGTTCCGAAGCTGCAAAACATGATGGTTGCTGGACTGTAATATGAAGTCTTGTCAGCCCGATTAGTGTCTATCCTACTTACTCGTCAATCAGACCCCCCAATCTTCTTTAAAGTGGTCCATCTTTTAGTGTTACGTGCATCTTATTTTTCGCTTGCTGCTGCAGCACTTTCCCGATGTTCTTTACATCAGTTCCAAGAATATAGTAAGTAATTAAAAGTAGCACTTCCTTGAAATAAAAACACTTGCGCAGGTAAATTCTGATGGTCATATAGCATACAGTGGTTGCATACACTTATTCTTCTGAGCAAGATGGGTTATTTCACGCTCACAAAACTTGGTTTTATTATCTGTTCATGTTATCGTTATTGCTTGATGAAATAGATTGTCATAATAATTCGCTGGAATATTTTATAGGAATGTTTGTATGGTGGCTTTGTTGGCATGGGTTGTATAAAGGGAACTGTTTTGAATAACCTATATGGCCTAATGGAATGGAATGTAGGTAGTGACCGATGTTATGGTCTGTAAATATAGTCGGGGTAACACATGATAGAATATTTTTTGTGGGAACATTTAGTACGAATAGCAGGTTGGCAGGTTTATGATAATGGAATCAAATATTATGAGATAGTTTAAACAGTTTTCGTTGGGTAGTTAGAGGTTCGGGGTGTATGGTTGGTTTATATAGTACTAATTATGGTTGGGCAGTAGGGAATGACGGTCAATAAATTTTATTAATATTATGGTAATATAGGTGAGGAACCTTGCTCTATCAAATGAAACATTTTCCTTACATGTTGCAAAAATTAATAAATAATTTAAAATTGGCAATTTTTTGTATTGTGTCAAAGTTATCACAGTATGAAAGTTTATATAATGACGAGATTTATCATAACCTTGTCGCTGTTAGTTTACTGGGAGTGATATTATAAAGAGACATTCTACTATCTGCATCTAAAATCCTTATAATATTATAAATGCGAAAGTCTGTAGATGTGTGTGTATGTTTCTTACCACTCAGCTCCATAACGGCGGAACTGATATTAATGAAATTTCGTACGTAGGTACTTTAGGTCCTGGAATAGGACATATGATACTTTTTTATTCCGTAAAATTGTACGGTTCCTGTGGAATAACAATAAAACCTAATTATGCAACGACTGGGAACGTGACCGATAAATTTTTTTCTCTGGTGTCAGAGTTTATCAGGCCATCCAAGCACCACTGAAATCGCTTAATGACTGCTATTAATCGATAAGAACTGGGACAGAATATTTTACGTGCCCTTCCAAGCCCGCAAGCGTTCAGATGTTATGCCACTAAACGGTCACCCATTCAAATGTGTGCCGTTGGGAACGTTGCTTAACTTTGGTGATCGATTAAGATCCCTCACCCAAGCACAAAAAATAGTACCTAGGTACACTTTTTTCTAAAGCTAAAACTTGATGAAAGTCACGTTTTGATTTACATACATTGACACTGGAAAGCGGAAATGTGGTAACCACGTGATAGTTGCACAGATATACTCCGAAAACATTACGCTACTCCTTGGCTATCGGGTAAAACATATTTCCTTCCTTTTGGGTTGCCGTAATCAGTTAAAAACCTAGGCCAACATAGTATGATTTTATAATTCTGTTTCCATATAAATTAGTTGTCTTTTCCCAATTTATTTATTAGTGAATCATTGTAAAACTAAATTGTACCCGGGCGAAGCTGTGCCGGTGCGCTAGTCCTTCATATGCCAAGAAACCATTCATATCAGAAGGCTTGGTTATGGCTGCTCCTGTTCCTGCTCCTATTTAGGGCATTGTTTAAAATACTTACTGACTGACTGAACGGTAGTCATGGCTACTCTGTTGATATGGTACGGCCTGATCACATGTTAGCTTGGTTTGATGGTATGAAAAGTGTGTCCCTTCGATGGTGTGGTCAGAATGGTTTAATGAATTGATTAGTTTGTATGAGAGTAATGGTTTCATTGTATGTTTAATTCGTACGAGATGGACAAAATTCTTGGCTGGTATGCTTGGTAAGTATGATAGGATGTTATAACTTTGTATGGTACCTGCAGACTAAGTCTGTATGGATGTCATACGATATTATATTGTTCGTTTGTATATGATAGCATGGTTTAGAATTATGATTGGAATATTTGGTTGGTTGGGCAGATGGAATGACTTGTTTATATATGTATAACTGATTATATTTAAAATGGAATGGCGATCAATATAGCAGTCGAAATATTTGACAGTTTTATTAATCAGTAGGTCTAAGGTTGGTGTTTGATATGGTATGTAGTGTTAATAGCACAACCTATGTAAACTTGTGTTATAGCAGATGATATATTTGGTTGTAATGCTATAATTTTTCGGTATTAGTTTATATGATTGGCTTCATGTTCATATGGTTGGTATGGCCTGGAGGTATGTTACGTGGAAGATTTTTTTGGTGTGGTTATTTGTGGTTGAGGTTGTGGTATTGGTTGCATTTTTGGTTGTGGCTGCTGTTGTGGTTGTGGTTTTAATTGTGGTTGCAGTTGTGGTTGTGGTTGCAGTTTTCATTGTGATTGTGGTTCGTAATGTGCCTTGACTATTTGTTAGTTGTTTGAAGGTGATGATGTAATGGCAGACATTAAAGATATACGTATATTGTTTTGTATATTTAAGTAGATGTTGACTGTATGTTATTTTGGCTACTATGCTACGAAGTATATTTTTCTGGTGTAAGTCGGTATGGTTGATGGTATGGGAAGAAGTTGATTCTGTTCTGGTGTTTTAAATGGCTTTGTAAGGTATGGGCTGTATATTTTCTTTGTATGGCTGGTGTATTTCTGAGTATAATTTGATGGTATGGCAGCAAGTATATTTGGCTGGTATCGGCTGGTAGAGCTGAAGGTATGGATAGTTGGTATGATAGTGTTATGGACTGGTCTGTTCTCTGTGGTCGCTTGATAGACATGAGTTATGGCAAAAGGTTTGGGTAATAAGTTGTGTGGTATGGTAATGAATAAGGCTTTTCTTCGGTTATATGAGATAGTATGGCTGGTTCATTGGGTGGTCTCGTATACATTTGTTATGTTAGTTTGACAGATGATAGGGCTTTTTTTTTGGTTGTGGGCTGATATCTATTGTATTTGTGTTTCTAATTTATAGTGTATACAATGCAGATTATTATGATTGAATTTTTTTCTTTGGGTTATAATGGATGGTTTGTCAGCACGTTGGCTGGTGCAGGGACAATTAAAATTGTCTGGTGCTGTTTTCTCTGATGGATGATAAAAGTAGCGAGTATTTCGGTATGATATGTGTGAACTGTTGTGTGGTATGTTGCGATGCATATTATTTTCTAGGTCCGGTCGGTAGAGCAAATGCTATGGACAGTAGGTAAATATTTAGTAAGACTGGTGCGGGCTGAATGTTCGGGTTATATTTTTGTTATAGTGGATGGTGTGGTTGGTGAGTATATGTGTTGTTGGTTGGCAGAGCAAATGAAATTTGTGTTAGGTTATAGGCTGGTCTCAAATGTATATTTACTTCATACATTTGAGTTGTAATGGATTGTATGATTTGTATGTTGGGTGATATTTTTGAATTGAGTTTTTCTTGGACTTATAGGTAATGGTATGTTGGTTGGCCTGGTATCAGTCGGTAATGATGGTTTGACAGATGGTAAAAATGTTTTTTTTGTGAGTTGATCTGGACTATATATTTTCTTGGTACGCATGAGTATCATGGATGGTATGATTGGTATGTTGAGTGATATGTTTTCCAGTATATCTCTCTTGCGATTGTTTGTTGTCAAATGGCGTGGACAGTATGTGTGTGTGTTGATGAGTCCTGTAATGCTAAGGCATACTTGAGTTAAAGGGTTTGGTATGAGTGGTCAGTGTATTTTGACTGGTGTCAGTCGGCATGGTGGATGGTATGAGAAGAATTTGATTGTGTCACTTTTATGGGCTGTATGTATGCTTAGTATGGTCTGTGTGGACGAATGGTTAAAGTATGCTAGAGTTATAGTGTGTGGTATGTTTTAAAGGTAAATGTGGTAGAGTTGGTAGAACAAGTAGAATGGGTGTTATATTATGAGCTGCTTCAGCTGTATAGTTGCATTTTATAGACGATGGGATGTTCGGTGGTCTGGTATGACTTCGGTTATAATGGATAGTTGGTTGGTATGGCGGTATAGATACTAGTGTATACATATAAGGCTGGTGTCGACCTGTAGAGCAGAAAGTATGAGAAGTAAGTAAATTGTTGGTAAGGTCAGTGTGGACTGAAGAGTTGAATTATGCTTGAGTTATAGTAAGAGGTACAGACGATGAGTTTATTGCATCTGGTGTTGGTTGGTAGAGCATATAGCATGCATGAGTTACAGTGGCTGGTATGGTACCAGTGTGTAGGTCTATAAGCAAGTGGGTTCCAGTTAGGAAGCTTAGTTTGACAGTTGCAGTCGTGAAATACACTTCTTCTCAGCTCGTTTAAGCAACTAGAATATATTATGGAACCACAGATTACTGATCAATCAATGCATGAGGTTGGCACACTGCTATCGACTTCTTGAGATGCGGCACCTACTTCAGCACCATATGCACCAGAATCAGCAACACACTCACCAAAATTAGCGATCATATATGCGGTACGAAATAAAAAATTGTATTTGAATGTTTTACATTTAAGAAAAATTATTGAATGAAATAATAAATACAAATGTTTCATTGACATACCCTATGCCTATAGAAAGTAATAAGGCTACCAAAAACAGACATTTGCTTTAAGCTAGAAATGATATTTATAAACTGAATTTCATAAGCCTGCCTCCTATGAGTTCGCAAATTATATTCGTGTACCTAAATTCATATATATTTATGTTTGTTTACGAGCCAAATTTGCGAAAAAATGTGGTCTGCTACATTATTTAAAAAAAAAATACACAAAACCAATCAATGTGAGCATAGGATCATGTGATTCAGGCCCTGGCTGTAAATAACGAATTGGTATTAATACAAAATTTGCCTTTAAAAGGTTTCAAAATGTTAAATAACATGAAATTTAACTGAAAATAATTCTCCAATAAATATGGTCATGACCCGTATATGCATTGATTGAAAAAATGTATAACAAAATGTTTATTACATTTAAAATGCCTGCAATCGTACGAGGGAATGACAGGCTCTTCATTTGTTGACTATCGTAAGACAAATAAAATAAATTTAAATACAATAATCTTTTTATTTATAAATGAATCAATTCCTAGATGTCTAATCGTTTTATGATTATTTTGACAGGGTCAGCTACCCTGCCTGGCCATGCATGCTTGCAAACTGAACACCGGAAACGTAAATTAATAAAAAAGGTATTAAAATTTTGATTTATCTCTAAGGTACAACTTTTCATAATATCTTTCAAAATAACAAATATACTAAAAAGAAAAATATACTTAAAAATAAGTATGACTACATGAAAAAAAAAATTATTGCTGGTCTATATGTCTCGGATAGTAAAAAAATATGTATAAATATTATGACTATGCTTTGGAATAATTACTGCAAAAGATTTTTTTCGTTCTAGACACAAACACTAATGCTATTACATTTTAAAACCCCTTATCGCAACACATGTTCCGATAGCCGAGTGGTCTTAGGTGTCTACATGTTGACCCAAGGTTTGGTAGTTCAATTCCGCCTTCCTCCAGTTGATATTTCGAGCACCGAAATATGGGAAACAGCGCCCCTGGTGGCCAACTATATAATTAACACGGTGGCCGAGCGAGAGCGACACCAGCGCCCCATCAGGCAATGAAGGATAAGTGGAATCAAAATGGTGGGGTTTAACGAAGGTGAGTAATAGGGTGGCACACTCTAGCAGCAATAAAAACATTACACGGTTCAGTGGTGCACTCAAGCGAACGACGAGAGAACTACAGCATGTGGAGCACATACAACAGATGCGATGGTGAGTAATTGGTAAACAATATGGTGGGCTAAAACATGATTATAGACGGAAATAAGATGACAGAATTCAAAATGGTGGCTGTGACTTAATCCAAGATGTCGGACGGCGCCACGGCACCACATCCCCCTGTCGATGTCCTCGTAGCCCCCAAATCCATCTACCTGTGATATTTTACATCCTTTTCAGGCTACTTTTAAATTTTTATTCGATGTTGTTTGTAAGGAATTGATCTTGATCATAGTAAAGCGGCGTACCATCTTTGTTGTTCACTTCTCAACATTTTATTGAGGACTTACTTGACTTACCCTGTAAGTTCTTCAACTGGCGAAAGATTATTTTGTTTGCTGTGAAGTTTAAAATTATTTGTCCGGTCTTCTATGACACAGCCACGCCTAAACTATCTTTGTGTGATGGACATACAGAAGGAGAAGTGTGACCAATTTGATATTGATGTGTAGCCCAAGAATTTATTCAGGCAAATGGTTGGGGCTACGCCTACTTTGGAAAAATTCTAAATAAATTGGTGTAAACATTGTTTACACAGAGCGCAAATGCAGACTGAAAAATAAAAGTCTTGTTTTCATAAAAAGAAATATCTATATCATTATTAAATATAACTGAATCTCAATTTGATGGTGTTTTACCATATAAAATAAATTTTCTTGGGTTAAACAACTTCCATAGCCTTTAAAATTTGTATGCTAATAAAAAAAAAAAATTATCATATCGTACTAATACATACTTTTACGATCTCTTTTTCTACACCCTACCATCAGTGGATTATGCTCCTCCTAGTAAAATAATATTCCTCCGCTCCTTGCGAACGACATTGCGAGGGTGCGCTAATAAAATGCCATCAAAATCTNGCGAACGACATTGCGAGGGTGCGCTAATAAAATGCCATCAAAATCTCAGAAAAACTCACGAAATGTCACTAGGATGAAGAAAACAGTGATACAAATAAAATGGGTACGTTTTTTTTTAAATACTAATGCGCATGTGCAAAGAGTAGCGCAAGCTGTTGTTCAAGTGAACAGAGCGTACACTACAAAAAATGAAATAGTGAGAGATGCGTGCGGTAAAATCTACACAGAACAAACAATGTTTATGTAACCTGAAGCAAACTTGGCTGACGAAACTGACTGTGTTGTGGCACTTACTTTGCCTGCAAAGCTGGGCAGAACACAATCCATTTTGTAGAAATCTGGAAAATTATTAACTCATAATAATGCCCCAAATTTCTACTTCCTAAATTATAATCACATCAACTAAATAAATATTCTTAAAATTGTCTCAATATTTAAAACATTAATTCTAAAATACAAAAAAATATTTAAACTATTTACACTATAAGATAAAATGTTGGAAAGGCGCATCTTATAATTTAGAAATATTGTTTTAAAAGTTTTAATTGAAGAAATGTTTACTGATAGAGTACAATTTATTTCGGGGGAGGGGTGTTAGTGCAACAAAAAATTTTACTTGAGGAAAAGCATATTCGCAAATGATAAGAGATGTATGAAGGGATATGTCATGTCTGTATTAAAAAATNATTTTACTTGAGGAAAAGCATATTCGCAAATGATAAGAGATGTATGAAGGGATATGTCATGTCTGTATTAAAAAATTCACAGGATTAACACCATTCAAAATACTTCAGTAGGCAGTACCGATTATTTTACCTTAAGTGGTATTACTTTCTATTTAAAGCGATGATTTTTAAATAACATACTGAAAAGTTCTCTAGTTTTAATCGTTTGTTTATTAATTTTATTTAAAAAAAGTTTTAATATTGCAGAAATAATTATCACCGAAACAAGGCTTTCTAAGTAATATATAATTAATTGCTATCTTTNTAAAGTTTTAATATTGCAGAAATAATTATCACCGAAACAAGGCTTTCTAAGTAATATATAATTAATTGCTATCTTTACCACGTGCATGAAATGATAATGAAGCTATCACATAACTTTTTTTATACAAAGTCATAATTTTAAGATATATATCTTGAAACAACACTTGATGAATAATAATAGTTGTGCGTAAGTTTTTTATTGTCAATTATATACTCTATATAATCACATTTTATGCAACTAAGTCAATCGTATTTATTTAAACCATATCATAATCGCATTATTTTGATGGATTTTCTTTATTCTAGGCACATTCGGGCCAGATGTGTTCGAGACATCAGAAGGAGAGCAACCATTTGACATCGACTTGACAATCTTCATTCCTATTATTGTATGCCTTACACTTCTGACTGCTGTGGTTGTTGGAATCTGCGCCTTTTTTCATAGAAGTAAGGACAATATTAATTCAATTAGTGTGTATTCAAGTGACATAATTCTTGTTGTGGCGTATTTTATGTATTATTTCATATGTATTTTGTAATTTTATATCTGTTCACTCTCACTCAAAGTATTGTTAGCCTTAATTTTAGAATTTTAATTATATCTAGTTCTTAATGTTCAAAAATATATATAGAATGTAAAATTACGTTAATTAAATGATTTAGAAATTGGCACAACAGCAAGGATGAGCTGGGTGTAACGAACATTTATTAGTTTAATGGTAGAGGGAAACAAATTAATATCATTACATTACGGCAATGATCTGTCCATGTGTGGCATGGAAACCCACCTTTAGTACCTTGTCGGACTGATTCGTGTCCTTGGCCGCGATCACTTTCACGTCAGTCTAAAACGCGCGTCCAGTTATTTGAACGTGGTTCAGAGTTTGTACCGGATTTGGCATTATTCACATTAGGCCGGTATCCACATACATATCATTTTAAAGTTTGCCACATAAGTGTAAACTTATTTTCAGTGAAGTTTAATTTTCAATTATAAATCAGAAAACGGAAAAAAATAACACTTATTTTTTAATAACATGGCGTTTTACATCGCCTTATGCTTTAAAGTGACGAAACTAATAATATGAAAACAGTACAATTAATAGATGAACCAACATTCATATTAATGATAATTTTGCTTCTCTTATTACGATNAATAATATGAAAACAGTACAATTAATAGATGAACCAACATTCATATTAATGATAATTTTGCTTCTCTTATTACGATTCGTGTCAATATTTATACAGTAATTTTACCTGAAAACTATTTTCAGCATGAAGTTCCAAAATAATATATGACAGTAAAATACAAATCATTACATATACATCTTTAAAATAGTATTGTTACGTATCAAATAAAAAAATTTAGCATTGTAGATATGTGCGTATGTGATACAACATTTAATGCATTCAAATATAATTTATGTTAATTAAATGTTGTTATTGNAATAATATGAAAACAGTACAATTAATAGATGAACCAACATTCATATTAATGATAATTTTGCTTCTCTTATTACGATACGTGTCAATATTTATACAGTAATTTTACCTGAAAACGATTTTCAGCATGAAGTTCCAAAATAATATATGACAGTAAAATACAAATCATTACATATATATCTTTAAAATAGTATTGTTACGTATCAAATAAAAAAATTTAGCGTTGTAGATATGTGCGTATGTGATACAACATTTAATGCATTCAAATATAATTTATGTTAATTAAATGTTGTTATTGNGTTGTAGATATGTGCGTATGTGATACAACATTTAATGCATTCAAATATAATTTATGTTAATTAAATGTTGTTATTGCTGACAAATTTAAATATATACAATTTAAACTGTATTTTTCGGTAAAACGATAAAGCAAGACAATGAAAGTGTTCAACCTAAGAAATATTAATTACGAATGTGTTTCTACGAAAAATGATTCAAAATATATGCAAAAAACGTTCCGATTTCTAAAAGTGTGTAAAGAGTAACTTTTTATAATTTCAGCTTTTGTGCCAACAACGAGAAGGAAAATAATATTTCATTTTTAATAATTGGGAAGATAAACAGTTAGTTATGAACATGATCTGATTAAAAACCGTAGTGTTTAGTAACCACTAGAAACTACATGGACAGAGCTGTATCGTGCTGCTACTATTACCATAACATTCACTGTAATGCTACTAATGACATCTCGTAGTACAGTATATTGCGGTTTTCTAACATTCTAGAAATCTGTTACTGCTGACTTCTTGTTTTGAATTCTGGACCTATCATACTTGGGTCTGCCCTCGCGTGAGAAAGAATTGTAGATAAACACTTTACTGCATTTATGTTGTATCAAGAATAAGAATTCCGTAGCAAGAAATTAATTAAAACCTGTCAAGATTTGTCGGCAAACGTAAAAGACAGATCGAAAAGTAAAATTTTAGGCAGTACGTTGTTAAGCACTACTCTTTATGGGAATTATGTCGTTACTCACTATGCCGCTTGACATTATGTGGTTAGGCATTATGATGTTAGGTTAAACGCTGTTAAGCACTATGTATTTAGGTTCTATGCGAGATGTGATTCAATTTAGGCACAATGATGTTAGACATTACAAGTACTCGTACCTTCATGCGGAAACATTCAGACAGGTGGTGCTTTGGTAAATAACAGATTGTAAATAATGGGTTTCAAAAATTGATATTTACATTCATTGTGTGGGTACCACAGGAAACTTTTAAACCACTCAGTCCTAAATTTATTTAAAAGCATAAATGGTGCAATAGTTTAATTTTTTTAATTCACTTTACTTGTGTCGAAAGTACTTCGCGCAACCAATGAACGAACTACTGCAAGATCGTTGATGTCATCATTAACACTTCACAAACGGGAGGTGCAGAAACTTCAACAAATCGAATGTCTGACAAGAAAGTGGTCAAAACACCGGCCACTGAACCTTAATGTGTACGGTACAAACCAGAAATCTCCTTTGTGTGCAACATGTCCTCGATCATGGACACGAAGACTGGGCGGGTGAAATACAATTGACTAAGACGGCTTCTATTTGCCGCTAATAGGACCACATTGTGTATGTATAGGTGTTAGAAATGTTCAAAAAATCCGCCATCAAGGCATTGTCTGCAAACCCCGTAGAAAAGCACAACAAACATTAGCCACGGTTTCCATGGGAGAGAATTAAGAGATGGTCACTGTCACATATTTCATAGCACCCGGTGTCCGAGAATGTGTGACGAACATAGTATGCTTTACAGTTCCCATGGCCGCGGCGGTGTAGCGGTCGCCCCTTAATTTGAGCATATGGGAATCGTTTCGGACGATGCCGCTGATAGGCAGGTTTTCTCGAAGATCTCCTTTTTCCCGCGCCCTTGCATTCCGGCCATGCATCATACTCATTTCGCTTCACTCTCATCGGCTCTCAAGACATATATTTTAAGAGCTGCCCAAATCTCTTCACTCCCTCGTGCCGCACCGTCTATTCTTCTCTTCACACAGATATTCGTCACTCTCAAATTTGTTATGAAACCGTGCCATTGTTACACATGACGGTGGTGCAATATCGAATCCTTTCCTTTAATTTTCTTTGCGACACAATCATGTTGTCTCATTTTCAGTATTACTCTACAAATCACGAACATTCTTAGAAAGAAAATCTGTCACCTCCGTCGTTTCCTCTTTTATTTTAGTTTAGTCACTCCGTGACTGCAAACAGAATAGAATGGCCACAACGCGCCTGCACACACCCTGCTTTGTTCTTATAACATCATACACAAACAGTTCCAAAATATTGTCTTTAAGTGTTCCTCTGTTATTAATTTACAGTATGTAAACATAAATTTGGGACAGCCAGTATAACACTACAACATTGCATGCAAATGCAAATAGATAGGTAAACTCGCAAAATATATTACACCTAATTAACTACATGTGAACGTTAGTTAGCAATTAGAAAGGAAATAATCCTTTTCCCATGGCTGAATTTTCACGGCTAGAAAAAAATTGTCTTTTACCACGAACAAAGCAAAATTATTAATTTTTGCTATTGACAGTACACAAGTAAAGTGAATGACAATAAGTTTACATATATTTTTATCAAAACTAGTTTTTATGACACTTTTTAGGAAAAAAATATTGAACAAAACAGTTTGTTTTGATCTTTACTTTTATGATCATTAAAACGCTTTTATTAAAATTTTGATTTGCAAATTATATTAGTCTGTAAGAATCACAATGCTAAACAATAGCTAAAGTTATGACTTTATAAATCGCTAAGTTTCACACAACGTTAATGTTGTGATTATTGTGGAATTCAAAATGATATACAAGAAGTGAATTTCATATAAAATAATCATTTTCTAATATTGGATGAAAATAAATACTAGTTAAATAGTATTCAGTGACAATATACCTATTACGGCTAAAATAATACCAATTTTAGATATGAGGCGCGATGTTGTAGTAATGAGAAAATTCGCCTCCGAACAAGGCGAATCGGGAGCTCTTCCCATTGAAAATCTATAATACTGGAAAAAAGACATACTATTGTCAGTCATCATGTTTAAAAACATTATTTAAGAAACTAAATAAAAGATTTGTGAATACGGGAAACGTGATGGACGTTGCCAACGAACGGCTGATTTTCTCGAGATTCTCCCGTTTACCCTCTTTTGCATTCCACCACTGTTACATCTACACCTCATTTTACCCTCAACGGCACTCAAATCTAGCTGTTAAGCGGATTTGAAAGCCACTGAAATAAAATGAAACAATTTATTTTGTGACATGTTAGTACTAATCACATTTTAAACGATTTATTTCAACTAAACACTTAAAAATTAATAATTTTCTAATTACAATATATTTGGATTTTGTTAAGTTTTCCTAATTTTTTATTACTTGAGTAATTTTATCTTTGCGTATTCTGAAGAAAACTAGTCTAGTCATATATTTCACTAACGTAACATATCTCTCATTTCTGACTGCATTAGGAACGTCTGCTAATATAAATTATTCATGTTGGTTGCTTATTGAGTAGAGTTATCATAGGGTTCATTATTTTGTGGGAATTTTTAATAAAAAACGTTTAACCCTATTTATTAAATATTTTGTGATGAACGTTATTATAACATTTATGCACGTAACTCGTTTAGTTAAAATAAAATTCACTCTTACGTAGTGAAAAAATTAATACAACATATACCAAATATAACAATGTTTTATAATAAAACGTGGTACTGAGTTTTAATTTCACGGGCTTAAAATTAAGATCATGGTGGCAATGTTTTTGGTTTCTTCATCAACTCGTTTGAAGTAGTGGCCACGGGGAGCGCCCTACGTTCTGAAACTGCAATGTGATTAGCTAGGTACGAAAGCCGGTATGGAACCTGCTACGGAAAATAGGACAAGTCCGTTTACTAAGTCAGGTATGAAATCTGGCGTAAAATGCATCAAATGCGGTTTAGTGTGGTTGCTGCTGAGTAATTTCGCTTGT
>NQII01000006.1:1436438-1464343 GCA_002778355.1 Clitarchus hookeri | reverse complement strand
GGCATGACGGCCGCTATGGCAGACCTTGCATAAGATTTTACGGAATCTCGTACGTTGTAATATGGCGTTCACACATTCCACCTACCCCGATAACAGCTCGCAACGACACCTATGCCTTAGGGGTACCCCAAACGCCTTCAAGTGACCAACTCCATCACTTCAACTAATTACTCTATCTACAATACTGCCTGCAGCAGCTAGTTATTACCAGTTCGCGTCCCGCCATACTGACATTCTCTCTTAACTACTGGTGCTGGAAACGTGTATAGCCTTGGTCTGCATATACGTCGGCATTAAGTGGCTGAACGAACTTTCGGTTAAATTTGTTTTTTACTTGAAGTTGCCTACTGCCGTATTTAATTTGAAGTCAACCACCTACTATGTTCTTCAAAGTTGTTCCCACGTAAATTGGGTGCAAGGATTCCAATGGATCCAACCAAAGCCCTACTNTCCCACGTAAATTGGGTGCAAGGATTCCAATGGATCCAACCAAAGCCCTACTCCAAGAGTCCGTTATGAACCGAGGAATCCACCATATCGGGAAATTTGGCAGTTTTATGCTACGAGCGGGACAATCACACAGAGAAATGTCTTTCTTTCGGCCCATTCTCCAAATTTCATATGACCTCTGAGATTATTCTATTTCTACCACAATCATACATTGGAGTTGTTAAATGTAAGAAAAATTTACTTCATTCTAAATAAAGAAAGAATTACTTAAGTTATAATGTAAAATACTTAAGATTTTCAGATATGTANAAAATTTACTTCATTCTAAATAAAGAAAGAATTACTTAAGTTATAATGTAAAATACTTAAGATTTTCAGATATGTAATAGAAGCAAGAATTTTCAGCCAAAAAAGTTTAAGGTATTAATTATGTATTTGAGATGTTTTCTGTATGATATGATCAATGAAATTTTAACTAATGTATATTTAATGCATAATACGTCTAATTTAATTAACAGGCAGACCGGCCCTCCTATGCCGTTTTTGACATACGTNAATAGAACCCCTCTCTATATAGAATATGAAATAACTTCAGTGTGTAATATGCTTTTAGTTTAAAAGTTTTATTCCTGAAAAAGGAAATTAATATTTATGTGTGTAGGTAAAGTAGCGGTTTCTTGATTATTTCTGCCTGCTTCATTTTTTCAGGCGAGAATATTTTATGAAGGAAAATCCTGTTTGACCCTCTTTTTTTTGATAATTTGCCAACACTGTTGTCTCTGGTCACCTTTTTTTAAGGGGGAGTTATCCTACCAACTCCAATTACGCAGCATTGATGGTGCTGGCGATATCCAGACACTCAGAAAACGCCCGAGTGCCGGTCTTCAGGAACAAATTAAGCCCTCACCAGAAAACCATAATATAGACGTTCTGGAAGAGTTCAATGTTTGCGCTGGAAAATGTCAGGACTTTTTAACATTTGTAGGTAAACTAAACACAGTAAAATGTGGCACCAACATACAGCATACGTTAACTCAGCTCACTCATTTAGACACAATACCATTAAACCTCACACATTTTCTGAAGGCAAACTAACTGTAGTGAACCGCAGAGAAATTGAGCAAAATATCTTCAAGAATACCCCAAATTATTTTCCACATTGCGTGTAAGACTATACACCTTACAAAATGTTCCAGTTTCAACAAATACTGGCCCTTTTTATGCTGGGAAAGTATCCTTTCTGAAAGGGCCATTTTCTGGAGTTCTAACAGGCGTGCACACTTGCCAACGTCCTGANAGGCAAACTAACTGTAGTGAACCGCAGAGAAATTGAGCAAAATATCTTCAAGAATACCCCAAATTATTTTCCACATTGCGTGTAAGACTATACACCTTACAAAATGTTCCAGTTTCAACAAATACTGGCCCTTTTTTTGCTGGGAAAGTATCCTTTCTGAAAGGGCCATTTTCTGGAGTTCTAACAGGCGTGCACACTTGCCAACGTCCTGANATGCTGGGAAAGTATCCTTTCTGAAAGGGCCATTTTCTGGAGTTCTAACAGGCGTGCACACTTGCCAACGTCCTGATAGGGTCTCTTTCCCGATTTTGCACTGTTCCTTATTTCTGGGCGAAAGAAATATGGAAAATTATTCTATCCTAATAGGTGTCCTATCAGGATATTTGTGGTTGCTGAGTTTTAACCAAATCCTGAAAGGGGCCCTTTCAGAATAGGATACTTTTACGGATTTCTGTTGCCCAAAAATAAGGAAGAGTGCAAAATCTGGAAAGGGGCCCTATCAGGATATTTTGTGCAGCATGTTATGTAGAACGANCCAAAAATAAGGAAGAGTGCAAAATCTGGAAAGGGGCCCTATCAGGATATTTTGTGCAGCATGTTATGTAGAACGACATGGAAAGGATCCCTTTGAGGATTCTGCATCGCCAGTAAGTGCGTTATAAAAACCTATTTTGAAAGGAAAACTATCAGGAATTTCTTGTAAAGCTAAAGTGACAGTAAAAGCTGATAGGGGCCCTTTAAGGATCAGCAAGTTTTGCACGTTTTGTTAAGAAAGTGGGGAAATATCCTATTCTCATATATGTTTTTTTTCAATGCTCCAGTTGTAAGGGAATCTTGAAATGGGCCCTATCAGGATTTTATTTTTCGCAATTTCTATCTAAAACATCCTCTTAGGGCCTCCCTTATAGGATGTTTTAGAATGTGTTTGGGAGAATGAATTAGGAATTATATCCTATGAGAAATTTACTCTTTCAACTTGTCTAGCAATTTGGATTTT
The DNA here is from genome assembly GCA_002778355.1 of Clitarchus hookeri. Classification (NCBI taxonomy): domain Eukaryota; kingdom Metazoa; phylum Arthropoda; class Insecta; order Phasmatodea; family Phasmatidae; genus Clitarchus; species Clitarchus hookeri. The sequence goes on along the minus strand of NQII01000006.1, from coordinate 1,461,599 downwards.
TAGGAAGTTGGTTGGTACGAATGGTGATGTTCGTGTATTAGGTCATGTACAGTATGTGTATTTTGCTTAATAAATTGTAAGATGTAATAAGTATTTTATTTGCATACCCCAGATCCCTTTAACATGTTCGAAAACAGGTTTGATTTTCCCGGAAGTCCGTCCTTTGATAATTTAACCTTGTTCTTATGGGCCCCCAGTTGCGGCAGCGCCTAGTCTGGTAAGAATTGTGTAAGAATGTAGAGCGCAGCACTATCCGTGTGCCCTTCCACTCCTAATGTAAATTACAGCTAACAGAAGCACTATCACTTCTAGCAGCCATTAATTTCGCAGAGAGTATTGAGAACTGTCGGTACAAAACTATTTGTAGAGCGCAGAAGTAGTGTATGTATGAGGCTACGGGAACAATGTATTTGCCCGACTGCTACACTTTCCATCATTTCTAGCTTGAGTGTGCCGATGGAAGAAAAAATTTACTGATGTGGTTACATTGCTCGCTCATCACATCTCAGGCTCCATGGATATGTAAGGCGATCAGAGTTGCTCAGCTTCACAGTTCATCTGATGCATGATAGTCTTCCCTTTCCTGCCATCTTGGCGATCAGGCCAGTGAGTTATTTCACGCCACACGCTCGCTCGCGATTGGCTGTTGGTCACATGACAATCGGGCTCAACAGTTATATAATATGGGTAGAGTTACGCTTCGTCTCACCACACCATGAAATAACCGGAGAATAAGAGCGAGGCTGGACCATGAGTTGCAGTACCGTAAGGGCTGATTATGAACAAGCTGGGTTGTCGATGAGTAGCGACTCAGGTTGTAGCTACTCACTGACGCACTACATGCGAGTTTAACTAGCCACTTGCAAACATCACTACAACATGTTCTACAAACATCACGGCACTACAGCACGCCAGTCGGGAGACTGGTGGGAAGCTTCCCTCCCTCTATGATAACATTTACAAGTTAATTTGTTAAGAAAACAACAGTGGTTAACAGCTATAAATACGGGCCCGGAGACTAGGTAAAACACATACACAGCAGCCCGCCGCCGACTCAATTATTTTACCCAAGTCTGTTGGGCTGCATTTTTGTTGCAAACACATTAAAAGAGTAATTAAATCTTCGGTCCCTGGTCTCATGACAGCATGATCTTACGGGGGCATATGAGAGATCGGCGGTGGCGTTCGTCTCAATTCTTCATCTTATCTGACGGGTGACAGATTTTTTTCTCTCAACTAAACTTTTGAGTGCTTATTCTGGTCAATTATTTTACGCCACACTCTCACTTGTGATTGACTGTAGTCATGTGACACGTCAGGCAGAGGAGGTATATAAGGCGAGCAGAGAAGCATTTCTACTNAACTTGTGATTGACTGTAGTCATGTGACACGTCAGGCAGAGGAGGTATATAAGGCGAGCAGAGAAGCATTTCTACTCAGTCCTTCGCCTGATGCGACAGGTGACAGATCGTTTTCTCTATCCTGACATTCCAGGATCTCAATTCGGTAGGTAATTTTACACCACACTGCTAGCTCACGATTGGATGTTAGTCATGTGTCATATCCGGCTCAGAAGGTATATAATGAGGGCAGAATCGTCCATCGTCTCAGTTCTTCGAATAATGCGACAGGTGACAGAGCATTATCTCTCTCCTAACCTTCTTTGCTTTTATTCTGGTAAGTTTTGCGTTCAGCTCATCCACCACAGTTTGCTGGAATTCTGAGTAATGCTCGTAATTATGCATACTTATTTTTGCACTAATGTGAAAAACTGCTAAAATTTAAAACACTTAATCGAACCAAAAATCATAAGTGTACATTTGCAATGGCATATAACATGGAACGTTCATATATTTAAATCAAACATACTGTACCATTTATTTGGCTTCCCATGGCATGTATGAGTTAAGTTAATTTATTGAGTAGCTCCCAAAACTTGTTTACATAGAATTTTTNATTTGGCTTCCCATGGCATGTATGAGTTAAGTTAATTTATTGAGTAGCTCCCAAAACTTGTTTACATAGAATTTTTTTTTTTTTGTCTTGCAGAGGTCAAGCTGAAGGGTGCGTTGAATTATGTGCATGAGACCAGCATCCCGTCTTCGTCTCCAGATGTACGATCGCTGGCTTCAGTGAGTTGCCTACATCGTCGTCGGTGCCATTCGCTCCATCATAAACCAGATCTGCAAATGCGATACATCGACACCCATGTCACTTCTGTAATAAAACGCTTGTGTTCAAATATGATGCTCAAATGCACGAAAAGTATGGCTGCGCAAAGAATGAAAATCAAATGATCTATAAGTTTCAAAATTGTGACATGATATTTGCTAGGCGTGATAGTTTGCAGGAAATCGTGAAAACCTTTCCTTTTACAGGTGCTTCACCTTTCAAAATGCGTTGTGTACAGTCTCTGTTGTCATTTAAACCAATATCTCCGAAAGATACTCCGTAATTATGTTAGCGTCAACACGTCCAAGAATCATATCAAGGTGCGGCTTGGATAAAAGCAATGATTTCTTGGAGACCGGAATTGCTTTCCGACACAATTTAAATACGTATGTCGCACAAAACAAGAATGGTTCGTCAAAAGATATTTATATATTTGTGTATCTCATGAAGAATAATATCGTTAGAAAACTCACTAAAGGAGTACTTCTGCAGGGTCAAAATACATTTAATGCGTGGATAGAGTGTGATTATGTGAAACCTAATACTTCAAATGAAAATACAGAAAAAAAGAGCATTCAAGACTGCGAATGTACCTGTGTACGAGATAAGTGACATCAAAATGTCGTAAAATCCTGCATAGAGCGTGGATTGTGGTAGGTGTTGCCTACAGCTCCGAATCAACAAACTTTAACCTCTTCGTGCCTCGTCTTACATCGACCTGCCAGAATCAGTCAAGAGGAAAGGAGCCACCATAAATCCCAAAAATACCAGCGACCACATGTGTTTCAATTTGATTCTGCTTGTTAGATATGTTTAAGGAAAGAACCTTCATCCCGTAGACCATAGGTATTACGATCTTGAAAATAAATTGGATTTTACTGTACTGGAATTCTCGACACCGATGTGTCAAATTAAAGTATTTGAAGAGAACAACCCTACTGTATCAGTAAATGTGTAGTCGTTCACTGACGAGGAGAAGGTTTGTGCCCGTACGTGTTGTGAAAGAGGAGAAGTCCGAACACCATGACCTGCTGTTTCTAATGGCGGAAGAAAGATGCTCACATTATACATACATCAAAATCTTTTCACCCCTTGTGTGTTGCCAAATGTCGGCCCAAAAGGGGAAAATGCGTGTATGTAAGCAGTGATTTACATTTTACCATGACCTGCCGAGAAAATCGGGACTGACAGGTCTGCAATTTTTATAATAGTACATTATATAATGAAAGGAAAATGCCCCACTGCATGCTGAAATGCCGTAGCCAGGTGAAGATGGATGGCCACCTGTATTATAAGTCAAGATCTACCATCACATGAATAAATATCTGATCGCCATCTATGGAAACTTCGAGGCCTTACTAAAGCCATTTCATACCTGTGAACTGGAACCCAACCACTCATAAACGTGCGCCTACAGCTATTGTACATACATGTAGGTCTATAAAAATGTAATTCCTGAATCGCTTACCTCGTCACTGTCTAAAGAACCATTAGTGTATTAAGGATTGGATTCGGAGAAGCACTTGATGGAAGCGATAGTGTATATTGTCAATGCGGTCATTGATATTTACAACTCTTCAAAGTAAATGCTGCTACTAACACCAACTGAAAAACCAAGCTTCTCATAGGCGACGAGATGCTGCTACTGGTAAATAGTGTTCACAGTAGAAAAATTTAAAGTTAATGACCATGGCCACTTCACAGAGCGGTACATCGAGATTGCATGCACTATCTGCAATCTGCTGCGCCTAAGACTGGATAAATTCGTTGGTTTCTTCCATAATCTGTGCTGTGATGANCTGCAATCTGCTGCGCCTAAGACTGGATAAATTCGTTGGTTTCTTCCATAATCTGTGCTGTGATGAGAATTTCATTATCAGGCATCTGGGATACGATACGAAAGACACCTTCAATATTCTTCACACCAGCGAGAAAATGATCATGTTTTCGAAGTAGTTGTGAATCAGATTTTCTTTGCAGTTTGAAGATACATTCAGATTCATGGCCCGCAGTCTAGCTTCCCTGGCCGAGTACCTGCTGCTTTCAAAATTTAACAAAACGAAGAAGTTCTTTGGGCCTAACAAACAGTCACTAGTCACACGCAAATGCGTGTTTCTATAAGATTATGTCGACATCTGGAATATGTTTGATGAGCCACAGCTACGCCTGAAATAAACATTTCACAACTTACTAACTGGCACCATTATTCCTGCCCAAGATTACCCATATGGTATGGGAAACGTTCAACTTGTCGAACCTGTGAAAGTGTTAGGGCGTGTACCTGACGACAGTTGTGCTAATCCTGGCCGATGTCATTGAAAATTTTAAGGACATGTATATTTCCATGTACAAGCTCGACTGTGCTCACTACAACAGGACTCCGCAGTTAGCTTTTGATAATATAATTCGGATGACAGGGGTATATCTGGAACTTTTCACCAATTATGACATACATATGTTTATTGAAAAAGGAATCCATGGTGGTATTGCATAGTACTTCAAACAACACGCAGTGGTAAACAACATCTATGAGCCAGAAACATATGATCCAAGCAAGCCGACTACATCCTTGCAGTATCTTGATGCCAACAACATGTACGTATGGTCCATGTCTCTGCCGCTCCCAGTAGGCAACTTTAGGTGGTTTGGCACAGACATTGACGTAATGTATGTGTCTGACGATGGTAAATCCGGATATATCGTAGAGGTTGATGTGGAGTACCCCGCAGCCCTGCATGAAGACCACAAGGATCTACTGTTCTTACCTGTCAACCAGCGGCCCCCAGGCTCCAAGCATTCAAAACTGATGACTAATATCGAAGNAAGGATCTACTGTTCTTACCTGTCAACCAGCGGCCCCCAGGCTCCAAGCATTCAAAACTGATGACTAATATCGAAGACAATAACAATGAAATTGTTCCCTACCGCAACTTGAAACAGGCGATATGTCATGAACTGAAAGTCTTAAAAATTCACAGCGTGCTAGAATTCTAGCAAGAAGCATGGATGAAGCTTTACATCGAACTCAATTCTGTGACGCGAAATTTGCTAACAAAGACTTCGAGAAGGAATTCTTTAAATGGTNAAGGATCTACTGTTCTTACCTGTCAACCAGCGGCCCCCAGGCTCCAAGCATTCAAAACTGATGACTAATATCGAAGCCAATAACAATGAAATTGTTCCCTACCGCAACTTGAAACAGGCGATATGTCATGAACTGAAAGTCGTAAAAATTCACAGCGTGCTAGAATTCTAGCAAGAAGCATGGATTAAGCTTTACATCGAACTCAATTCTGTGACGCGAAATTTGCTAACAAAGACTTCGAGAAGGAATTCTTTAAATGGTNGAAGCTTTACATCGAACTCAATTCTGTGACGCGAAATTTGCTAACAAAGACTTCGAGAAGGAATTCTTTAAATGGTCTAATAATGCTACGTTCGTAAAATTGATGGAAAACTAAATAAAATGACAAAAATGGAGCTGGTCTGCACCGAAAAAACTAATTAAAAAACTGATAACCAAGCCAACATTCCTGGACCGATCGAATTACAATGAATCTCTTTCCCCGATTCGACTGCAGCACGAATCCATACTTTTCAACAAACCTTTATAACCAAAGTTAGTGGTTCTCGAAGATTCCAAAATGCTCATGTACAGATTTCATTACGACGTGATGAAGGCTCGGTACAGAGGAAACCTGGAGGTGTTATACATGGATACCAACTCGTTCCTGTACCATATATGAACCCAGGTATTCTAGAATGACATTGCCGTTGATTCAAAGTTCTTCGTAGAATTTGATACCAGCAGCAACCCAATGACTCACAAGTGCTTCTCGTCTGGAAATAAGAAAGTTGTAGGCAAGTTCAAGGATGAGTGAGATGGAAAATAATGACAAAATGCGTAGGCCTCTATGCTAAACAATACTCCTACAAGAGCAGTGGCTAGGAAACGAAAAAAAATCCAAGGGAATTCAGAAGTGCGTAACACAAGACCAAATCGAAGTTTCCTATTACATAGCTGCATTGGAAGAACGGAAAACAGTGCATGTTAAAAAGAACACAATAAAATCACACCAACATTCTCTTTACACGGAGAGCTAAATAAATTGACTTTGTGTTGTGTCGATGACAAGCGAATCGTATGCGAAGATGGTATACATACTTTTCCCTAGGGCTTTATAGAGAAGGATAACTTTATGTTGTAAATATGAAATTCCATACTAAATCGTGTATATAGAGATGTGATAAACAATAGTGGCAAATTTCTCCTTTGACTATTAAAATGATATATATATCTTTGGAAGTGCAATGTCTCTCCCAGTTTATTGAAAATCTAAAATATATATGAATTTTTAGGATTGAATGTGATGAATATAGATGCAAGAGAAGTGTGTTTATGGGTCTCCGGGGACAAGGGCTGTAGTGCCGTCCGCCATCTTGAAATTTCCCGTTTTTCCCTAAAACTTTCGCGTTTTCTCCTCAAAATCGACCATTTTCCCTTTTAAATCGGTTTTTTAAACTCAAAATTTTCCATGTTTCTCTCAAAATTCCCCATATTTTGCTAAAAAAAAAAAAAAAAAAAANGCTTCCCCCCCCTTCCAAACAAACTGGCAAGAACAAGGCCCCGAAATGTTATTTTCAAGCCATTTGAAATATTTGGGGGGCTCGCTTCTTTTACCCGCAGGCCTCCACCCCTCTGACAACACCTCTAGCCAACCTCACTTCACCACCTTCCCACTGCAAAACCATAAAATCAATAAAAACCACAAAAACATAAAAAAATTCTTAAAAATCTAAGAACATATCACATTAATGTACCCTTCCCCTCGCCCATCATACCACCCTCACCAAACCTCTCATCCTGATCCTTCACTGGAAATTATTATAAACAATAGCAAAAGAAATAAAAAAATTTATCTGAAAAATAGAAGAAAATTTTATGTAATCCTACCGTACACTCTCTCATCCCACCTCCCTCACCGCAACCCTCCCCCAGGCTATTATTCGTAAAAGTCACCAAAAATATTCTGAAAATCGAGTAACATATAACATTAGATCCCCTTCCCTTGCCCACCCATCCAATCACACCCACCCCCTCTAACCCTGAATCATAACCATCACAAAAAACATCGACCAACCCCCTTTCCCGCTGTCCTACACCTCTTTCCACACCACTCTCGTAGGTGAGGCAGCTGACTGACCGTTTCAAATCAATCGTAAAATGATCAGACACCTCGGAATCGATGCTTTTATAAATATATAGAGTTATTTTTTTTAATTTATTTAATTAAGCATTTAAAAAATTCAATAAATCTTTAAAAAAATACATTAAAATGTATCAAAAAAGTCTTTTTAATCCAAAATCGGTTTATTAAAGTTAACTTATGTTAATTTTACACTTTCCCATGAAACTTCCTAACATTTAAAAAATAAAGATGGTCATGGAGGGATGGGGAATTAAAACCACAACCTTTCGAATAGGAGTCGAGTATTCTAACCTCTCTGTTAATTAGGTAATGATTACTAAGTGTTCTTAAATCTGTTGCAATAGACAACAACGTAGTATAATAACCAAAAAATGTTATGTGTTAAACATTTGATTATATTTATTTTCAAACAATGCATAAATGACTTATAAATACTATATTTTGGAGTTGATTTTGTTTAAATTATTTAAAGGCAAGCAATCCTACTTATATTATAAATGCGAAAGTCTGTGTGTGTATGTTTGTTACCTCTCAGCTCCATAATGGCTGAACGGATTTTGATGAAATTTGGTAGGTCCTGGAATAGGACATAGGGTACTTTTATCCCGGAAAATTGTACGATTTCTGTGGAGTAACAACAAAACCTAATTGAACTGATCAATTTACGGCTGGGAACGTGACCGAAATATTTTTTGAAGTTATACTTATAGTGGCACATTAAGGGTAAAAGTTTAGTGTGCAACGGAAGTGTGTAACAAAATTTGACAGTGAAGGTGGTGGGGGTATGACCCAACGCGTATGCGCGTATATGTTACGCGCGGACGACAGTGAACGTGGTAGCTGTATAACCCAACGCGCATACGCATATATGTTGCGCGCGGACGACAGTGAACGTGGTAGGGGTATGACCCTACGTGCATACGTGTATAGTTGCGCGCGCACTGTGTAACGAAATTTGACATTGAATGTGGTAGGGATATGACCCAACGCGCATGCACGTATCTTCTAGCTGTATAAAAACGGAAGGTACCCTATCATAGCACGTGGTTATATTTAAAAGCGACAGAAAATAAGTTCATGTAATAAGTAAACAAAAAATGTTTCATTTATATTATTAATTTATTGTATATATATATATATATTATTATTAATTATTTTTACTTATATTGTGCAGTGAAAAATTCGTTACTGACGAAAATCGTTTCATAAAATTTTGAAAGGGTTTTTAAGTATTTGAGGTTAATTTTTGTAATTTAATTATATGCTTTAAACAAACCTTTATTAATTGTGTTTAATGTCTTTCTTCGGTCATTTTATCGTTTTCATACTTACATAAATTATTTGCATATGCAATAAAATTTAATTTTAGTCACGCCAAAGAAGTATAACTTCTAACGTGCGTACGTAAGTACACGCACCCATGTTTTTTCCTCCGGTGTCAGAGTTTATTAGGCCGTCCAAGGACCTCTCCTATGTCTTAACGACTGCTATGAATCCTTAACAACCGGGACCGAATATTTAACGTGCCCTCTCAAGCCCGGAAGCGCTCAGATATTATGCCACTAAATGGTCGCCCAACTAAATGGGTGCCACTGGAAATGTTACTTTACTTTGGTGATCGATTAAGATCCCTCAGCCAAGCGCAAAAATTAGTACTTAGATACACTTGTTTCTAAAGCTTCAACTTGATAAAACTCGCTCTTTGATTCTCATACATCTACGCTGGAAGGCGGAAATGTGTTAACTAAGCGATAGTTGCACAGATACTCTAAAAAAAAAAAAAAAAACCCTACTTCTTGGCTATTGGGTAAAAAAAATTTCCTTCCTTTTGGGTTGCTGTAATCAGTTAAAAATCTAGGCCAACAAACATAGTCTAATTTTATAATTCTGTTTTCGCATAAATGAATTGTCTTTTCCCAATTTATTTATTATTGTATCACTGTAAAACTCAATTGTAACCGGGTGAAGCCAGGCCGTTTCGCTAGTGTATTATAAGATCTCTTTTTTTTTAACCGCTTCTGTATCTTAAATCGTAGTATGGCCACATTTCCGCTAGTCATAGTGTAAGCAACCGAATATTTATAGGCAAATGAGATTATAATTTGCGATTTATTAAGGCCAGGCTCCTGAAATTCAGTTTGTAAGCACAATTTCTAGCTCCAGGAAAGTATGCATTAATAAGCCCTACGACCATTTGTAGAAAGAGTGATTAGCTAAATTGAAAATAGTATTTGCATCACAGTGCGTTTTTTTTTTATCAAAATCAGTTTATAACAGAGAAAGAAAATATTTAGAGTTAAAATATTTAAAGAATTACTTGATTTCTTTTAAATTTAATACTACAAAATTTTATATGTCGGTTCGTGTAAAGTGTGCACCCTTATAAAAATCTCAGTCATTCGTTAAACATGGTACCAACTATTCTAGCACTTATAAACATTGTGCCGCCTGCAGTAAGCTTGAAGGCAAAGTCCTTGCAGGTATAGCACAACCGATTAGCTACTGAATGCTCTGTAGATTATACACAAGTGGACCCAGATGGTTCTACTGTCGTGTTGTTGGAAGGATCAGGTACCAGAAATGAAGTTGTCTTCATAGAAAGAGATCTTGCACCTGCTGATGAGTTGTTGAGTGATAAATTAGTACTCTTTGTTTGCATTGAAACACAGGAGTTACAGGAATGAAACGATGTTACTGTTGTCAATAATGCCGATGATGGAAGTTGCAGCACATGTCAGAAAATAATATAAGACCAACAGTATCATTCTAAACATGGAATAGTACGGATGTATAACATATTCAAATATGTAATGTCAGTGCAAGCTCTGCCAGTGGCAGTATAGTCGGAGTGATAATTTTAAGAGACATTATACAACCAAGAAAATGTGCTTAATGTCATCAAGAGGATTGTTTTATATCATACATTGGATGAGTAGGGGTGTTCTTTTAGGGGTAATTTGTGGAGCAGGAGGGATAAGGTCAAGGAGGGGTATAAGGGGTTATTTAGGGTCATTATTGGTCATTTGAGGAGAATGGCTTTATAAGGGGTCATTTTCATAGGAGGGGGATCATTTAGGAGCAATAAGGGATTTTTAGAGGCCACTAGGGGAAATTTAGGGGTCATTTGAGGGTACAGAAGGGGTCATTTATAATTAAGAGCAGGAGTAGGAGGGGTCATTAGGGGTCATTATGTGAACTTTAGGTGTCATTTGGGGGAAGGAGTAATTTAAAGTTCATTTGCAGAGCAGGAGGGTCATTTAGGGGTAATTTATGGAGCAGGAGGGGTCATTTAGGGGTCAAGGAAGAGGAGCAAGAGGGGTCTTGCTCCGCAAATGACATCTAAATGACTCCTCCTGCTTTGCAAATGACTCCTAACTGATCCATAATGACATCTAAATGACACTTAATGACCCCTAAAAAACCACCTGTTCCACAAATACTGTTATGATTTGTATCAACACTGTAACAACTAGCGCCACCTATTGTTATCTCTATGTCATCGTATTGTTTTCTCTATGTCATTAGTAATAAGGCTATGGTCGTTCAGTCGCCATTGAATAGCGATATGCAGTGTTTCATTTCGCTAATAATTACAGGTTATGGGCCCAGTAAACAATTAAATAATAATCTCGCAATAGTTTGNAATAATAATCTCGCGATAGTTTGTACGGTATGATAAGTACTGAGTATAATTATATTCGCTGAAGGAGACTATTAATTGTGCGTATCGTGTGTGTGTGACCGCGTAATGGCTTCGAACTATGTGATAAGCGTCCCTAAGTTGAAAGGACGCGAGAATTATAGTGAATGGTGTTTTGCGGCAGAGAATTTCCTGGTCTTGGAGGGCATGCTAGGATGCATCAAGCAGGAGACGAATCAACCAGCAATAGGAGCCACGTATTATGCTAAAACCAGAGCAAAATTGATCTTGACCATCGATCCCTCGATTTACGTTCATATAAAAAACGTTACTTCTACAAAGGAGCTATGGACGAAACTAAAGCAGTTATTCGACGATTCGGGGTTTACCAGAAGAATAAGTCTGTTGAGAAATTTAATTTCTATTCGGCTTGAAAATTGTATCTCAATGACTGCCTATGTGACTCAAATAGTTGGAAATGGACAAAAATTTACTGGAACTGGTTTTAACATAAATGACGAATGGATCGGGTCATTATTGTTGGCGGGATTGCCTGAAAAGTTTTCGCCAATGATTATGGCCATAGAACATTCTGGAATTTGCATAACAACGGAAGCCATTAAAACGAAATTATTGGACATGGAGAAAACTGAAACGAATGACACTAGTGGTGCATTTGCTAGTTTTCGTAAATACCAACATAAGAAAAAAGAAAAGTCTGTGGTTAAAGACCATAAACAAGATGGCTCACAAACGTCAAAGTCATCAACCATCAAATGTTTTAGATGTAAACAGACTGGCCATTTCCAAAATAAATGTCCCAATAAAGAGAAATATAATACGCACAGTGAACAAAAGCAAACAAATGCCTTCAGTGCTGTATTTTTAAATGGCAGTTTTAGCAAAAACGATTGGTATGTCGACTCGGGGGCAAGTGTGCACCTAACAACGAATAAACATTGGATTACAAATGTTTCATACGAACAGAGCACTAAAGAAATAATTGTAGCTAACAATAGTAAGGTGCCTGTTGAGTGTTCCGGTGATGTGCAGATTAAAACTTTAACAGAAGATAGCAAGTTTGATGTGACAATCAAAGATGTGTTGTGTGTTCCAAGTATCACAACAAATCTCTTATCTGTGAGTCAATTAATCTGCAATGGCAATGGAGTGTCCTTCACGAGTGACAGTTGTATCATTTATAATAGAAAAGGCGAAAAAGTTGCTACAGCCTCATTAGTAAATGGAGTATACAAACTAAACATGCCCATGTGTTTGTCAGCTGCTGTGATGGAATCCGGCGAAACCTGGCATAGGAGACTGGGACATATTAATAGCAACTATCTTAACAAGATGCAGGATGCTGTGGAAGGATTGCAATTGGATAAGAATACAGATATAAGCAAGATGTCTTGTGTCACATGTTGTGAGGGGAAGCAAAGTCGCTTGCCGTTCTCTCACGAGGGTGACAGAAGTACTCAATTATTGAATACAGTACATACAGATCTTTGCGGACCTATGGAGAATGCTTCTCTAGGAGGGTCGAGGTATTTTCTTATTTTTGTCGATGATTACTGCAGAATGACACATATTTATTTTTTTGATAAATAAGAGTGATACTTTTGAATACTTTAAACAATACAAAGCTAAAGTTGAAAATGTTCTGGGAAAAAAGATAAAGATTTTACGGAGTGATAACGGACGTGAATTCTGTAATAAAGAATTGGATGATTACCTGAAAAAAATGGGAATAAAACATCAAATAACAAATCCTTACACGCCTGAACAAAATGGTTTATGCGAACGCATGAATAGAACTTTAATAGAAAAAGCGAGATGCCTTTAGTTTGAAGCTGATCTACCGAAGAAATTTTGGGCAGAAGCAAGTAATACTGCTGTTTATTTGCAAAATAGAACGGTAGCAGCTGGATTAAATAATAAAACTCCGTACGAGTTATGGACTAACAGCAAGCCTAATATTAGTCATTTGAAGATATTTGGTAGTACTGTCATGGTGCATGTCCCCAAAGTTAAACGTGCGAAGTGGGACAAGAAGTCTGAGAAGTGCATCTTAGTAGGTTATTCAGAGGAAGTAAAGGGGTACAGAGTTTACAACCCTAAAACTCAGATAGTGTCAACCAGCAGAGACGTCATTATTATGGAAAAAAATTTGAATACAGAGAACCTGACTGTAGTTAAAGAGAAGGAGAATGTTGATACCGATATTGGCGAAGTAAATGCAGATTCAGTGGGGGACAACAATCAATCTGATGACTCGTATACTAGTACTTCAGGATTTAATAATGATGAAACCTATGTGCAGGGTGATACTGCAGACTCGGACAGTTCCACTGAAGTTGATGAAACGATACAATCATGCGCGTTGCCTACTAGCAAAGACAAAAACCAGATAGATATGGTTTCTCAAATATGTGTACAGAAAGTGACAGATTACATTTTGATGAGTTGTCGGTGGAAGATGCACTACAGGGTCCAGATAAGGAGTGTTGGTCGCAAGCTATACAAGAGGAGCTGCAGTGTTTTGAGGATAACAATGCTTGGGAGCTTGTGGAACCTGAAGATGGTAAAACAGTGGTAAAGTGCAAGTGGGTATTGAAGAAAAAGTGTGACAGTGAAAACCAGATTCGTTACCGTGCTAGATTAGTAGCCAAAGGCTATAGTCAAAAGTATGGTGTGGACTATGAAGAAACCTTTTCCCCTGTTGTGAGGCACACCACATTGCGTTTGTTATTTGCAATTTCTGTACAGTTAAATCTTGATATAAAACATTTAGATGTGAAAACAGCCTTTCTGAATGGAGAATTGAATGAGACTTTATATATGCAAAAACCAGACGGTTTTGTTTGCTCAGAGAACGATAAAAACAAAGTCCNGAGAATTGAATGAGACTATATATATGCAAAAACCAGACGGTTTTGTTTGCTCAGAGAATGATAAAAACAAAGACCTTAAGTTGAAAAAGGCTATATATGGCCTCAAACAATCCTCCAGAGCATGGCATGAGAAAGTTGACAATTGTTAGATTCTAAATGGTTATAAGAAATCTAAACTGGAGTCATGCTTATATAGCAAAGCTGTAAATGGTTGTAAGACAATGGTCACTCTTTATGTCGATGATTTCTTTGTGTTTTCGAACGATAAAAAAAATGTTACAGTTAAAAGAAAGATTGAATTGTCAGTTTAAAATAAAAGATTTGGGACAAGTAAAGCATTGTCTATNGCAAAGCTGTAAATGGTTGTAAGACAATGGTCACTCTTTATGTCGATGATTTCTTTGTGTTTTCGAACGATAAAAAAGAAATATTACAGTTAAAAGAAAGATTGAATTGTCAGTTTAAAATAAAAGATTTGGGACAAGTAAAGCATTGTCTATGTATGGATGTTAAAATTGATAAGAGTAATAATGTAATTACTTTAAGCCAAGAAAATTATATCGATCAACTTTTGCACAAGTTTGATATGGTTGATTGTAAAACTGTTAAGACTCCTATGGAGGCTAAATTGAATGTTACTAAATGTGAAAATTCTCAAAACCAGAATCCATATCAACAACTTATAGGTAGTTTGATGTATCTAGCAGTCCTTACAAGACCGGATATTGCTTATGCAGTAGGATATTTGAGTCAGTTCAATAATTGTCATGGTGAAGAGCATTGGTCATATGTAAAGAGGATACTTAAATATTTAAAACATACAAGAACTTTTGGTTTAAAATATAGTAAGAACAAAGATTGTGATGTTAAAGGTTTTGTTGATGCCGACTGGGCTAATGATACTATGAACAGAAAGTCATATACAGGTTATTGTTTTATGTTATAAGGTTGTGTCATCTCTTGGGAATGTAAAAAACAGAAGTCAATAGCATTATCTATCCCAGAAGCTGAATATATAGCAATTTCGGAAGCTTATTAAGAGGCATTATATCTTAGAAACTTGCAATATGAGATTACAGATAAAATGTATATNTATGAACAGAAAGTCATATACAGGTTATTGTTTTATGTTATAAGGTTGTGTCATCTCTTGGGAATGTAAAAAACAGACGTCAATAGCATTATCTATCCCAGAAGCTGAATATATAGCAATTTCAGAAGCTTGTTAAGAGGCATTATATCTTAGAAACTTGCAATATGAGATTACAGATAAAATGTATATAATCACTATATGTAATGATAATCAGAGTGCACAGAAGTTGTCGGCAAATCCTATTTTTCACAATAAAACCAAGCACATTGATGTGAGATACCACTTTTGCAGAAACATGAAATCAGATAAAATTGTGCATATTCAATACTTGCCAACAGCGGATATGCCGGCGGATATGCTAACCAAGAGTTTAAATTCAGTAAAACATTATAGATTTATAAAACTTTTGGGAATTGAAAGTGTGTAATATTTTGATAAGTGGGGGTGTTATGATTTGTATCAAAACTGTAACAACTGGCACAACCTATTGTTATCTCTGTCATTAGTAATAAAGCTATGGTCGTTCAGTCGCCATTGAATCGCGATACGCAGTGTTTCATTTCGCTAATCATTTCAAATACGCACAAATGACCGCTTCTGCTCTGCAAATTATCCCTGAATTACCCACTGTGTTCTGTAAATGACCCCTAAATGACCACTTATGATCACTAATGAGCAATAACTGACCCCTCTTACTCCTCCTCCTTGACCTCTTCCTGCTTCACAAATTNAAAACTTTTGGGAATTGAAAGTGTGTAATATTTTGATAAGTGGGGGTGTTATGATTTGTATCAAAACTGTAACAACTGGCACAACCTATTGTTATCTCTGTCATTAGTAATAAAGCTATGGTCCTTCAGTCGCCATTGAATCGCGATACGCAGTGTTTCATTTCGCTAATCATTTCAAATACCCACAAATGACCGCTTCTGCTCTGCAAATTATCCCTGAATTACCCACTGTGTTCTGTAAATAACCCCTAAATGACCACTTATGATCACTAATGAGCAATAACTGACCCCTCTTACTCCTTTTCCTTGACCTCTTCCTGCTTCACAAATTACTTCTAAAAGACCCCTCCTACTTCTCCTCATCATCGTCCAATGTATGATTTAAAACGATCCTCTTGATGAAATTAAGAACATATTCTTAAAATTATCATTCCCAGTATACTGCCTCTGGCAGAGTTTGCACTGAAATGACCCATTTGAATATGTCATACATCTTTACTGTTCGCAGATACCGTTTTTGGTATATTACTTTCAGGCATGTGTGATATTTTTCCGGAAGCAGGCGCGTACCTGTTTTACAGAAATGACCAGTTAATTTCTTCCACCAGCTTGTATTTATCCATATAAAGTTCGGTGAATTATATTAAGATACTGCACGAATTGCAGGTGCAAACAATTAAAAAAATTATAGCGCATGTAAAGACTTGAATATGTACTCTAGCAATTAGATAAGCTTAATTCTCATTAATAACGGGCTGGCTTGTATAGGAGTGGAATTGTGAAAGCAATGCTCAGTCTGCTTAAAACAATTCGGGGAACTCGTGATGTGAATTGTGAATGGCATTACGATTTGTCTCTGTATTTAGCAGTGCAGATATTTTTTTATATAAATTTCAAGTGTGATTTATTTTTTACATATTGTGATTTTCTTCCCGAAAATGGTACGAATCAGGATTCGGATGGGACGATGTCAAGGTCATGGCTTCGTATATTTGTTAAATAATTTATGTTTTTTTCCCCTTCTGGTTTATTTCCTGATTCTGTTTTGACTCACTTAGGGTGCTAATATTTAATATATATATTTTACTGATATTTTTGAATGCTGAACTTTCCATGAATAGAATTTTTGGAGGGATTCTTCATAATCTTGTGTTATTTCATGTCGCATATGCATTAGGTAGTCTTCCCCCAACACTTTCTTTGTTTAAATCTGTGACCTTTATATCGGTATTTTTAATGTTGCTTCTTGAGGTTGATGTATATTTATTCTTCGCATTCTTTTCAAAATCATGTCTGCTATGGTATTTTACGCCTCTCACTTTATATAACATAGAATGATTTGATCTTTACTGTTTCCTTTTTAGTTCAATTACCTGAATAAGGAGCTTCATTTCCACGGCATATATGTAGAGCTACATCGGGACTGGATGGATCGGATGATGTACGGACCGCGAAGAGGGAGCATCGTCTCGACCCAAGATGTAACGTATTCCAGAAAACTGGGCTGTTACTGTGAGAAGAGTTTTTCTGAAAGCAGCAATGCCCGGAGACATGGGGCCAACTATATTAGGAATGTGGAACATTTTACTTTGGCATGTGAAAAATACAAATCGCAGTTTGGTCGACGAAGTGGCAACCTGAAAAGTTATTTCGAAACATGTACTGGTCTACCTTCATTGTCTGCTAAGCATTATCTGACGACATTGTACTGAGATGATAACTGGCGCTGCACACACTGGAGGCAGAAAACTTCGGCTTTTAATGTCGTGGTCATATAATTTATTCCTTACCCGAAGCGTTACAACAATACATTCGCAAGTGCTAATGAAGCACGAATGAATGAAAAGAACGCATGTGTAAGGATGCCCATGCGCATGTCATACGGATGTGAGAAGTGCCCTAAACAGTTTATTCGCACCGACCGTTTAAAAAAAAAATTTTAAACAGTGTGAACGGGGTTCACTATTCTATTATGCAAGAGTAGCTGTTCGTCCTTTCTATTTATCGTTCACTGCAAAGACTGGTTACAATGCAACTTCGACGCGTGAATAACCTGGAAATTTAAACCGACATTGCATCGCAACTTAAGAAAGTAAGCTGATTGTTAATGCATTTTTCCTGAAGGAATCAGCATTCGGACGTCTTTTTAAAATGTATGTAGCTCCAAATCCGATAAATTCGACAAAAAATGTTTGTTCATTTTGACCATTATGAAACATAATTTAATAGACCAACCTACAGAACAGGTGGGGAAATAGTGTGCAGTGAAATGTAATATGTGACTGGACTATAGCCATACGAAACCAGATATATTCAAAAAGAAGGCAATCAAGACCTCGAATTCGCCTCAGTGTAATGCGGATAACATCGAAGCCAGAGTTAAAAAAGAGCATAATAAAGGTATGCTGCGAGGAAGAATAAATGGTAATGAAGGGCTCTGGCTGAAAACTCGATTCGTAGATCATCTGCAGCTGAGAACGAGTGGATACTGTCCACTCGACACAAAGGCAATATATTCATATCTTCGTCTTTGGTATGGATTACGAACACACGAAAAAATCCACATTTCATGATATCACAAAGTGTATATATGAGTGGATATTTGATACCCAAGGAGCCTATGAATCGATAATGGTTACGTCCCTAAGGGGCCTACAATGCTGAGAAGTTTATATCTGAGTTGCTGCAACTTCCATAATCGGTGTTATTGACAACAGTAACATCGTTTTATTCGTGTTACTCCTGAGTTTCAATGCCTACAACGAGTACGAATGTATCACTCAACAACTCATCAGCCGGTGCAACATCTCTTTCTATGAAGNTGTTTCAATGCCTACAACGAGTACGAATGTATCACTCAACAACTCATCAGCCGGTGCAACATCTCTTTCTATGAAGACATCTTTATTCCTGGTTCCTGCTCCTTCCAACAAGATGACAGTAGAACCATCTGTGTCCACTAGTGTATCATCTACATAACTTTCAGTGGCTAATCGGTTGTGCTATACCTGCAAGGACTTTGCCTTCAAGCTTACTGCAGACGACACGAAATTTATATGTGATAGAATAGTTGGTTTCGTGTTTAACGAAGGACCCAGGTTTGTATAAGGATGCACACTTTACATGGACGAACATAAATAAATATGTAGTAAAAAAATTTAATAAATTAAAGAAATCAAGAAATTATTCTAATTATAAAATATTTAATATTTTCTTTTCCTATTATGGACTGATTTTGATAAGTAAAAGCACTATGATGCGAATACTATTTTAAATTTAGCTAATCACTATGTTTATAAATGGTCGTAGGGCTTATACGTGCATACTTTCCTGGAGCTATAAATGATGCTTGCTAACTGAATTTCATGAGTCTTGCCTTAATAAATCGCAAATTATAATCGCATGTGCCTATAAATATTAGCTTTATTACAATCTGACTTGTGNGAGTCTTGCCTTAATAAATCGCAAATTATAATCGCATGTGCCTATAAATATTAGCTTTATTACAATCTGACTTGTGGAAATGTGGTAATACTACGATTTAAGATACAGAACCGGTTAAAAAAAATAACGAGATCTTATAATACATTGCTTGCATTTAAATAANCATACTACGATTTAAGATACAGAACCGGTTAAAAAAAATAACGAGATCTTATAATACATTGCTTGCATTTAAATAAATTAAACAACAGCCCTAAAACATGGTATAAATAGGCCATATATAATTGTTTTAAAATTAATATAACAAAATGTTTAATACATGAAAAATTTCTGTATTTGTACGAGGGAATGGTAGCCTCTTCGTTGCTGTCCATTGTATCAGATTATGAAACGTTTGCCATAGTTGTTCAGTAGTTTATTGGTTAGAACACCCGACTTAAGCTTGAAAGATCGTGGTTTCAAATCTCCATCTTACATAATTTAACTTTCATAAATCAATTTTTCATTAAAAATACATTTTCGATGAATTTTACTGTATTTTTTTTTTNTTACATAATTTAACTTTCATAAATCAATTTTTCATTAAAAATACATTTTCGATGAATTTTACTGTATTTTTTTTTTTAGATTTGGGCCTTTTTAAATGACAAAAAAATTGTAAATAAAAGAATTCGAATTACTTATAAATGCATAAATTCCTAAATGTCTGATCGTTTTACGAATGATTTGACAAAGTCAGTCAACTGCCTGACCAGACAGCGAGAGCGGNTTACATAATTTAACTTTCATAAATCAATTTTTCATTAAAAATACATTTTCGATGAATTTTACTGTATTTTTTTTTTAGATTTGGGCCTTTTTAAATGACGAAAAAAATTGTAAATAAAATAATTCGAATTACTTATAAATGCATCAATTCCTAAATGTCTGATCGTTTTACGAATGATTTGACAAAGTCAGTCAACTGCCTGACCAGACAGCGAGAGCGGTGTGGGAAGAGGTGTTCGGCAGTGGGAATGATGTTGTCAATACTTTTCCTGATGGTTAGGAGTCTTATTTGTGGGTGGGGATTGGATAGGTGAGCACAGGAAAGAGGTCTTATGGTATATTTTCCTCGATTTTTTTAATATTTCGGTGACTTTTAATAATAATTTCCCGGGGAGTGGTGTGGTGGAGGGCGGTGGAATGAGGAAGTGGTACAGTAGGGTAACATTATATGTTCTTCGATATTTAAGAACTTTTTATATATTTTCCAATTGTTTATAATAATTGCCAGTAGTGGGTCAGCGGGGAGGGTAAGGTGAGGGCGGTGGGATGAGTGAGGGGTAGGGTAGGGTAATGTTACATGTTCTTAGATTTTTTAGAATTTTTTTATGTTTTTGTGATTTTTCTTGAATTTTTGGACTGAAGGGAGCGAAGAGGGTGAGTTGAGCTTGGTTTGTGGTGTGGTGAGAAGGGTTGAGGCTTGCGATTAAAAGACGTGACAACCCCAAATCCTTCTAATGGCTCGAAAATAGCCTTTCGGGGGCTCGTTCATGCAAGTGAGTGGCTTGGTGCTTTCTTGAGGGGAAAACGGGAAATAAAGAGGGATCCACACAGGAAATTTTTCATTTCAATAGACCGTTTTCTACGGGAAAATATTAGATTTTGAGGGGAAAAAGGAAATTCCAAGATGGCGGACGGCACCATGGCACCACAGCCTCTACAGCCTTGTCCCCGGAAACCCATAAGCACACTACTCCGAATAACTACACTTTCTTCACCAGTTCGTCAAAATACTGCGGTGGGACTTCAGCTTCAATGCTCATCGACATGATAAAAGTGAAAGTATCACCATCATACAATTTTTTGCTTCAGAAACTTTTCTGAACCGTATTCGTGCGTCGATACTTTGAAAAAAATAATTAAAGCCATAACTGAAAGGATATGTACTCTCTTCTACTTAAAAGCGCCATGTGTAAGCATCGATACTTCCTTCAACCACGCTGCGTACTGACGATACTACAGTCGTTTCAAGCAACAAGAATTTAAAAAATACAAAATTTATGATGTATGTAGTAGGTGAAAAATATTTTTTATTTGTTACATATTTTTTGTTTTATTTTATACCATGTCATTCGCCTGTTCCAACAATGTGATATGCTGTGTTTTTGGCACTCGAATATGAAATCTTGTTTACCATTCTGTGGGTC
Source organism: Clitarchus hookeri (assembly GCA_002778355.1). Lineage (NCBI taxonomy): Eukaryota > Metazoa > Arthropoda > Insecta > Phasmatodea > Phasmatidae > Clitarchus > Clitarchus hookeri. Next base: position 1,440,223 of record NQII01000006.1, on the reverse strand, counting down.
CATAACTGTCGACACAAATGAAACATAATGTATATTAAAAATGCATAAATTTGTATTTTTACTCGATATATTGGCCTGGCAGCCAATATCTACGATCCAGTGAAAGACCACATATTTTAAAATTGTTTTAATGTCCATTGGGCTAGTTTCGATTTTTTTTTCATACGCGAGAGAAAAACTGTACGCGTAGTCTATCACCACCAGGTTTCAGTGGGTTAATTTCGTTTCCTACACCGTGTCATTTCATTACAGCTCCATCCAAACCTCGTCTCACACTCACTGTTAGGCACAGTCCAAATATATACCATAATATAACTGGGACACAAACTCTCTGGACTTCCCTTTTTTGCGTGGATATGTTTCATTTTTTATTTCGTTATTACAATACAAGTATTACCGGCAATACCTCTTGCTACATCAATGGGTACCGATTCGATATGCGATTATGATGAGACTGTTAATGCTAAAAAATGAATAATTGCAGTAGTGTTTATTTGTGTGGAATGTACATTTGCAAGACTTTCGCATGAAGTCGACGAACTTCATAATAAATGAACGTCGGCTGTAAATACTTATAAGCATACAACTGCTGCTAAAAAAATAGAAATAAAATATTGAATACAAAACAAGAGGTTAAGATTACCATGAAGAGAGCATTGGTGAAAATGAACATGAAGACNAAAATAAAATATTGAATACAAAACAAGAGGTTAAGATTACCATGAAGAGAGCATTGGTGAAAATGAACATGAAGACAGTGGTAGTGCTGAAGACAATGATGGCGATTTTCTCGATGCACTGACACACCCCTTCATCACATTTGCTACAACAANAACCCATAAGCACACTACTCCGAATAACTACACTTTCTTCACCAGTTCGTCAAAATACTGCGGTGGGACTTCAGCTACAATGCTCATCGACATGATAAAAGTGAAAGTATCACCATCATACAATTTTTTGCTTCAGAAACTTTTCTGAACCGTATTCGTGCGTCGATACTTTGAAAAAAATCATTAAAGCCATAACTGAAAGGATATGTACTCTCTTCTACTTAAAAGCGCCATGTGTAAGCATCGATACTTCCTTCAACCACGCTGCGTACTGACGATACTACAGTCGTTTCAAGCAACAAGAATTTGAAAAATACAAAATTTATGAAGTATGTAGTAGGTGAAAAATATTTTTTATTTGTTACATATTTTTTGTTTTATTTTATACCATGTCATTCGCCTGTTCCAACAATGTGATATGCTGTGTTTTTGGCACTCGAATATTAAATCTTGTTTACCATTCTGTGGGTCCATAACTGTCGACACAAATGAAACATAAATTATATTAAAAATGCATAAATTTGTATTTTTACTCGATATATTGGCCTGGCAGCCAATATCTACGATCCAGTGAAAGACCACATATTTTAAAATTGTTTTAATGTCCATTGGGCTAGTTTCGATTTTTTTTTCATACGCGAGAGAAAAACTGTACGCGTAGTCTATCACCACCAGGTTTCAGTGGGTTAATTTCGTTTCCTACACCGTGTCATTTCAATACAGCTCCATCCAAACCTCGTCTCACACTCACTGTTAGGCACAGTCCAAATATATACCATAATATAACTGGGACACAAACTCTCTGGACTTCCCTTTTTTGCGTGGATATGTTTCATTTTTTATTTCGTTATTACAATACAAGTATTACCGGCAATACCTCTTGCTACATCGATGGGTACCGATTCGATATGCGATTATGATGAGACTGTTAATGCTAAAAATTGAATAATTGCAGTAGTGTTTATTTGTGTGGAATGTACATTTGCAAGACTTTCGCATGAAGTCGACGAACTTCATAATAAATTAACGTCGGCTGTAAATACTTATAAGCATACAACTGCTGCTAAAAAAATAAAAATAAAATATTGAATACAAAACAAGAGGTTAAGATTACCATGAAGAGAGCATTGGTGAAAATGAACATGAAGACAGTGGTAGTGCTGAAGACAATGATGGCGATTTTCTCGATGCACTGACACACCCCTTCATCACATTTGCTACAACAACCGACATGAACAAGGCAGAAGACGCCAAGAATACTGGCTACCTATTTCCCAAAGACCCGAATGAACTTTTGATAGGCTCAGATATTTGACTTATCTTCATAAACGTGGGGATCTCACGCACATAAAATTCATGGATAGTTGGCTGCATACAAAACATTGATTCTGTCGACATTTACAATTTGGAGACTGTTGGCAAACGAATATAATTTTTATGCATATAGGTGGGCGACATACCACGGCATATCGACGAATTGACATGGACTGCTGTGGATTGCGGAGTACGATTGTAAAGGATTGGGATTGATCTAAAGGTTGGGTTTTATCCAAGAATTTGGATAGATCAAAGCATTGGCGTGGGTCCCTGTGAATTGTGGAGAGGATTGCGAAGGATTGTCATGGATTGCTGTGAATTGTGGAGGACTGCGAAGGATTGGTGTGGATTCGTGCATGGATTCGTGTGTAGATTCTTGTGTGTATTAATGTGTGGATTGGGGTGTGGATTAGGGTGTGGATTGTTTTGGATTCATGTGTGGATTATTGTTAATTGGTGTGTGTGAGTGTGGTGCTTACTATGGTGCGGATTTATGGAAGGATTGCGAAAGAATGATAAATTCATGTTCAAGAAGATCTCAGGAGATGAGTAGGTTTAATGCCCTTGTATATTCCAAATCTTAAGTTCCTAGCACTACTGGTATTTCAATTAACGCTAAGTATACCTATGAAATTGATGGTAGATGCTGATCCATACCATGATTATAACATTACTTGGGCAGGCGGTTTCTACACGTATGAATATCTTGGATTGGTCTTATATACATATATTAAAATAATAATTCTGACTAGCATATTTATAACTACAAACCAGTCAAAACAATGAATAATTTACATATTCTGGCATAATATATTACTTTAGACATCAAGGGAGGAGACTGGAAATATAGTAACTGAATAAGTTTTTTTTTTTTTGCATTTTCCGCAATGCTCTATCATTTCAGTACAATTAAAAATTAAAAAATATTTATTTAATTAAAAATAATTTTTTGAATCTGATCATAAATACATATTTTTGATTTGATATACCCTATGCCTATGAAACCAACATAGCCACCTTTGTTCTGCCTCGAAACGCGAACCTCCGAAACCCTGGCAAGGCTAGTCGACAGTTGTATACTGAACATGGAGCTGTGAGAACGTCCAGAAATGTAAGTTTTTTAAAACAAATTAAAATATTTTATTCAAAGTTTTTAAAATTGTTGCTATTATTTATAAATATTAAAAGTTTTTACGATTTTAAGGGATTTTTTTGGAATTTTTTGGGTTCAAGGTCAAACAAGGTTGCAGGCATGAATTAAAAGTCATGGGACGAGGTCAACGTCACCTGTATCCAACATGGCTAACGAGATAGGCCATATTCGACCCCTGGCAAAGGCAGGTCGTGTCGGGAGCTTAGTCTATCCACCTGTCGTCGAACCCCTGACCTACATGTATGTACATCTTTAAATAATTGTAATGACAATTTTTTTTTCTTGATTTTTCATGTTGTGTGGTGGGAAGTGGGCGAGGTTAGTGTGGTGGGATAAGTGTGAGATTAACATGATATGTTTTTTAATTTTTTGAATAAATATTTTTTTCATTATTGGGCATTGGGAAGGGGGTGAGGTGATCCTGGCTATGGTTGGGTGAGGGGTGGTGGCCTACAAGTATTAGGTGAGGGGTGGTGGCCTAC
>NQII01000006.1:1332688-1436427 GCA_002778355.1 Clitarchus hookeri | reverse complement strand
GGGCAAATCTTTCAAATATCTCGAAAATGAGCTTTCGGGGCTTCCAGTTAGCCACATAGAGGAGAAAGCACATTTTTCGCAATTTTTTGGAAAAACTAGAAATTTTGAGGAAAAAATAAATATTTAGAGGGGAAAAGATTCATTTAAAAGGGAAAATAGTCGATTTTGAGTGAAAAACCGAAAAATTTTAAGTAAAAAGTGTAAATTCTATAATGGTGGCGGATCTGCAGATCCACATTCCTCAGTCCTTGTCCTCAGATCGGCATAATATACATGCTCGTTTGTATCGCAGCAACCTGATGATGAAATTTTCGCCATAGCTCAGATTATGGAAGAAACCGACGAATTTCATCAGTCTTAGGCGCAGCAGATTGCAGCAGGTGCATGCAGCCCCGATGTATTGCCCTGTGAAGTACTAATGGTCAAACACTTTATAATTTTCTGCTGTGAACGCTATTTATTAGTAGCAGCTTCTTGTCGCCTGTGAGTAGCTTTACTTTTCAGTTGGTGTGATCAGTAGCATTTGCTTTGAGGTTGTGTAAATATCTTTCACTGCTTGCCAATATACACTATCACTTCCAAGAAGAGCTTCTCCGCATCCAGTCCCCTATTCAGTACTAGTTCTGTAGGTAGTGACGAGGTGAGCGATTCAGGAATNAGAAGAGCTTCTCCGCATCCAGTCCCCTATTCAGTACTAGTTCTGTAGGTAGTGACGAGGTGAGCGATTCAGGAATACGTTATTATTGACTAGCACGTATATACAACAGCTGTATGCCTCATACTTCTGGTATGCGCACATTTATGAGTGGCTGGGTTCCGGTTCACATGTCTGAATGGGCTGAAGTAAGGCCTCGAAGTCTCCATAGATGACGATTGGTAATTTATTCATGTGATGTTGGTTCTTGTATTTTAAAACAGGTGGCCGTCCATCTTCACCTGGCTGTTGCATTTCAGCATGCACTTTCCTCTTGTGGGCCGATATCTGGAGACGCACAAGGCTTGAATAGTTCTTGATGATTGCATAATGCAAGTTTCTTTGTTGGACCGTTAGCAGCAGCAGGTCATAGAGTTCGGACTTCTCCTCTTTCACATCACGTTTAGGCACGACCTTCTCCTCGTCGGTGAGCTTGCACACATTTAACGATACAGTAGGGTTGTTCTTTTCTAATATTTTAATTTGACCCATCATTGTCGGGAATTGTAGTCCAGAAAATCTAATTTATTTTCAAGATCGTTATCCCTATGGTCTACGTGATGTGGGTTCTTCCCTTCAATGTATCTACCAATCATGCTCCACTTGAAACTCACTTCTGGTAGCTGGTATTTTTCGGGGTTATGATGGCTTATTTCTTCTTGACTGATGCTGGCATCTCGATGTAAGACAAGGCACGTAGAGGATAGAGCTTGTTGAATCGGACAAGTACATGGTTAACTTTCGACAACAACCACCACAATCCACGCTATTTGTAGGTTTCTTCCTCTTCGCATATTATTCCTATGTAGGATTTAACGACCTTTCTGATATCACCGATCTCGCACACTGGTACACTCGCAGTCGTGCATGATCATTTGTTCGTACTTCGTTTAAGGTATTCGGTTTTACATATTCACACTCAAGCCACATATGAAATGTAATTGGGCCCTGCACTCGTACGTCTTTGGTGAGTTGTATGACGATATTTTCTTCATGCGAGTCAAAAATGTACAAATATCTTTGAATGATGAACTCTTGTTTTGTGCGGCATACATCTTTAATTGTGTCGGAAAGCTGTTTCGGCCTCCACGAAACCACTGGTTAAAACCAAGCTACAACTTGCCATGATTCTTGAACATCGTTAACGTTTAGATGAAAATTGAGTATNAAACCACTGGTTAAAACCAAGCTACAACTTGCCATGATTCTTGAACATCGTTAACGTTTAGATGAAAATTGAGTATTTTTCCATGACAATGGTTTAAAGGAAGACAGAGTCTCTACACGACGCATTTTGACAGGCGAAGCACCTGTAAACAGACAGGTTTTGACATGTATCTGCCAACTATATCATCTAGCAAATTTTATATCACAATTTCGGTACTAACAGGTAATTCGATTTGCATTCTTCGTGGAGCCAAATTTTTCATGCCTTTGAGCATCATGGTTGAACACGAAGGTTTTATTGCAGAAGCGACATGGGTATCGATGCATCGCATTTGCAGATCCTGTCGATGGTGGAGCGAATGGCATCTACGATGATTTAAGCAACTTACTGTAGCCAGCGATCGTACAGCCGAAGTCTGGTCGCAGGCACAACATTAAACTTACCCTTCATATTGATCTCTAGACAAAAAAAACACAAAATTAATATGTAAAAATGTTTTGGGTGTTACAAAATAAATTAATTTCGCACATACATACCATAGGAAGCCAAATAAATGGTACAGTAAGTTTGATTTAATGATACAAATACTCCATGTTATATGCCATGGAATCGTATGTAATATAATGGTTATTGGTGCGAGCAGGTATTTGAAATTTAAGCTGATTTTTACTTTGGTGCGAAAATAAGTATGCATAATTACTTGCATATCTCAGAATATCCAGCAAACTGTGATGGATGAGCCGATTACAAAACTTACCACAATGATCATAAAGAAAGTTTGGAGAGAGATAACGATTGGTCACCTGTCGTATTAGTCGAAGAACTGAGACGGTGCACAATTCTGCCCTCCTTATAAACCTGCCGAGTCGGATATAACATGTGGCTAACATCTAATCGTGAGCTAGCAGCGTGGTGTAAAATAACTTACCAGAATAAACTTTAAGAAGGTTAGGAGGGAGAAAACGATATGTCAGCTGTCAGATAAGATGAAGAACTGAGACGAAACGTGACTCTGTCCGCCATATATACACGAAGAGTCCGAATGTGATGTGACCAACAGCCAATCGCGAACGAGCGTATGGCATAAAATAACTTACCGTCCTGATCGCCAAGGTGGTAGGGATTATTCAGATGTTCTTCTAAGCTAGGATACTCTGATCGCCTTACATATACATGTGACGAGCGAGCAATGTGACAACATCAGTAAATATATTCTTCCATCGCCACACTCAAGCTAAAAATTATGGAAATTTTAGCAGGCAGGCAAACATTATAACCGAAATGTGTGAGTGCGCATGCACATATATTCGCATGTTTGTGTTATGCTGGACAGACATCACATAGCCAAGGAGCTGGGCCTCAATGCCCTGGATGTAATCTCCCTACTTTTTTTTGTGCATAGAGAGGGATAGAGGGAGAGAGATAACGACATTCACAGTTGAAATAATAATCTTTAATGAAATTGTCAGTTACAATGATTTTCTATTCTTGGTTATGCTATAGTCCCCTCAAAATAAATTGTATATTTTCCCTTCATAAAGCAAGACATACTTAAATATGTGCTTATGTATGTAAAAAAAATGCCATGCTCCTTGCTTGTTCCTAAACAAACGAATTGAAATCTAGCTTGTAAATATGGGGAAAGATAACCAAACTTTAGCATCAGTGCACTTTGTCAGTATGCATATATAGAGAAGTGCTAATCCTAAAGCATTTGCATATGACACTTTATCCCCCCCTCGGGATTAAAATAATATAATCGACAGTATTATTCAAACAGGCAATGATTGCTAGGTATTTTCGCTGCCTGTGGTGTAAATGCATCGAATAATTTTTCAGGTGCTAGTAAGTACATATTTGAAACTTGAAAAAAAAAAATGTTTTGATTGAGACGATAAAATATTTTTTAAATTTGCTACTTGTGACCTTTCAGGTTTTTAATGTTGGGCATGTATGTATTAACAGGTGGGGACATTGGAAACCATGCTATTCTACAGCGCGATTTTAGGCAGGTCGGTGGTCGTTTTAAGTTATTCACAAAATAATAACTTAGAAATAAAAGGAAAGAATTACCGTCATGAATTTAAAAAGTCAAGTCGATGAATTCAAAATTTTAAAATAAAATAGATTGATGAAATAGTAAACTTAATTACATATTTATGAAAGAGATTAAGTCGTTATACCCTAAGACGTGGGGAAATACAAAAAAAAAACAGCAATTCTGTTTTATGTTTCATGTAATCAAATATATAATATATCTGCAAGGTGTCGCATAGTACCATCACTGTGACAAGAACAAACATATGAATTGTTATTTTTCTGTGTAAAATAAAGTGGTTAATATCTCAGATTTACGTCTTTTCAAATAATAATGTTCCAATAACACTGTGGTGATTTAATTAAATCTAATGTTTTACAGTTCAACATGTACAACATAATGTATTACATATTCCACATTATTGTGTGATATTATAATGCTTAACAAGGGTTTNATTCCACATTATTGTGTGATATTATAATGCTTAACAAGGGTTTCATTGGCATGATCAAACGATTTTTGTTAACTTTGTCCGTTTGCTGTGTTGGCCATTGAATAATCTTATCATAGAACTCTGTTTTCAGAAGGAGTTTTATGGAGAAAATTCTTTAAGTCAGTTATTACTTGTGCATTAATTGGCACTTTTTTTTTATAGGCTATGTAGGCCTTTTGTACAGAAATGGTCGGATTAAATTGATTTTGTGATGTGTGACGAAGCACAAATGTATGCATCAGAAGGCCTCCGATATATTGGGAGGCAACCAGAGTGCCTTTCTTGGAGCTATTATACTAAATTTCAAAAAACGTTGAAATAGTGAAATCTTGCTTCTGGCTCCGAGGAATCGCTTTGCCCTGACTTTCAAATGACAAGCACNAAACCACTGGTTAAAACCAAGCTACAACTTGCCATGATTCTTGAACATCGTTAACGTTTAGATGAAAATTGAGTATCTTTCCATGACAATGGTTTAAAGGAAGACAGAGTCTCTACACGACGCATTTTGACAGGCGAAGCACCTGTTAACAGACAGGTTTTGACATGTATCTGCCAACTATATCATCTAGCAAATTTTATATCACAATTTCGGTACTAACAGGTAATTCGATTTGCATTCTTCGTGGAGCCAAATTTTTCATGCCTTTGAGCATCATGGTTGAACACGAAGGTTTTATTGCAGAAGCGACATGGGTATCGATGCATCGCATTTGCAGATCCTGTCGATGGTGGAGCGAATGGCATCTACGATGATTTAAGCAACTTACTGTAGCCAGCGATCGTACAGCCGAAGTCTGGTCGCAGGCACAACATTAAACTTACCCTTCATATTGATCTCTAGACAAAAAAAACACAAAATTAATATGTAAAAATGTTTTGGGTGTTACAAAATAAATTAATTTCGCACATACATACCATAGGAAGCCAAATAAATGGTACAGTAAGTTTGATTTAATGATACAAATACTCCATGTTATATGCCATGGAATCGTATGTAATATAATGGTTATTGGTGCGAGCAGGTATTTGAAATTTAAGCTGATTTTTACTTTGGTGCGAAAATAAGTATGCATAATTACTTGCATATCTCAGAATATCCAGCAAACTGTGATGGATGAGCAGATTACAAAACTTACCACAATGATCATAAAGAAAGTTAGGAGAGAGATAACGATCGGTCACCTGTCGTATTAGTCGAAGAACTGAGACGGTGCACGATTCTGCCCTCCTTATAAACCTGCCGAGTCGGATATAACATGTGGCTAACATCTAATCGTGAGCTAGCAGCGTGGTGTAAAATAACTTACCAGAATAAACTTTAAGAAGGTTAGGAGGGAGAAAACGATATGTCAGCTGTCAGATAAGATGAAGAACTGAGACGAAACGTGACTCTGTCCGCCATATATACACGAAGAGTCCGAATGTGATGTGACCAACAGCCAATCGCGAACGAGCGTATGGCATAAAATAACTTACCGTCCTGATCGCCAAGGTGGTAGGGATTATTCAGATGTTCTTCTAAGCTAGGATACTCTGATCGCCTTACATATACATGTGACGAGCGAGCAATGTGACAACATCAGTAAATATATTCTTCCATCGCCACACTCAAGCTAAAAATTATGGAAATTTTAGCAGGCAGGCAAACATTATAACCGAAATGTGTGAGTGCGCATGCACATATATTCGCATGTTTGTGTTATGCTGGACAGACATCACATAGCCAAGGAGCTGGGCCTCAATGCCCTGGATGTAATCTCCCTACTTTTTTTTGTGCATAGAGAGGGATAGAGGGAGAGAGATAACGACATTCACAGTTGAAATAATAATCTTTAATGAAATTGTCAGTTACAATGATTTTCTATTCTTGGTTATGCTATAGTCTCCTCAAAATAAATTGTATATTTTTCCCTTCATAAAGCAAGACATACTTAAATATGTGCTTATGTATGTAAAAAAAATGCCATGCTCCTTGCTTGTTCCTAAACAAACGAATCGAAATCTAGCTTGTAAATATGGGGAAAGATAACCAAACTTTAGCATCAGTGCACTTTGTCAGTATGCATATATAGAGAAGTGCTAATCCTAAAGCATTTGCATATGACACTTTATCCCCCCCTCGGGATTAAAATAATATAATCGACAGTATTATTCAAACAGGCAATGATTGCTAGGTATTTTCGCTGCCTGTGGTGTAAATGCATCGAATAATTTTTCAGGTGCTAGTAAGTACATATTTGAAACTTGAAAAAAAAAAATGTTTTGATTGAGACGATAAAATATTTTTTAAATTTGCTACTTGTGACCTTTCAGGTTTTTAATGTTGGGCATGTATGTATTAACAGGTGGGGACATTGGAAACCATGCTATTCTACAGCGCGATTTTAGGCAGGTCGGTGGTCGTTTTAAGTTATTCACAAAATAATAACTTAGAAATAAAAGGAAAGAATTACCGTCATGAATTTAAAAAGTCAAGTCGATGAATTCAAAATTTTTAAATAAATTAGATTGATGAAATGGTAAACTTAATTACATATTTATGAAAGAGATTAAGTCGTTATACCCTAAGTCGTGGGGAAATACAAAAAAAAACAGCAATTCTGTGTTATGTTTCATGTAATCAAATATATAATATCTCTGCAAGGTGTCGCATAGTACCATCACTGTGACAAGAGCAAACATATGAATTGTTATTTTTCTGTGTAAAATAAAGTGGTTAATATCTCAGATTTACGTCTTTTCAAATAATAATGTTCCAATAACACTGTGGTGATTTAATTAAATCTAATGTTTTACAGTTCAACATGTACAACATAATGTATTACATAGTCCACATTATTGTGTGATATTATAATGCTTAACAAGGGTTTCATTGGCATGATCAAACGATTTTTGTTAACTTTGTCCGTTTGCTGTGTTGGCCATTGAATAATCTTATCATAGAACTCTGTTTTCAGAAGGAGTTTTATGGAGAAAATACTTGAAGTCAGTTATTACTTGTGCATTAATTGGCACATTTTTTTTATAGGCTATGTAGGCCTTTTGTACAGAAATGGTCGGATTAAATTGATTTTGTGATGTGTGACGAAGCACAAATGTATGCATCAGAAGGCCTCCGATATATTGGGAGGCAACCAGAGTGCCTTTCTTGGAGCTATTATACTAAATTTCGAAAAACGTTGAAATAGTGAAATCTTGCTTCTGGCTCCGAGGAATCGCTTTGCCCTGACTTTCAAATGACAAGCACCTATTGTTTATACCGTTAGGGCCACCATGACTCGAAGACCAACACGTCATTAGATTTTACCATATTGACTGCGAATTTACCCAAAACACCTGCATATGTAACCATTTCACATGTTTCCTTCGGTTCATAAAATCTATCTTTTTTGTAACAAAATGCTTCAACATTCCAAAATCGGAATCGCAAGCAAGATACGAGTGTACATGTATCGAAAACCGATGGATGATGTTATCACACCTGTTTGTGTCATTAAGCGATAACAATAATCGTATCATGTAATTTTTCCTCTTTTGGCATCCACACACATCACTGTAAAGCGTGAGTTATTTGACGTATGGAGGCACATTTTTATTTATGTACTTATGAAGCAATGAGCAGGTTTCGTTTGGACCTAACAAAGCAAACGAACACCGAATATACCAGCGTGTAACACGATGTCATACTTCGATTCCCATTGTTCGTGGTGCCATAGTTATGAAAAGACCGCTAATTAATGCCTTATTANATGAAGCAATGAGCAGGTTTCGTTTGGACCTAACAAAGCAAACGAACACCGAATATACCAGCGTGTAACACGATGTCATACTTCGATTCCCATTGTTCGTGGTGCCATAGTTATGAAAAGACCGCTAATTAATGCCTTATTATAAATAAACTATAAATACACAAGGTCGGTATACCCTATTCCTTGCTTCTGACTAGTGTCANAATTAATGCCTTATTATAAATAAACTATAAATACACAAGGTCGGTATACCCTATTCCTTGCTTCTGACTAGTGTCACTTGATAACTAAACCACGCATCTACGCCCAGAGACCTACATCGTGTACGTAAATCATTTCATCAAAAAAGTTGACTTATTGCCTTTCATAAATAAGCGATTCAACCGGTACCAACGAAGAAGCTGAAAGAAAGACAGTGGAAAAGAAAGTCAGGGCAAAAGAAGTTTGGAAAGCGAGAGAGCGAGAGAGAAAAAGAGAGGGAAGGGGAGAGAGGATGATATAATTCTGCAAGGTTTCGAAAAAGTCGGTGCACATACAAATTTAAAAAAAACCGCCTAATTTTTAATTTCAAAAAAATTACCTGTCATTTACATTAAGGTTTTTTATTATTTTTTTAATAACTCTGATAATTATAGGCAGCCAAACTCTGCACCTTATACATCTTATGTTTAGTCGCACAGTCAGATGAAAAACACATTTTAAATCAAATAATAAATACAGATATTCGATTTGCATACCCTTTGCCTATAAATGTAATATGGCTACCAGAAACATCATTGAGGCGACAAATGTCATGGGATACCTCCTAATATCGTGTCGGGCCTCCTTTTGCCCGGCGAAGTAAAGCAACTCGACGTCTCATGGACTCAACAAGTCGTTGGAAGTCCCTGGCAAAAATATTGAGCCATGCTGCCTCTATAGACGTCCATAATTGCGAAAGTATTGCCAGTGCAGGATTCTGTGCAATAACTGACCTCTCGACGATGACCCATAAATGTTCGTTGGGATTCATGTCGGGCGATCTTGGTGGTGAAATCATTCGCTGGAATTTTCCAGAAAGTTCTTCAAACCAATCGCGAACAGTTGTGGCCGGTGACATGGCGCATTGTCATCCATAAAAATTCCATCGTTGTTTGGATACATGAAGTCCATGTATGGCTGAAAGAGGTCTCCAAGTAGCTGAACATAACCCTTTCCAGTCAGTGATCAGTTCAGTTGGACCAGAGGACCCATTCCATTCCATGTAAAAACAGCCCACACCATTATGGAGCCACCATCAGCTTGCACAGTTCCTTGTTGACAACTTGGGTCCATGAATTACTGGGATCTGCGCTACACTCGAACCCTACCATCTGCTCTTACCAACTGAAATCGGGACTCATCTGACCAAGCCAGGGTTTTCCAGTCATCTAGGGTCAAACTGATATGGTCACGAGCCCAGGAGAGGTGTTGCAGGCGATGCCATGCTGTTAGTAAAGGCATTCGAGTCGGTCTTCTGCTGGCATAGCCCAGTAAAGCCAAATTTCACCGCACTGTCCTAACGAACACGTCCGTCGTTTGTCCCACATTGTTTCCTGCGGTTATTTCACGCATTGTTGCTTGTCTGTTAACACTGACAATTCTGCGCACACGTCGATGGTCTCGGTCATTAAGTGCAGGCGGTCGGCCACTGCGTTTTTTATGGGGGGAGGTTATGCCTGAAATGAGGTATTCTCGGCACACTCTTGACACTGTGCATCTCGGAATGTTGAATTCCCTAACCATTTCCGAAATGGAATGTCCCATGTGTCGAGCTCCAACTACCATTCCGCGTTCAAAGTCTGTTTCCCGTCGTGCGGCCATAATCACGTCAGAAACCTTTTCACATGAATCACTTGAATACAAATGAAAGCCCAACCAATTCACTGACCATTTATACATTTTGTACGCGATACTACTGCCATTTGTATATTTTCATACTGCTATCCCATGACTTTTGTCACCTCAGTGTATATATATGCTTGAAGAGTTATGGATGTAACCGCTGATCTCCTTCGGATAGGCCAGCAATCCTGAGTCGAGCCGAAGTAGGGGTCCCAAGATCTTCCGAGGCCTGCTGAGCACTTCCGAGTCGAGCCAAAGAAACCCAGCCACAGCCACAGCCACACACTCTTATTTAAAATACTTTGTTTCTGTAGCCCTATGTATACACTACTCGTAGAGTTTTTAATCTGTTAAACTTATTTTGCATAAATGCCTTAATTGATAATTTTTTATATATTTTTTACTGCATGTAAGTAATATTGCGTGTTACATTCATTTTTACATGTTGAGTCACATTATTAAATATTGCGGTTCTAAATAGTATAAAAATTCTGCTAAAACCCTGTTTTAGTAGAATGAAATCGCCAAAATCACGATAGAGTGCGTAACACTCATATTTGTATTTTTTTTCACTATGGCATTATTCCTCTGTAATTTTTAAAGAATAAGTTGTGATAACGGCTTTGCATGTGCCTAGAAGTATTTTTACTCTTCATAAAATCACTGTTACTAATAATGAACTTGCCGTGTTGTGTAATGATTCCAAATTAAAAGTGTGCCGTTAATATAACATTAGCCGTATTTTAGCTCTTGAATGGGTCGCAAGTAAATTGTAAAATTTTACAACGGAATATTTTTATTTGCAAGGGAGAAGGAATATAAATGTGTTGAATTTGTGGAGGCAGATAATAAATCTTGTTACTACAGCAAGATTTCCGGGTACTGAAATTTACTATACGAGCATTGTTGTCATCTTTATGTGCAACAGAAACAGAAATTATAATGCATTTTTCTAGCCGTTTTATAGTGATAAAATAAGGTTCATTTATGACCTAACATCGACTGTGAACTATCAATTAACCTCAACACTATAGAACAATTCTTAATTTTTATACAAACTTAAAACCCAAAGCATGGAAACACAACTTATTAACTAGGCTCAAAAAATGTTGTTATCGTGCTCAGGACCAGGTTGCAAGAAATTGAAAACGCTTACAAACTGTTTGCACTACGCACTAAGGGGTATTAAGCCTAAAAACCTGGCCAAAAATATTTTTATGTTATATTTTAAAGAAAATGTGTATCGTAGTAGTTTGTCACTCTAACTTTATTAAAAATCATTTTAAGGGGGTTAGGGGACAGACATATATATAAAAAAGATAATTTTATTGGTTTATTTAAATGTAGAAAATAATTAAAAGTAACACAATACAAAAATAATAAAATAAATGGAATTTTACAAAATACCCTCAGTTCCTCTTCATCTTGATCAGTTTCCTCCTCAATCTTAATCACATTCCTTCTCATATTCATTATTATGCTCTGAATCACTTGATGCAGAGAATTGGCTTGGTTTTAACAATTCCATTGCATGTTTGGAGAATGCTTGCTTCGGTTTCTTGGATTTAGGACGGATGCTTGTTATATACGGGTTTGATGTCAACAAAAGTCTGTTAAGTATGTCTTGATTGCAGACTGTTCTGGAAAATTTCCGAGAGTAATTTTGTCGGTATTGGCGAAAGTGCATGTTCCTGGCTTCTGCGGCTTCTTTTGAAAGTTGCCCAATCGGTAAAATAGAATATGAGATGACACTGGGCGCGTGTGTTAATATTTTATGTAATGTCGGTGACATTTGCTGTCAATTATAATTGTTGACATAGTGTTTAGCAGTATCAACTGCGTATTACGAAAATTTATCTACATCTATTTGTAAACCCGAGGATAACACTTCTAAAACTATTTTTAATCTATGGATTAGCTCTTGGTCTACTCCTGTTAGCAAGGCAGCCATCTCGAGATCAGCGAAAAATCGACGAGACGTGTTGCCATCATTCGTGTTGCCGAATCCTGCTTTTGGCACGTCCACGAAGCAATCCCAGTTTGTCTTTGAATCCTTTTTGGATTGCTACCTTCGTATCTGCTATCTTCATCTTGTCATCTGCCATCGAAATACGGCCTTTATGCACTTCTGCCTGTATTTTTTTACGATAAATGCAAAAGCAAATAGAATTACAAGCTTTTGCCCACATTCAAGTAGTTCTAGATTTCTCCCTGGTGAACTACACTGGGTTTAGGGAACAAAAAAATGCAGGACAATACAGGATATGTACGTGTTAAATTCGTCTAAGTCTATCTAGCCGATTTGACGTGGTCGAATAACAAACAATGAGACCTACATTCTTTTTAAGGTTTTATTAGGACAAGCAAAATAAGAAAAAAAAATCATTAAAAAATAATGTGAATATTCGGGGGAATTTTTTTCCGTGAGAATAATAGAAGAAGGTTAAGAGTTTAATACTTTATAATAATTGCTCAGTACAAATGAGTGCAACACCTTTGATATCACTAACTTTCGTAAAATACTTTTAAAAATAACACGTTTGTTAGGGTTTAAGGTTTACTTTAGGTAAAAGGTAATAATCAGGCGAAATGACACTTATAAATTGCTTAGTTATGATGTACATACCTTCTCCTTAAATTTCCATGATAGTATTTTCACTAAAATCAAACGTAAAAGTATTAAAAATAATAACGAAAAGTTGATTAAAAATAGAGTGCCGAGAACAGAGACGTGCATATCAAACAAAGGCTGTGATCCGACTACGAGCACGGCCAAGCGTTGGGCACTGCGAGGGTGGTATTGGTACCAGGTGGAGGGGATATTCACTACCTGTTTTGAGGCCGACGGTTGGCAACATCCATGAAGATTTTTAATTTTGATTTATGGCCATGTTTAAAGGCTAAATACCTGTTAGTGCTACGTTAGCAATCAACATCGGAATGGCAAGTGTCAAACCACCGCATTTGCAGAATCTGCTACCAGTTCAACAATTGAAAGCGTATAAATTTTCTTCTTATTCTTAATTGGACAGGAATATTTAATATCATCGTACTTACTGTACAATAGATTAAAACAAATAATCTCATAACGGTAACATTCAAGTATTTTCCGTAAGCAATAATTTATGAAGAGCAAAATTTATTGCTCATTATCTTATAACTATAAAAGATAACAAGTTAACTGTAAAACGCAAATTATAAATGACAAATTTTTCAGTTAGATTATTCTGAAATTCGCAATACCTCACTACACAACTTCTTTTTGCGACAACACAGTAATTGAGAAAATTTTGTTTATGATCAAGACATTCGTACTTTTTTTTTTTTTTAAGTATTAGATATTTGGGAGTTTTGTGAACTGTGACATATTTGACCTACAAATACATTCATAGTGTATAATATTTTNAAGTATTAGATATTTGGGAGTTTTGTGAACTGTGACATATTTGACCTACAAATACATTCATAGTGTATAATATTTTCTCAAACCCTAAATATTCTATGTGGCTCTATATTTTCATTGTATCACTGTAAACTTAACAACAGGGATGAGGAGTCACTATGGCGCACTGGGTTATAAACCAGTTCACCTAGGACTCCGGGGAAGGGAAAAGGTTGCTCATGTGTCAAGCAAAAAATTTATAATATGGAGCGTAGCACCTGGCACTAGAGACTTAATTGTTCCCAGATATAACATATCACCAAAACAGTTTTAGGACAACCAGTTTGAAAGTAAGTGCCCAGCATTTTTAAAAACTCCAAAAGTTACTATGTGTCCGAGTTGAGTGAAATTCGGTACCCAAACACAAACACACACAGACACATAGAGCGAGAAAGTGATCTCATAAGCCGTTATTTTATTCGGAAACTAAGCTAATCGAAAACAATAGCAGATGACACTACATCTGCATGTGTGTCTTTTCCATGAATGGAGAATCGATATTGCTATATGAATTGTGACTAACCAAATATACCTAAAAGCAGGTTTTACCGCCGTTATTCGTGCTATATATTAGTATCCCTAACAAAAAATATTTAATTGAACGATTGTATAGATATCCGTATCACAGTTACCATATGTATCCTTGGTGAGACTATCAGAGCCAGAAAATGGCACACAAATCACTGAAAGGGCTATGTATGTGGAGTTTGAACTGCGTAGCCGTGTGTAGGAAATACTCGTTTTTTAGTCAGCTTTGCAAATGAAAAAAAGCTTATGAGATCACTTCCATGTCTGTGTCCGTGTGTGTGACTGTATGTGTGTCACAATTTTTNGCAAATGAAAAAAAGCTTATGAGATCACTTCCATGTCTGTGTCCGTGTGTGTGACTGTATGTGTGTCACAATTTTTCAACTTTTGATGGCATGAACATATATTTAGTACTTAGTAATAACATCTGACTCTAATAGTTTTCGTCCATGCCGATGCTTACTTTCAAAATGGAGGCCATATCAATATTTTTGGGTGATATGTGATATTTCGGGAATAATTCAGCCGATTTTAACCAAATTTTGTATGTTGACAGTACATCACATTACACATTGAATTTAAANATTTCGGGAATAATTCAGCCGATTTTAACCAAATTTTGTATGTTGACAGTACATCACATTACACATTGAATTTAAATATTAATATTGTTTGCCCGGAATTTGTAATCTATCACTAGATGAATAAATAAAACTGTTATGACATATCTAAAAACTACTGAAAAATTCTTCCCAAATTTGGCATGTAAATAATACCATATTAAAGTGTATGGTTTTATCTATGAAACATTCATTTTCAATATGGCGATTATTTAAATATTGTTGGTCTATTTTTGTATATCCACGATACTGTTCTACCAGTTCCGACCAAAATTTGTATGCTGACAGTAAATATTACAAGAATAATATAAAAGTATAATATTTGCGAAGAAATAACAATTTTTGGCGGNTTTGTATGCTGACAGTAAATATTACAAGAATAATATAAAAGTATAATATTTGCGAAGAAATAACAATTTTTGGCGGTCATGTTGCAAAATATTTCCAAATAAATATCAAAGTTTTGGTCATAACACGGGGAATATTTGACCGAGTCGTACCAAATTTGGCAAGTATGTAGTACTGCAGAAACGGATGTACATTGGTATGTTTAAAGTATGTCACGCAATAATTTTCAAAATGACAGCCATATAGTTATTTCAGTTTTCTTTCCGGTATCGTCGAACTCATATAATAAATTCCAACTTAACTTTGTATGCTGGAAGTATAAATTAAGACTATCAAGTTTGTCTATGCGGACCCCCTTCCTTTGCAATCTTGTAAGATGGCGAAGATCCCATATTTCCACACAAATAAATAAACATTTACCCGATTCCTATAACATTTGGCAAAAAAAAAGTTCTGTGGCAGGTGATGAATTATGTTTGAAGTATTTCAAGCACTTTTTTTCAAAATGACGACCATTTTTTTTTAAGATATCTCGTCGAAAACCATGTAATCAATTCCAACTTAACTTTGTATGCTGACAGCATTTGTTACAACTATCAAATGTGCCAGTACGAAGTCTCTTTTACCCACCATTTTGTATAATAATATAATTCGACAAAGTATTATTTTTATATCATATGTCTATAATAGAAACCAATATATTCCCACAAAATGTGCCAAAACAAGTTTCACTATGCCAGGTCATGCAAATTGATTTTTTTTTAGTAGCTCTGAAATTTATTTTTAAATGACAGCCATATAAACATTTCAGCCTAGTATATTATATATACGAAACTATAAAAAATTGCTCATTTTGCCTTNAAAATGACAGCCATATAAACATTTCAGCCTAGTATATTATATATACGAAACTATAAAAAATTGCTCATTTTGCCTTAATTTTTTATGCCTAGAATATATAACCATCAAATTTGTCTACATAGAGCCTCATTTCTCAGAAATTTTGTACGATATCCCTACATGAAAAATTAAAGTGTTGATTTCATATATCAGGAAATAATAAACTGGCTCTCACTTAATTTTACATATTAATAGTGCTTCAGTGGGGTATGTATTAAAGCTTGTTTTAGGTTTTGTCAGCCTTTTTTAAATGATATATATTTATTACTGCAGGTTATTATATAATGTCTATTACACAATTCAACAAAATTTTACTAAATGTTTTATACAAGTAGTCATTAGAAGCATCAATTATGCATTCAGATATCCTTTTTTTCACAGTTAAACTGCAAAATAGTGCCAGGTGACGAAATTAAACATTTTGCCATATTATCGAAACTATTTAACTAATTTTAACCAAATAATTTTTAACACCTTTAGTGCTACAGAAGGCCATTCAAACTTCCATGATTTAATTGGGATCAGAAATTGCTTTTCAAAATGGCAGCCATATCAATATTTTGATAAGTTTGTCATATATATTAAAAAANAATTGGGATCAGAAATTGCTTTTCAAAATGGCAGCCATATCAATATTTTGATAAGTTTGTCATATATATTAAAAAATTTAACTAAGTTCAACCAAAGATTTTTGCTTAAAGTATCTATTAAAGGCATCATACACATAACCTCTTATTTTAAGGCAATTTTGTTAAACAGCAACAAATAAATTTGTTATGCCATGTCTTTAGATCCAATCAACCAAATTGCATCAAATTCTTCCCACAAGTAGCAATATTGTAGAACATAAAAACTTACACGTTTTAAGTGGCTCAGTAATATATTTTCAAAATGATGGCCATGTAAATATTCAAGGCTAGTAACCCCTGCCTTTCGAAACATAAAAGTGATTAAATCCGAAGTTAATGCTCTGAATCCGACCTCCGAAATGCAATTAATTGCACTTTAGGTTATTGTACAAGGTTTCTTGGGTTCGAATGCCAGGCAAGGCACATGTGAATTTGTAATAGTCTCACTACCGTCGCACATGCTTCTAATTACATCTATAATGATACTGTTGTCAACGAGACGTAAAGACTTACCTAATATATAAGTTTTAAGAACTTAATAAAAAATTAATTGCACCCATGTAGAGGAAAGTAGGCTCGTTAATGATTTCAGTAACTTTTTGTATTTATGAAACTACGTTACATGCTTTGTATGTACTGATATACGAAAGGAAAATACACATGAGACTATGAACGAAGACTATTTTCAAGTCTTCAGGGACATTAAAAACATAATCTTTGAAATCATTAAAATACCTAAATACCGCCTTTTCTCACTGCCGTATCACAAAAATGTAGTTATCGAAACACTCGAAAATAATGTTTTGATATGTACTGAACTTTACTACATACGTTTCACTAATAAAATTCTAGGGTGACCACTTGAGATCCCATACTTCCAGAAAAAAAACAACAGGATCACTGCACGCCAATTAAGAACCTTGAATGTAGAAGCACCTGAGCAATAGGTACGCGAGTCGGTGTCACCCTTATCTCTCCTTCGCTTGTGTACTTCGAAAATCTAAAACAGTTCCAGATGCATAGTACTTTTAAGGGCGCCATTTGACACCCTTAAAGGAAGGTGACGTTTTCGTAACATACGCCATAAGTGGCGGCCTCTGGGGCAGTGTGGTCCATGAACTGCTAAAATAAAAGTGCCATAGGAGTGGTATGAATAGACTTCTGTTAGGTCGGTGAAGAAGGAGAAGTTATTCGACATTAAGAAAGGTTTTCATTGCCAACCCGTAGTAGTAATACGAATCTGTTGATGGGAAACGCTGTGATAAGGCAGGTATTAAAACTCGTTATGAAAATGTTCAAAGTGATAAAGAATTATCCGAACTAATATTATAATTGCGAAAGTGTGTTTGTTTGATTGTACTTCTTTCACGTCACAACGGAGAAACGGATCAACGTGATTTTTGTACAGGGATAGTTGGAGGGCCTGGAAATTACGTAGTCTACTTTATATCCCAAAATAATATACCGTTCCCCCAGGAAAAAAATTTTAGTAAAATAGCGCTCGGGGTACAATGCTGCGTCAATGTAAGTTTTTAGTGTGGGACGACGTCGCAACGGAGCAACGGATCGAAATAATTTTTTCCACAGAGATAGTTGGAGGGCCGGAAAGTGACAAAGGCTACTTTTAATCCCGAGAAAATACCTTTTTCCCACGGGGAAATTCTTATTGGAAAATGAAAAAATGCACAAAGGGAATAACAACGCAACGTCGAAACATGGCAACATATCGACGTAATTTCTTGCACAGAAATAGTTGAAAGACTGAAAAGTCATATTGGCTCTTTTTTTCGCGAGAAAATTTATCAAAAAATTTACAAACGATAATAGTGAATCAAGTATGAAAAAAGTTTGCCGCCAGTGCGCTCTCTTGCAATACACTTCCTAAACCGTTAAAGATGGAACAATATCATGCAGTAAAAAATTGTGTAGAATAAAAAACCTAAAAAAAACTCCGCGTAACATATATCTATCTATAACAGAGAAATACTAATAAGTGTTTTTACCATTAAATTCACCGAAAAGTTGAGTTTTATAATATGGATGAAGTATAGAAGATTAACACTAAGTAAAATTCAAAATTATTTTAAAAATAAACCTAAACAATAATTCTGTAGTCCACGCGAGTGGAGCAGCGGGCAGAGCTTGTTAATAATATATGGATTTTATTATTTGAATTTTAACAATTTAAAACTATTAGTCCAAGAGATAAAAGCATATTACCAAATGGCGAAGTTTCAAAGTTTAATGGTGATATAAGTTTTGATAAAGATTAAAGTTTTGATGAAGATGTGAGTTTTAATGAGTAAGTATGTTTTGATAAAGTTTTATAATTTGATGGAGATTCAAAATTTAATAAAGATATAATCTATGATAAACATTCATGTTCTGATAAAGATTGGAGTTTTTATGAACATGTAAGTTTTGATTAATAACGTTTTTAGGTATTCATCAATTTGAAATAGAGAATAAATACTTTTAAAGCAATCATATTAGTATTTTAAAAAATACGTCTCTTCAATATTTTTTTTTATAATGATACATATATGTAACAAATTTTCAACTAATTAAAATCCAATGTTAAAATATGTTTTCTGGTAGATCTTTGTTAAAAGTACTTAAAAATGTAATACTAGTTTAAGTTTTTAAAACATGGGAATTTCTATACGCATCTTTTTTCTTCCATTAATTATAAATATATATATTTTTACATCTTAACGTTTAAACGTAAAAGCATGACCATACGGCTCAGTGCGATTTATCTATAAGTTTAAAATCCAATAATAATAATACCAGGTATATAAAAATAAATATTATGATGTTAACCGTTTATATTAGTCAGGAAATTGGCAGTTTTGCCTTCTCGAACATTAATTTCTAAAATACACAATATNATGTTAACCGTTTATATTAGTCAGGAAATTGGCAGTTTTGCCTTCTCGAACATTAATTTCTAAAATACACAATATTGTAACTGAATATTAATTTTTTACTGTTGAATCTATTTTATTCTTCATTTTTGTTTCAACATCTGATTAAAATCCAGTAAAATTCCACAAAATCACTCGTTCTTAAAGGCAATCTTTCTTGTNAATCTATGATAAACATTCATGTTCTGATAAAGATTGGAGTTTTTATGAACATGTAAGTTTTGATTAATAACGTTTTAAGGTATTCATCAATTTGAAATAGAGAATAAATACTTTTAAAGCAATCATATTAGTATTTAAAAAAATACGTCTCTTCAATATTTATTTTTATATGTAACAAATTTTCAACTAATTAAAATCCAATGTTAAAATATGTTTTCTGGTAGATCTTTGTTAAAAGTACTTAAAAATGTAATACTAGTTTAAGTTTTTAAAACATGGGAATTTCTATACGCATCATTTTTCTTCCATTAATTATAAATATATATATTTTTACATCTTAACGTTTAAACGTAAAAGCATGACCATACGGCTCAGTGCGATTTATCTATAAGTTTAAAAGCCAATAATAATAATACCAGGTATATAAAAATAAATATTATANATTTATCTATAAGTTTAAAAGCCAATAATAATAATACCAGGTATATAAAAATAAATATTATAATGTT
Source organism: Clitarchus hookeri (assembly GCA_002778355.1). Classification (NCBI taxonomy): domain Eukaryota; kingdom Metazoa; phylum Arthropoda; class Insecta; order Phasmatodea; family Phasmatidae; genus Clitarchus; species Clitarchus hookeri. The sequence goes on along the minus strand of NQII01000006.1, from coordinate 1,416,354 downwards.
AACCGTTTATATTAGTCAGGAAATTGGCAGTTTTGCCTTCTCGAACATTAATTTCTAAAATACACAATATTTTAACTGAATATAAATTTTTTACTGTTTAATCTATTTTATTCTTATTTTTTGTTTCAACATCTGATTAAAATCCAGTAAAATTCCACAAAATCACTCGTTCTTAAAGGCAATCTTTCTTGTTTTGACAGCTAATTGCGCTGTTGTTTCCAGTATGGCATCACATTCTGCTGCATAATAAATAAACCATTATTATCCGATTCACTTCTATAAAAAAAGATGTTATCTGTGCTTTTACAAAAAAACATTTTTACGTTTTCTTTTAAAATGTAATAAATGTATCACCGAATCAGGGGTGAACAGTCTGTTGTTGGAGGTTATAAATCACACGGAGACCCTACAACAAGAGACGTCTTATTCTTACGTGAAAGAGAAAGAAAGGAGATGATGAGGTAATATATATATATATTAAGAGCCAGTGGTTATATTAAGAGCTATGGGAATAGACAGAAGCAAAGAAGAAAATATATATGACTGGACAAGAAATTTCAAACTCTTAATCTCTGATCTCATTTCCAGAAACTCTGGAAAAACTGAAAAAGTCACTATGAATGGTTTAAATTCGGAAACTTCCCTAGGAATGTTCCATACTCTCAGACCTTCTGGCAGTCCTTCCCGCATTTTCATCTTAAACATCTCAAGACTGGAACTGTTTTATTACTGCTAGCAAATGAAGTCATTTTTATCGTCCTTTTGCAAATATTATAAATTTTGATTCACTGTCACCGACTCCAACCATCGTTATAACATTTTTTTTCCTTTGTATCAGCATCAAAGTATTTATAATAGTTGAATTAATTTCTGGGATTTCTACAACTGCAATAATATTTCCATGTTTAGAGATTTAAATTCTATAAAAAAGAAAAGAATAAAATCAGTAAACATAAATTCTATTGTAGCATGCACACATTCTGGATAGTATCAGAAATGAGCGCAAAATCGACGACTATTCAAAACAAGATGCGATGAGTGATATGGGCGGCTCTTAACAACGAGATCTTGAAAGCTATTTAAAACGAGATTTAATGAGAGTGACCCCGCGAACATAACCTTTTGACGTAATAATGTTTGCTAGACTGACTTTCTCCAGGAAAGAGGGTTGCCACCCTACAAAGATGCTGCCAACCCTTTGTGCAACGCAGTGCGAGGAGGTCAAATGTTCCAAACGCACAATGTCACTATATAAACTTGCTGCTTCCAATATTGACAACTTTTACATGTCCAGACTTCCCTGACACCATGAAACAAAATATTTCAATTATTCACATGACAGGAGCAGATGTTGATGGCAGGATGTTTCCATGACCCTGTAGCAGTGCTCTCGGTGGCCACTAGAACCACCCCATTATTTCCTCGATGGAGCTCGACAATATGCCCCAAATGCCACTGCAGTAGAGGCAGTCGATCGTTCTTCACGAGGACCAGTTGCTTGTGGTAAATGTTTGGAACTGTCACATGTAATTTAGGGTGTTGTTGTAGGGTGTGTAGATAGTCACTACTGCCAGCCTCCAAAATTCCTGATAAATTTTCTGCACAAGCTACCAGTGCTGCTCTGTTCACAGGCAAATTTTGAGACCTCTCTCAGGGACAGCAAGCCAGTATTAAGTGTCATACAAGGCCCTGGGGTCAACACATTCAAATCTTTGGGATCTTGGCTCAAAGGACACAAGTACCTGGAGATTATAATTGCCTACATATTGACTACGAAAGTAAAGATCTCTTCAAAAGTTAACACTCTCTCCCCGATGCCTTTCGGGAAGTGAACCTTCACAGATTTTACACCTGCCTCCAGAGACTACCACAATGGGTAAAAGAAAGGACGAAATGCCATGTGATGCCATGGGAGGAGAATGTATTGGCAACAGTGGTTTTGTGGGCGGATAAAGACAAAATAATTTGGAGTTGCAAGAGTTGATAGCGGGCACCAAAAAAATTGGTGTAACAATTGCTATAGACATCTGGAGACCGAAATCTACAACCAATGAAATGCTTATACATAGCTGGAAACACATTGGGGGACAAGTTCAATGCCAAATCCAAGTGAACTGCCATAGTCGCACAGCAAACAAACCAACAGAGGTAGGCTTTCTACCATGGATCCTTGCATAGACAAGTGGACTTAATGGTGCATGGGCCTGCTTAATCGACAATAATCTGGAAGATTGGTTGAACCAGTTGGATTCTCATGGCTGGTGAATTGCCCATCACTGGTTGACGTGGTAAAGGCCTTGTCTGAAAATATTTAATGCAGTGGCGCAAACAATGCGAGATAACATGCCTATAAGCTAGAATCCAGTACTGTTCTGTCAGTATACCCTATAATGCCTGCAGCCAGGGATGACGATTTTGCTCATGGTGATGACAAATAATTAACTCTGTTAACGGATGTTTCTTGGGGAGCAGAACAAGATGTTTGTGTTCAAAAGGAATGTTAGCATTATGCAGCCTACACCATACTCTCATCACCCCAATGCTATCTATGAAAGGTCAATATTTCGAAGCTGAATTGAAATGCGGTGACTCTTCTGCAAAGCATATACGTCCACTTTAATGGTGACTGCCTGGAAATGACCAATACCCAGCTGCCAATTCTTATCGAGTTCTGCTGGACTCGCAATCCTAGTCAAGCGAAAAGCCTGAGAAACCCGAATAGTGTTGCTGAAACGAAACAAATACACCAAAAAACCCGAATTAGGTTTATTAAGCTGCTGAATTGAGTGATACGAATAAATGGCCAATTGTGTGCGCAACGTCAGTTCCTCCAGTACAGCAGGGTTAGGTACAGCACTCAAAGGTAGACTGCACAGCCACATCTCCACTGGCTCCTTCGACAATGGTGACCTTAACCACCACAAAGGCTACTCTATGAGTTGAACAGGTAGTACACTAAGAGAAGTGCAGTCAACAGGGTTGTCCAGTGATGAGATGTGTTTACAATGTTCTGCAGGAAAAAGGGAATGTATCTTTCTCGCATGTTTTGCAGGGAAAGTTTTTAACTGATGAGATATGTTCAGCTATTAAATAACCACATGCAAATATTTTACAGACCTGAACTGTTGATGTAGTGATGGTAACATAAAATTTAACAATATTATGTAGGTAACAAGTTAACAAGAGAGCACCACAAAGCTCTAAATGAAGCAGAGACAAAACATTAATGGGTGCCACCTTTTATTCAGCCACGAAAAAGTGTATAACAACTTCAGTCTCTGGACTACTGACATGGAAAAAAAACGCTGCAGCATACCATACCTCTAAGCTATCACAAATGGCATGAAACATATATGAACAAACAGGGCACCCTTTAACCAGTGTTGGAGGGGCAAAGGATGGCCACAGGTGAAGCTCACGGTTTAAATGGCTCCAGTGTTGGAGGATTTCCAGTGGTGGCACATCATCCCTGTCCATATATTAAACCCACAAAGTTAGGAGAAAATGCTTAAAAAATAGTACAAGAGTAGCAAGCCAACCCAAAAGATTAAAGAGACATGCAACTGTAGACAGGATGTTACCCTTGTTGGCAGGTTTTGAGATACTCTTCAGTTTTGTCCAAGAAGGTATTAGTGGCAGCATTGCATTCCAAACCTAGAACTAGAATTACATATTTTCTTGATCAATCAATGATTGCAAACATGGAAATTCCACATATTTAGGAGACAACCACTCGAGAAGTGCTCGATGTTTGCTAACAAGTTTCCTCTACATGAAATCACCAGTGGCAAGCTAAGAAATCTAATCACATTGGATTTACATTGCATATTCTACTGACTGAGGCCAGTAACTACAACATCCACATAAATATCAGCTATCAAATCCCTCGAGGCAATAAGAACTTTCTCCTTTCCATTACAAGCAAGCTTTTAAAGATGCATAGGGCTAAGAGAGATGCTGTATAAAAGCTGTATGTTACTATTTTCAAGGTAATGTCTTGAATCAGCCCACTATCTCTGAAATGAGCAACAATTCTTTGAAAATCCCAATCCTGGGGATTCGTCTGTATCTAGCGATACATCTGCTCAATGTCGGCAGTAAATACAATCTCATTAAATCTGAAGGTCAGCACGGCACATAAAATGTCATTTTTCAGCTAAGGGTCTGTTATTGGGGTATTATTCAGTGACTTGTAGGTCCAATCATATGCTGAAGCATCGAACACAGCCCTGAGATTTGTGATGGAGCTCTCTGGTTTCATTTTACAGTAATGTGGGTATAGTAGACTGGTGCGGAGATCGAAAGTTGTGATACTGGGATGGCCTCCATGTGTTCACTGTCTAAATATTAATCCATGAAACTAGAGTACATATTCCTCCAATTAAAGATATTTTTTCAAGGTTGTCTCAACATGGAACAGGTAGCTGCCAGTTTGAGACATGGTTAGACCATAAGTAGGATATAATGATTGAAAGGGGAACGAAACTGAATACCTCCCTTCACTTTCCCTACAGTATGTTTATACAAAATGGCTTTCACACTGAATTTACTCCATAGATAGGTGTTTATTTTATGGAAACTCCATAACATCTAAAAAATGTCTCATCTCTTTTGAAGGAACTGTCAAAAGCGAAACACAAAAGTACACAACAATAGGGGAAGACTTTTGACCACATACCCGTGAGCATCCAACCCAGGACAGAATGAACAGCTGTAGGAGTGCCTTCAAATTTACCTTCTATTAACTCACGTGGGAAAAAGGCTGCACCGATAAGCAGATCAAATGGGCCTGGCGTGTCAAAGGTTGGAATAGCCAACTTGATGTGGGCTACAGTTTTGCGCACATCACCAGAAGTTTTTACAGTTGACAATCGTTGTGTGATTCTAGGAAGCATAAATGCATCAACAGCTAAATGAAGATTTCCGTCCTGGAGAGATATTACAATGTATGTGTAGGACGTAGTCGCATTAACAAGAGTGTTAGAAAAACCTTGAATATCTAGGTTAGTTAGTTTCCGAGAAACCCACAAATTTGGTAGACAATGCTCAATGATAGCTCTTGCCTGGCTAGCCGAATCCAGCAATTCTCTAACAACATGAACTCCAGAAGCATTAACAATGTATACCTGCAAAGGAGACAACTACACAGTCAACACTGGACTCGTAACAGACATAACTGCAGTTTGTGGCTCGTTTTGTGAAGCAAAGTGGAATCTCGTAATATCATCATGTCTTGAGGTGCCGAAAGCCTTCCGGAAATGCAAGATCGATTGGTGTCGCGAACCATAGCATCGACAGGACGATTTTGAAGGGCACTCCTTTTTTTATTTGAATCAGCAAGCAATTGAAACATTAATTGTGTTCCTTTAAAACCTTGATGCGATACTTTGGAGAATGTTTCCATACCTATGAAAATGTGTGCAGTCTGTGAGAACCCATGCAAAATAACATGCTGAATGAAAACTTTCGAAATATTTATGCATTTGCTCACAATCAGGCAGGCCTTTAGATGGTGCTTTTATCTTTGACTTAGATGGAATAATAGTGGCTTTCTTAGATTTGACTAGGCCTAGTACCTTTTGAACAGAGCATTGCTTCTCAAGAAACACCACGAAGTCATCTAATGTGGAAAGCTCATCCGAAAGAGTTATCTCTCACTGCATGTGCAGTACCATATCAAAATATTTACATACAATTGGTAGACATAATAAGATCCCAAATATATACACACTGATCAAGGGCTTTTAGGGCAGAAACATCTTCTGTGATGACGGACAATAAGTGATGAAAGGATTTTACGCAGTCAGTATAAACTGGGGACTTTCCAGTAATTCATCAACATGCAATCCTAGGAGGTATTTGTTTTCATATTGGGCTGTTTACAGTTTCCAAGCGACACTTAAGTTGCTGTTTGACATAGACAACGAATATACCAAAACAAGGGCCTCACCTCGAATGGCAGTATTCAGAATAGCAAGTTTTTTTCTCTTGTGAGGTATCGTTATTTTGATAACTAGAAGGGAAAACAATTTTTTGGAAATGTAACCACCGTTTCGAGTCACAGTCACAATTATGAAGCATGAACTTTGGAAGAACAAAATGAAAACTACTACTCTGACCAGTTGAAGACATCGAATTCTCTTTGGGCTAAATTGCCACGGAATCAACAACGGCCATAACTGTAAAGTCAGCAAAGCATGCAGCATGTTCAGCAAAATCAAAATCTATGGCAACTGCTGCCTCGACAGTGATGTAGTCAGCATCAAAATGGTCGCATAACTTAGAGAGATTCTGTAGAGTTGCCAAAAACAATGCTCTCTTGAACATATTAGTGGTAACAACCTGTGCGAGTTCATTGCTTTGCTTGATGCGGCTTTAAGTTAAGCGACCAAGTTATGCTGACCATACTTCGCACATGGTTGGTTCATTTATGTTAAAAATTTGGAGTCATGACTTGGTTTGATGTTAAGACTGTGCCAGTAAACAATAACCATATACTATGTAATACCACTTGGGGTAACAAGCGAATACAGGTACAAAACGACAATGGATAATGTTGGATATGGAGAATACACCAATCTTTCAGATACAAAAAAATACAAAGAAATTTAATCAATTCCCTGAACCATAAAGTGGCATAGGCATGGTAGTGCTGCTATGATGAACACCATTCTTTTGTCTTTCTTTCGATCAGTGAAACGGAAGACTCGCATGTATATTAACTTTTTCCAGCATCTTCTTGAGAACTTGAATAAAGCTCTTCTTTTTTGTTGTCATTGGCGAGAAATTTATCCTGAGTACTTTGTTAAACGGTTGTTTTATCGAATATGATATCTGCAGATGAATTAGTAGCTCGACTAATTCGTTCACAATTTGTTGTGCTCTTTTGTTCTGTATCAGAAGGACAATCATCGTAGATCACGGCCACATTTATACCAGAACAGGTTCGCTAACATTTTTTGTAGCTGTCAAAAATCACCCTAAAGGAGTTCTGCATACGCCACAATAATTTGTGCAGTATATGGCAAACATTCGTTGGGTATCTCCTCTGCACATAAGAAATACCACTTTTCAAATTTAAAACTTGTAACTCCTGATCGAAGTGTTGGTCTCGGTTGTTGCTGATCCTGTTAACCTCAACGATAATAGGTTACAATCATGTGTGGATTATGTATGTTTTCTGACAAGCAATGTGCACTGTAACTTCATTCAAATTTATCAATAAACGTTGGTTGTCTGGAAGCTAACGTTTAACACCCGATTCTACAAGAGTTTGGATCTCCCCACTTTTCACTACCACAAGTCCACATTCAGTCAATCAATTTTTACATAAGAAGCATACATTAGCTGTGGAAGATGCCATTTAGAACCCATGAAATACATTCATAATAACGAAAATTTACTTACACAACCGAACTCAGAAAAGTCTGGGTTGCAGCTGACAATTAAAAGGAGGGTGGGGGAGCTACTGGAGTGGGTTGCCAAACCTCTCCAAACATTTCGACCACCACACTGTCCTCTATAATGGTACTACTGGGACTTCCTAAAAAAGAAAAGAAAAATAAAATTTGTACTTAATTATAGTAATCAAACTTAGTACAACTATCAAAATCCTTTTTCTACATTTTCCTAATAACCAACCATTTTTTTCAAAGTTCTCTATTTTGTGATATATTAGACGTTGAGAAACCATTCTGTGGTCTAATTGTAGGAAATTTACTTTAGTGTAAAATTTATTATATTACATTTTGTCGTAGGATTCGCCACTTACATGCTACAGGGCAAAAACCGGCTGAAATTATGTACATTTATATTTTGTTGGGAAAAATTGCCAAAATTTGAAGATCTCTATTTCGGAAACTATTAAAAGTATAAAAACCGTTTTGTAACCAAATTGTGGAAAATTTACTTTGCTTAAAAAAAGTCAATGAAAACCTTTTCTGTCAAATGCAGTGTTTAGGAGATATTCGACAAAAACCGATAAATGGCCTATCATTTTAAAGTTTTTTTCGAGCTGGCGGCGCCAGCAGACCTCGTTCGAATTGGAAAACTTGGATTTTCGTTCACGTACCCAACCCATACAACACATCAAAATTCATTACTACCCGTATTAATGTATTAATTCGGCAATTTTTGTGACAATTAGACTGGACCAAAGGAGTATGCGTGGATGAATATATATAAAAATTAATAGTTTGATCTATTACTTATTCTTAGTGAATACATAACGGGAAATAAAAATTAAAGTACTGAAAAGTTAGTGTAATGAATAAGTTTAACAGTAAATTATCTGGTTTTTTGGTTAGTAATCGTAAATTAATTCCATTTTAATATTAGTTCAAATATTGTTGTTGAAATTTTTTGGTATTCTTAATATCATGGCAAATTAATAATAAATAGGGCATTAAATAATTTTAATCTTCCTGAAATTCATATTCCAGGATATAATTATTGAATGATGAGGAGGCCGTAAAGATAATCATCAAATAGATGAATCTTGTAAAAATCATGACATCTTTTTTTCGAGATTATAAAGCTTTGGAACAAAGACAAGGGTAAGAAAAAAATCTTAAAAAAAACAAGCAAAGGTGATTATTTTAGATACATATACTTGAAATAGTGAAAATTTTCTTCGTCAGCTGTTGTTGGATGAATGTTTATTTTAAAAAATGAGCATTTCGAATAAAAGATTGGGGGATAAAATATCCTTAGTTAACATCATTAACGTACATTTTTTTATGTATTGATATTTTTTATTAAAAAAGATAAAATACATAACTGTTGATCTACGAATCTATTAACTTAAAGTTTTAGAAACGGAAAGAAGGCAAAGGAATGTCATTACAATTATCTTAATCAACAATACATAAAAATATTAAACTAAACTGTTGCTGGTTTTAAAAAAAAAATTATTTATTAAATGGTTTAGCTGGAAGAGGTTGTACGGTATATTTATGGTTAAAACACAAGTAAAAATAAAAGAATTAGAAGCATTAAAAAAATTTATTTATCATTGGAAAATAAATTGGTAACTGTAATTAGAAAAATAATAGGGAGATTAAAAAAATATGTAAACAATCTGCTTTACCTAATATTACCATTGAAATTAAATTTGGAAATGTTTGTGACATCAGATAATTACAGAAATTATATAAATAAAAATCACAGTGCAGTAGTTAATTAAGATATTTGATCAAGTCCTGGTATTCACCAAGTTTATTATTTTTATCAATTTAGAATTAACATAGCTAAATAATTAATAAATACTTGAAATTTAATCAAGTAAATTTTACTGGCGATAGAATTCATAATGTTAACTGAGTTATGTGTGGTCAATAATGTTAATTGATACTTCGTGCATTTTCAAAAATATACAATTTTTTATAGAAATAGTTTTTTATATATACGAGAGTTATTCACAATTTATTAATCAGTTGCAGCAATCGATATTTCAAAATTGGTGATGAGGTAAAGAAATGTGTTCCAATAATGAATTTTAGTGAATATATAAAAAAATTTATATATTTCAAAAAACTGCTTAACATTTATTTAAAAAACCAGATTAGTAGTTTTAATTGAAAATTTAATGATATAATAATTCTTAATGCTAATAAATCTAGATTAAATAANAAAACCAGATTAGTAGTTTTAATTGAAAATTTAATGATATAATAATTCTTAATGCTAATAAATCTAGATTAAATAACTTTTATACTAACATGTATAACTATTTTACCTAAGCACATCAAAAGTCAACACTTAAATAAATTTAAAAAAGTTATTGCATTAAAACTTGATTAGGTAATTATACTTAATATAAACAATTTGACAATTTAAATATTATTTCGAAATTGACAAAATAATTTTACCGAAAATAAAAAATTAATTATTTTGTAAACATATTATGTAAACCAGACAACTTTTTATAGTACAAGGGAAATTTTTATTAATTTTGTAATTGGTGTTGCTAATTTCTGTAACATTATTGTAATAACAATACAAGTTCGATGATTTTTATGAATAAGAAATAATTACCATACAAAATAGTTTGATTATCTCATCCCACCAATAATTATTGTAACACTTAATTATTAATTATCACTATACGTATACAAAAAATAATTATACTAAAAGAAAAAATTTTATCTATGAAAAAAAAGTTGTTAAAAAAATTATTTAAAATTAATATATTAAAAATTAAAACAATTAATGATTTTGAGGAAATATTGCGAAGCTTTAAAAATTGATGCTTGATCTTTATCCTAAAAAATTTATGCTTATCATATGCATATAATGAAATCATTAAATGATATTTCGCGTTAAATAATGAAGTAGTTTTTTTTAATTTAAGAATTTCATTTTAAAAACTTACGAATTATATGACGGGGATAGAATGAACGTGAAGTAAGTCACGATTACCTAGTTTTGCTGAATAATGTGTTTTACAATATTACTTGTAAAAAACTCAGATGATTTTAATGGCATCCGAGTCATTATTTCTTAGTTCAAAATTAATACATTTTTGCCTTGTAAGCACAAATAAATATTTTATTTGTATCAGCCTTAAATATAAAGTTTTTTTGACATGCACCACTATCATTCGAAGCAGTTTTGGTACGTCTGACATATGAGAAATATATAATTGAACTACTTAAGTAATTTAATGTCATTAAACAAAATGCATTGATAACACATACAAACGTAAAGAAATTATTTAGGTCCGTTTCGTAACACTTGTTAAGCTATCACTCTTGGTTATCATCTGATAGAGCTANCATCTTATAGAGCTACTATATAATTTCCCATGTTTCATGACTTTATTTTTCGAAAGTACTAGTGATGTATTGGAGGTATGTATTTGAATAGATACAGCATGACTCTTTTCTTGAGGTAGTTTATATAATCCTTGGCTCCTTGAAGATTTTTTCCTTTTGTAACTGTTTTCAGCATTATTTGGCGGCCATTATTTGAAGGGTTTAAGCTGATCTCTGAAAACTGATAATCCTCTTGGAGCGTATACTTGTACAGAATGGAGAATGGTTTCGTCTTCTCGTACCTGAGCCACTNACTATATAATTTCCCATGTTTCATGACTTTATTTTTCGAAAGTACTAGTGATGTATTGGAGGTATGTATTTGAATATATACAGCATGACTCTTTTCTTGAGGTAGTTTATATAATCCTTGGCTCCTTGAAGATTTTTTCCCTTTGTAACTGTTTTCAGCATTATTTGGCGGCCATTATTTGAAGGGTTTAAGCTGATCTGTAAAAACTGATAATCCTCTTGGAGCGTATACTTGTACAGAATGGAGAATGGTTTCGTCTTCTCGTACCTGAGCCACTNGAAAACTGATAATCCTCTTGGAGCGTATACTTGTACAGAATGGAGAATGGTTTCGTCTTCTCGTACCTGAGCCACTGAATATTTAACCAATTTACAGGCTCACCATCTGTGATCTTTTTCAGCTCTGTGACTGATTGTTCAAGCTACTCCGTGGAGAAAAATTCGTCTGCTTACATATACGCTACTATAAACTTATTGATCCTTCTTGCTTTGATTATTATCGCGTACCAGTGTTCAAGAATATAAACAGTTGCTGTTTTTGCATGTTTTTCAATCATTCCGAAATCAGCATAGTTTAGTAAGAAAGAATGGCCAGAGACGATAAACTTATGGCCAATAACAAATATTGCTGTGTCCTCTTCTTATGTGAGCTTCATTAAGGGTAATGCCAGTTTCAAGTTACGATTATGTCCGGTGCAGCATCACTGAAGAGTATATATAACGTGGAATTTATCTGCAGTAGTGATTATAATGTTTTCTCTAAGGCAACATGCAATTTCATGTGAGCCACGTGAGGCAATGCATATATCCCAGTCATACATTGTGGCCAGCCTATTCCGTATATTGTGTATTCCCAAATTGTATACATATATATTTCGTCTGTAGTAGGCTTCGGAAAATGAAAGTTTTGGGAATGGTAATGCTTTTTGCAGATCAAAGGTAAGTGTGCAAATACCAGCTTCATATACCACTTCTGTGCATACTTATTTAAAGCAGCTCGAGCATTCTCTGCTCCTATTAGATGGAGTTCATGATTCAAATGCAATTCTTGTGGATCATCTTCAATACTGCGTGCTTGTNATTCTCTGCTCCTATTAGATGGAGTTCATGATTCAAATGCAATTCTTGTGGATCATCTTCAATACTGCGTGCTTGTAGATACTTGTCGCATGTCTCACGGGTGTTTTTTTGTTGTTTGTGGAAATGTAAGTTGAATTCAGTATTGAAAACATGCCTGTAGTAAAGTTCTTTAACTGGTTCATATTTTTCTTCTCTACAAAACTACACATACAGTTCATACTTCTTTCTTATGTTCAGTTTGTGGTTGAGAAATTTCCTATTTTGATTGTCCTTCCTGTTATAGTGGTCTTTACATGCTGGGAACTTCTTGATATTNTTTGTGGTTGAGAAATTTCCTATTTTGATTGTCCTTCCTGTTATAGTGGTCTTTACATGCTGGGAACTTCTTGATATTAATACTAATTACCTGTTGCCTAAGGTCCGATATTTTCATAAATGCAGCATGATTTCCTGTCATATATTCTCCTGGAGACCGATTATTCCTGATTTTCTGTATTTCTCGTAACACCCTTCCACCTGATGTAAGGCTAAACGTGTCGAGAAATAACTTTTTGCACACTTACGTTGGTCCACCAGGATTCTGCAAATGATATACACACGAGCAACCCCTAAGTTTTTAACTCCCATATCATGGCATTTTTGTTTTATCTCTATCTGATAAAGTAATCCACATAAAAAGCCATTTTGTTTACCAAATCACCCATCTTCCAAAATTTTATAAAAATGCCTCTTCTTCCCTCTTTACTGATATGCTAGATACACTTTTTCCTACAATGGCAGTCCACATTGACAAACTTCTTACCATCAACTATCGTACCTTTTTTATTCGTGTAGGTATGGCATGAGTTTCTCCAACATTTTAACAATAGTTTGCTTCTATGCACAAAGTATACTTTGACGCTTTTTGTTTCTATGCGAAGTAGGAATATTTGCTGAAGTATCTGAAACCAAATTAAAAACACTATGCAGTCTACCATAATATGAATGCATTTAAATTACCGGCCATAAATGTTACTGCAAAGTTATAAGCGTTTTACATAATTTAGTTTAATATCTCTGTTGGTAGCCAATCCCTTACGAATTTGTTATTTTTAATTAACCTGGATTTTGTACTGTTGCTACTTGAACATCTTCGTCTGGTACTACGGCAGCTAAGGCAGCTCCTGCAACTACTTGTATTCTCTGAACACCCTCTGCAGTGTCAGTCTCAGAGTCATCTGTGAATAGAAATCAGTTTTCGTTAATTTAGAGTGGTGTAACAAATCTACCTATGTGTCGGTTAGATAATAATTTATTGTAGAATTTTAGGTTATAGAAAGTTAATTTTCTATAAAAACATGTAGACGAATATGGAAGATACTTCTTATCATTATCACTATCATGCATGTTATCTTCAGCATTGCTCTCGTTATAATCCATTTACAAGGCTTAACATCAATATGAACAAAGCCAGCAAAATAGAATTAACAATTGCAAAGAAAGTAGCACTTTTTTACTCCATGTTCTGCATGCTTCTCCAGGATATTTAGTGTGAGTATAGAGTAAGTTCCTCTGAACAGATCAGTATTTACGTTAAGTAGTCGAACTAGTCCTGATATATATTGAGTAACAGAGGAATCTGAGACTAACCTAAATATATATCTAAACCAAAATCGTCAGACATTACATGAATATACAGTTACTTCAATTTACTTTAAAATAGTGTCATACTTTACTTTTATTAAATTACATGATTAAATAATATTTCGCATTGAATAATTAATAATTTTCGTAAAAAATAAAAAATTGCATAAAAAAATATCCCGAATTATATGTTGCATCAAAAATTAACAATGTTTTGTATTACGCAACATAAGTTTGATAAGTTCAAGAGACGACATATGAAAATAATAATTTGTAACAAAATAGGTCTGAAATATATAAATTTAATAAAAATAATAAAAATGATATTGCTTTGAAAAATAATCAAATAAATGTATTAAATAAAAGTTTTCAAAATTTAAAAGAAAAGTTAACAATAAACTTTTAGAAATTGATAAGCAAATATCAATATAAACCAAATTTATCTTTGAAAGCTTTATTTTTTCCAATGATTATACCAAATACTAGAGTAAATTAGTTAGAAACTGACAAATTTAACAATCAAATCAAACACTAAAAATGCTGTTTTAAAATCTGATTCAAGACATGATGTAAAATAGTTTGAATTTGTTAATTAAATGCAACTTAAAAATATGAAAACTCAGTTCATCAAAATACTACATGCTATTAAAAAGACTATGTCATTATACACATAACTTTTTTGTTATATTAATGTATATTTATTGAGATATGGTATAAATTTATGATAAAATACAAATACCAAAATTAAAGATTATAAATTATTGCCAATACAATTGTTCAAAATAATGCAGTAAATTTAGATTATATTTAATTCAATCGAATACCATGTAGGTTTTTAGGTCAAAAATTTTTCCAACAAAAAATTTATTTTTATTTTTATTTACACAATGAATTCAGTTATTTTTCATTTACATTTGTGCTTGCTTTTTTCCGAATTAATACAAGTATATATTCCCATTATTTTTCAAAACTATTTCTTATAAAAAAAGGGTCAAAAATTTTTTCATTAGTTGGTTGGTAGCAAATTGCAAGTGTGTTTGAGATAAACATAATTCTATTCATTGTTTTTAAAGTAACAAAAAATATATATTCCCAGATAAAGCAACAGNACACACCGATTTTACTAAAGAGGGTTTAAATCAAGTGATTCTTCGGTCTCATTCACTTCGAATTCTGACATAGTTCCTTAAAACAACACGGTAGGCCTACACACATTTGATAGAACTAACAAGTTCGTGTATAACGTTTCCAATTAAAGTATGTATAGCATTTATACCATTAATAAATCCCGAAGAATACTATTACATATATAATGCTCTCGAAAACAACTTAAAAAAAATTAAACGCACAAAGAAAAATATTTCTAGCTGAGTTAATAAAAAAAAAAATATATATATATATATATATATATATATATATATACGGAACTTTGTTTACAAGATTTATTTAGATATTGAAATTAATGAATATACAATTGGTGATATAGTTTGATTAAGTAATGCGAAAAAAATATGAGAGAAGATACACAGCGAATAATTTAACAGAATTATTTACAATTGCTAATTTCTTAAATTATTACGTATAGACTTAAAAAGGAAAGGTTATGAATAAAAAAGTATTGGAAGGAACTATTTATGAATTTGAAACTATTAAATCTTTTCAATCATGTATATATTAATATTTGATTGTATAGTTGAAAAAGTTTTAAAACAAAAGGTTCGAAAACTTTATGTAAAATTATGAAATGTCATATTAATGAAACAAAACAGTCTTATAAAGTTTTTATGTAGAAATTTAACAAATTGTCTTTGATTTTCGGACGTGTTTCCAAATTAAATTCAACACATAAACACGAACATGTTATATTTCTATAACATTTTTTATTTAATTTTTACATATTCGATACTAATTATTTATATTATAAACTCCTAAACCTTTATTCAAACACTTTCAACTTATCTGTTTGAATTTTTCACACGACATCGCTTCCAATGAAATAATTGTATAAATGTTTTAAATTATTTTCACTTTGTAGAAAATTGTATTTACAAAGTATTTTATATTACTAAATATTTAAGGATTTTCGAATAAGTTTGAGATAAATAAAAATAAGGGCATCTTTATGTTTACCTCAGTACAATATTCTCGAGTTATATAATCATTCTTTAAAATGAGATATTCAAAACAACTTCAGAAATATTTCAAATTGTTTTATCTAATTTAATTTTTAAAAAAATGTATTTTTAAATTTTTCTATTCTTTAAAATATATTCTATTAAACAAAAATAATTCTGCTGATTTACAAATTTTTTAACAAATGTCTAATTTATTCAAATTTAACAATCCTTTCTTATAACAAAATTTATCAGTACATCAGTTTTTTACAATTGCTTGGGCCAGCTATTATAGCTCTAATACTGTATGGTAAAAGTTCACCACTATATCATTAGGTGACTCTTCTTCATCAATGAAAATACCAACTCCCATACAAGTTGCTTTGTTTATGCAGTAAATATATTTTTTATATAAAAATGTATTCTATGGTGTTAAGTTAACAGGAAAATATTCTATGGAAAAAAACTTTACTATGATATTTTGTAAATGAACAATATTATATCACATTAATTGGCTTTCATACTACAAAGTTTTCATCAATTGATCAATAATATCAAACAATTGTTAATAGAATATGGCAATATAATATTGTATCGATAAAAAACCTTACAAATTAAAATAAAACATCCAAGCCCGATAATATTGTATTAGAAACAAATAATATAACAAATATAAATATTTTGAGAATAAAAAATTACATTAAATATAACGATTTATTTTGATATACTTAAAAATAAGAATTTTAAAAAATCTTTAATGTGAATTTTATATAAAAATGCAAATATTCAGTCCATTGTAATTTAGCTTTTGATCTTATTACAAAATGCAAAGAAATTTAATCACTTTAACATAAAAATCATTTTTACTTTTAAACCAAAATAATGCTGTGGATTCGACATATTTTTATACTTCGAGACCGCCACCGAGAGGTTTATAAAATTCCATTGTATTTATTTTAGAAAACATATTATAAAAGATTTGATAAAAATTATTTAATGGGACAACCTTAGTATTTCCTCGATAAGAAATTAAATTACTTGGTTATTTTTAACATTAAATACATGTTGTAATGAAAAATAAATCAATATTATTTACAATTATATCAGTTTTAATGTTTTAAATAAAAGGGTTTGTATTTAGATTGTTGTGATAGTTTATGGAAGAAATTGTAATTGTTTATGACGTATAATTTATTTTGTTCTTAAAAAAAAATTTTGATACATAAAAAAAATTATAATAGCTGTATCCGCGGGTCCGCTTGTGTGGATTAGAAAATTATTGTTCCGGTTTTTCTTAAACTAAAGTTCAATGTTACTTAGTGTTAATCTTATATTCTCCAAATATATTATAAAACTCAACGTCTCGGTGAATTAAATGGTAAAAACACTTAATAGTATTTCTCTGTTATAGATAGACACACTGAAGAGCCAAAAATACTGGTACACCTGCCTAATATCGTGTAGGGCCCCGGCGAGCACGCAGAAATGCCGCAATACGACGTGGCATGGACTCGAATAATGTCTGGAGGTATGCAGGAGGCAATTCACACCATGAATCCTGCAGGGCAGTCCACAGATCCATAGGAGTGCCAGGCGGTAGAGATCTCTTCTGAACAGCACGTTGCAAGGCATCCCAAATATGCTCAATAATGTTTATGTCTGGTGATTAAGTGGCCAATGGAAGTGTCTAAAGTCAGAAGATTGTTCCTGGAGCCACTTGGTAGCAACTCTCGACGTGTGGGGTGTCGCATTGTCCTGCTGGAATTGACCACGTCCGTCGGAATGCACAATGGACATGAATTGATGCAGATGATCGGACAGGATGCTTACGTATCTGTCACCTGCCAGAGTCGTATCAAGACGTATCAGGGGCCGCATTTCACGCCAACTGCACACGCCCCAAACCATAACAGAGTCTCCACCAGCTTGAACAGTCCCCTGTTGACATGTAGGGGCCATGGATTCATGAGGATGTCTCCATACCTGTACACGTCCATCCGCCCGATACAATTGCAAACGAGACTCGTCAGACAAGGCAACGTGTTTCCAGTCATCAACAGTCCAATGGCGGTGTTGGCGGGCCCAGGCGAGGCGTAGAGCTTTGTGTCGTGCAGTCAACAACGGTACACGAGTGGGCCTTCGGCACAAAAATCCCATATCAATGATGGTAAGTTGAATGGTTCGCACGCTGGCACTTGCTGATGCCCCAGCATTGAAATCTGCGTCAATTTGAGAAATGGTTGCAAGTCTGTCACTTTTAATGATTCTTGTCAGTCGCCGTTTGTCCCGTTCGTTCAAGATCTTTTTCCTTTTTCCGGCCACAGCAATGTCGAAGATTTGATGTTTTACCGGATTCCCGATATTCACGGTACACTTGTGAAATGGTCGTACGCGAAAAGAAAATCCACGTTTTATCGCTACTTGAGAGATTCTATGTCCCATCTCTCGTGCGCCGACTATAACCACACTTTCAAACTCACTTAAATCTTGATAACCTGCTATTGTAGCAACAGTAACTTATCTAGCTGCCGAGCGTATCGCGTTACTCTGATTGGTCGCATACGTCTGTTATTTGCATACGCACGCTTATACCAGTTTTTTTTTTGGCTCGCCAGTGTATATGCTACCGAGAAGTTTTTTTTAGGTCTTTTTTTCTACACAATTCTTTACTACATGATATCGTTCCATCTTTAACGGTTTGGACAGCGTATTGCAAGAGAGCNCCGAGCGTATCGCGTTACTCTGATTGGTCGCATACGTCTGTTATTTGCATACGCACGCTTATACCAGTTTTTTTTTGGCTCGCCAGTGTATATGCTACCGAGAAGTATTTTTTAGGTTTTTTTTCTACACAATTCTTTACTACATGATATCGTTCCATCTTTAACGGTTTGGACAGCGTATTGCAAGAGAGCNTTTTTTTTCTACACAATTCTTTACTACATGATATCGTTCCATCTTTAACGGTTTGGACAGCGTATTGCAAGAGAGCGCGCTAGCGGCAAACGTTTTCAGACTTGCTTCACTGTTATCGTTTGTGAATTTTTTGATACATTTTCTCGCGATAAAAAGTTGTCAATATCACTTTTCAGCCGTTCAACTATTTATGTGCAATAAATTAATTCGATCTGTTACTCGGTTGCGACGTTGTATTGTTATTCCGTTTGTGGACGTTTTAATTTTCCAATAAGAATTTCCCCGAGAGAATGAGATATTTTCTCGGGATAAAAAGTAGCATATATCACTTCCCGGCCCTCCTACTATCTCTGTGCAAAAATCACGTCGATCCGTTTCTCCGTTGTGACGTGAAAGGACAAACAAACAAAAAAACTAACACACTTTCGCATTTATAATATTAGTTAGGATTACATGAATGTATTAAAAATTATTCATTTTTATATCCATAGAGCAGGGTGTCGATTTAGTTTTATACAACTTTTATTATATTTTCTGCATTATATTTAAATGTTTTATTGATTTGATCTATATAAATCTCATGTTTGTATGATTTTGTAAAATCCACTTTTCTAAATATCATCTTTTCGTAGATGAGGCAGTTAATTTTTAACAATAAATAATTTAATTTATTTAGGGCTTAGATCGCATTTATTTTTCTCCTAACCAATTATGTCGTAAATGTTTTCAATTATTTTCATATTTCATTTTGTTAACGCATTTTTATTAAATTCTCGTGCATTAAATATGTTATCTTGTGGCTTTATACTAGAATCAATTTATTTTTTATTTCCATTTGAGATATAAATCTTTAGTTGTTATATTATATATTAAATATTCAGTAACTTGACCGCATTATTTGATATATTCTTTACATTTTAGTTNTCTTTAGTTGTTATATTATATATTAAATATTCAGTAACTTGACCGCATTATTTGATATATTCTTTACATTTTAGTTCATTTATGTAATAATAATGTTATTAATTAATTATTTTCATATATATACAATAAATAATCCAATATGAAACTGGTTCATCAAATTATAACTTTTATTTATTCATTTGTAAAGTTGCTTAATTTTCACTTAATAATAAATTAGGTTTACAGATAAGTTTTTTAAGATTTCAGAACTCTTTAATATTTTTTATATCTTCTGTTATTGTAATATTTGGAATTGTTTTAATATAAACTAAATTAATCTTTAATTAATTGAATTAACATATAATTTTGACTTTACCCTTTTTGATCACAATTTCAGTGTTACATTGTTGATAACATATCGTCCTTTATATTCTAAAGTTGTTAAGGTTTTTTTTTTGTTCTGGAGCTAAAGGAAAATATGTATATTTACTATATATTTCTAACATATTCTACATTGACTTCTAAAATATTGCCTTGTTCTGTATAATTTGCAAGGTTTTTAATTTTTCCTTTTATTTCACTTATTGACAATTTTGTCGTCTACTGAAATCCCCAAAATATGACAAATAATGTAACACTGCCCATCCATATAGGTGTTTCGGGTCTAATAACATTAAATAATGATACATTTTTATCAGTATTTGATTTTACATTATTGGTTGAAATATATTAATTGGTATACATGAAGTTAAAACATAACTATTATGAATGTNAGTATTTGATTTTACATTATTGGTTGAAATATATTAATTGGTATACATGAAGTTAAAACATAACTATTATGAATGTAATTCATTTTCAGTGTTTCTAAGCATTGAATCCCAAGATAAACTTAGAGCTGTAAAATACCATGATGGATAAAATTTACAAGTATTTCAACAAACATCTCTATTATTATTGACACCAAAAATAAAAAATAAACTATTTTACTGTTTAATTAAAAATATTTTTATGAATATTTTATATTAAACTTTCCGTTTACTTTTTGGCATCAATATAGTATTATACACAATTATAACTGTTGTTTTATTTTGAGTATATTATACCTATTTTTTGTTAAGTCTGTTACTTTTAATTTTTCTTTGCAACTCGTATAATCATTAGGATATACCTCTTTTTTAAAAATCAAACTGATAATCTCAGAAGTATTTTAATTAAACAAACAAGATTATTATTTATAAGATTTTTAGATAACCGATCGATTCTAGTGATCATAATTTAACACAAGTCGAAAGATGATGTGAAAGGTTGTTTCATTATTTTCGTCAGTAAGGCTAGGCCTGTTTGTAGCAGCCTAATCTCGCGGTGCGGTAGACACTCAGGTGTAGCGACGCACTGGCTTGCACTATACGTCTGCGCGCCTTGGAATCCCAAGGCAGACTGCCAACTGCGCTATCCTCAATTGTGAAACAAAGTATTATATTTTAAGTATTGAACAGAATGTAACGACAATCTGCAGTTATCATACGTTACGTGGAAATACTTCATGCTCTATAAAAATATCCATAAATGGCAGACGTTAACTGCTTTACAAGGCTTCAGAGCTGGTCTCAGCTACATTAAGGTTTCAAAATATGCTTTAAAATTTAAATACAGTGATTTAATTTTACGAGGCAACATCTGTTCACTACCATCCGCCATTTAACAACGATAAGTCTGTGTAATCTTGTGTAGGTTAAACATTTCTTTGATGTTGTAAATCACAAAATATTTTGTTGTTCTCGCTTATTTTTGCGTAATAGAAAATTTGGTTGCGGTAAAATCAATATAACGACAAACTGTATATGTAAATATATCTTACGCTCTACAAACATGATGCATATTTGGCTCACGTAAACTGCTTTGCAAGGCTTGAGAGCTGATCTAAGGTACATTAAATGCTCATACTCTGCTTAAAAATTTAAATACACAGGTTTCATTTTGCAATGTTATCGTTGTTCAGTAATATACGCGATTTTTTACAACACCATGTCGGTGTAACCTTATGATGGTTGGACAATTCTTTAATGCCGCTGTAGCACAAACTATTTTGTTATTCCTGTTAATTTTAGCGTAATAGAACTTTCGGTTGCAGCAACATTACTTAGAGGCTTTGTTAACATTACCCCTTAAACAGTGTGTTTCCATTGCAGGAATATAAGAATTTGTAAATGGTTAACATTNTTTCCATTGCAGGAATATAAGAATTTGTAAATGGTTAACATTACGTAACTTTGTCACAATATTATTTATGTTACTACAACATAAACTATTAGAGATATACCAAAATGGTTTTTTTTTGTTGCAGCAACATTATAATTTTTTTTTTGTTAATATACCTTATGTTTAACTTACCAGCCCTCTCATTGAATGTTAACAGTGATGTGCAATCGTAGCAGCGTTTGNTTACGTAACTTTGTCACAATATTATTTATGTTACTACAACATAAACTATTAGAGATATACCAAAATGGTTTTTTTTTTGTTGCAGCAACATTATAATTTTTTTTTTGTTAATATACCTTATGTTTAACTTACCAGCCCTCACATTGAATGTTAACAGTGATGTGCAATCGTAGCAGCGTTTTAACTAGTTTGTATGGCTCAAAACATATTTTCTAACGGAGAGATGTCCGATTGGCGTTCTAATGGTGACGCACGGGAGGCAGCATGATTGTACTACGAAGCATCCCCTCAGTAATGACGGAACCTCGTGAAACTCATCTGCCTGGCTGTCTTCTGTGAGGGAAAGTTTTGTGGTGCAGTCGTGTAGCTTCCAATGTGTTGCCATTAGCACGTCTATACATGAAATGGATGTCGGTCATCTCTTTGTTAGAAAATATGGTGAAGCCATGACAACTGCATCAAATACTGCTACGAGTGCACACCGCTGTTAACATTCAATGTAATGGCTGGTACCTGGAACATAAGGCATGGACATTGTTGTAATAATTTAGTGGTTACACAAGTGCGTACGTCATATCTGAGAACCTATAGGTTTCTGGCCTTCTATTTATTATGACTTTTGTCATTATTTCCTTATCCGCTACACGCCCCTGCAGTTTGAACCTATAATATTGCAACATCATATATATATCAGTTTCATACTCGCGACTTTTCATTACAGTACATTACCATATTTTAATGATTATTTTATAGTGAAATTATGAAAATCGCGATGAAAAAATTTGACTGAAATACATTATTTGGAATTACTTTAATCCTTTATCTATAATTTAAGCCTCGAATCCGCTGTTTATACTTCTGTAATAACGAAATATAAAATACTTTAAGCATCTAAGAAATTAAAATCTATAGACATATTTATATTTTTCATAATCGAAGTTGACGCTTTGCTGAAGTCATCTATAACAATAACATTCTTTAAAATGTTATACTGTTTAAAAAGTCCATCCCTCTTCAAACCAGGAAAGCTATTCTCGGAATGTGTGGAATTCCCAGAAGTGATGAGTGACGCGTGGTAAAGTTATTAGCTGTGTACTGCATATTTGCAACAACACAAACTTCTTTCGTTATTAACACAAATGCCATTCTTCCAATTGAACAAACGCTGCAGATCCTGTTATTATACAAGAATTTGTTAGTTCCATTTACAAAATTTTTTTGACAGTTTATACAATTATACTACGTGTTTCTTAAACATGTAGATCTTACAGCTCTAAAAGCGTGGTCGGTTATTTCATCCCTCTTTCTTTTGGAAATGGCTGTTGACATACTATGTTTGCATCAAACTTTTTAACACAACTTTAAAAGTAATTTTTAAAGACAATCTGTGGATCAGGATGTTAAAATAGACAAAAAATGTTGTCTTGTCGCAACTCTCTCTGGTGAATACTTTATGAGATAATTCACATTCAAAACAGAATGCGTGTTGCATACCAGGTAGGCATACCACAATACAGAGAATGGCAATTTATACAAGGATTTTTCACGGGCGCAGGACTCCTTTAATAATCACTTAACGATAAAAGTGATTCTTACATTTCAGTCTTATATTTTCTTCAGGAATGCACTGCCGAAATTTGTCCCCATGTTTTAGAAACACGTTGTATAAAGATAAATTATGGTAATTAAATCTTATGTTTACATTATATCTCATACAATAGTGTAATATTTAAAACGTACTCCTAATATTTTTCTGAATTCGAATGGTTTAGGGCCATTGGGCGAGCAGGAGAGTGGTGTCCAGTCAACTTCAGACACGCAGTCAGCAATGATCGGTCTACGTAACAAACAGAGCCTCTCTCACAAAGAGCAGTATTATGCAACTGTACAGAAAGTCGTTGGAACGCAGGCGGTGGAACACATACCAGGTAACTTTAGATACAAATAAGTTAAGTAATTTTTGGCTGTAAGATTAGATGTATTATCAGTTACTAAAACAAATTATAAATTTTAAAGGATTAACATTTTATACTACTTCAAACAATAGTAATCTAAATTGACGAATAACTTACGTTCATGGTGTTTTGTACTGCACTTTGCACATTTTCCTCATTGTTATAGGTATTCACTTATTTTTCATTTTTAACATTATAATGGTGAGAATATTAATATTATAATAAATATTTTCGAACGAATATAACATGTACTTAAAAACATTTGAACTATGATATATACCAGATAAATATTTTTAATGTGATGTGGCTTTTGTCACTAAAATCACATTTTTTTAACATGTTCCTGGACGTAGCCATGTTACTTAAGGGTCAGATATCTTTGTTGGGAAAAAGAGCAAAAATTAATTTACTTGCATATTTACAGTAATAAAAATCATTACATGTATGTTTTCAAAATGTGTTATCGCTCACTATATTAATGTTCTCGGCGTAAATGAATAATCATCAGCCAATATCTTATTAACATATAAACTTATTCTTAAAAAACAATAATAATACAGTCCTGAACTCTAGATCAATGGGAAAACACCAAGTGAATTAGTCAGTCGTAAACTCCTCCCATCATCAGTCTGTCACCTATACGGAACTCAAAACTTATCAGAACTCGTCCAGGAGCACCCTTATGTTCCTTATTCGCTTCGGGCACATTGGTCTCTGTCCCCATACGGCCAATAACCGCTGTAAATTGCCGGATCACTGTGAACACTCGTCATCCTCCGCAGTTCACAACGCGCACACAGTAACTGTCTTCGGCAGCGGCAAAAGCTATATTTGTAACTGCGCTAATCCTTCCTATATTATTCCAGAAATACGCACGCTAAGAAATAACCTAATTTAGCTGCGAGATGTTAGTCAATAGTGAATTCCAGCCCCGATAAAAACAAAGGTGATTGTCGCTGTGAGGTATGAACTCTCAGACAACTAGATGTGTCCCTGGCCAAACATCATTCAATGCTATGCTAGTCTACTTGCAGTCGCATGACTCACCCATGTTGCTTGCAGGAGACAGNCTTCGGGCACATTGGTCTCTGTCTCCATACGGCCAATAACCGCTGTAAATTGCCGGATCACTGTGAACACTCGTCATTCTCCGCAGTTCACAACGCGCACGCAGTAACTGTCTTCGGCAGCGGCAAAAGCTATATTTGTAACTGCGCTAATCCTTCCTATATTATTCCAGAAATACGCACGCTAAGAAATAACCTAATTTAGCTGCGAGATGTTAGTCAATAGTCAATTCCAGCCCCGATAAAAACAAAGGCGATTGTCGCTGTGAGGTATGAACTCTCAGACAACTAGATGTGTCCCTGGCCAAACATCATTCAATGCTATGCTAGTCTACTTGCAGTCGCATGACTCACCCATGTTGCTTGCAGGAGACAGGTGTGTGTGTGTGTGTGTGCCGCGACAGTAAATAATTCCAGTAAAATAATTTCTTCTGGCACAGGGGATTGAGTGTGTGTCGCTGAGGCAGGTGTTCATATAAATATCTCCATTAACTTGAAATGGTTCCAGTATATTAAAATTGTACTGGCTTAGGTTATGATAACCTTAGAATTTAGGGGACTGAGGTAGTAAGACATTTAAATTTTGTTGAACCTGCCTTAAAGTTAAAATTATAATGCCATAATAAATAGCTGTTTCAATGGCTTAATATTCAGATTTTTTGTTTCCAAGTTCAATTTAATTAATAATTATAACATAAATAATTTCATTATTTTATTATAACTATTCTCTGTGAATTGTTTTAAAATTTCCTCAAAACGCAAAATTATATTAAAATAATTAAATTTCAGTATTATTTTTTGCATGAGCGACATGCTTACAACTTCAATCGACATAGAATTTAAAAATAATAGTTAAAAATAAATACATAATTTATGTACTTTTTAATAATAGTTTCATGCATGTGAAAGACTTAAAATCGAGATGTTTGCTACGAGAGTAAATCCACTGAAGGTCCAAGGTGCTAACAATACTATAGCTACCAACACTTGAAACCAACGCTTCCAAATTCCATATACAGGTTGTTTCAGACCAAATGGTGCAAACGTCGTGTGGTAATTACTTTTGCAAAATGGGTGCTCAAACATAATACAACTTACAGCCAAAAATGATTTTGAGGGAGGCAAACACCATTAATGAAAAAGGTTTGGGAATGCTTTTATGGACATAACTAAGAAACTGGGTGGTGTTAAACAACGAATTTTGGTATAGCATTAATGTGATCAAACCTGTTTGATATGCGTATTTTTGTTTGGTTATATCATTCCTGTTACATAAGTAAGATTGGGCGTGTTATCAGTGTAATGTTCGAAATTTTGTAACGATGCATTTTAAAATATATTTTTTCGGGTGATTAATACCTGTCATATTCTTATTAACAAAAAGGTTGCCTTAGTGTAATGCTCTCAGGCCATCGGTAATATTGAAAATTCACTTTTGTTCAAATGTTGAGGTACTGTATAACACCTTGAAGCTACGCAACCTGGAAGTCTTTGCTAAGCGGTTTGTCTACCACGTGAGCTCAGTACAAAATGACCTGCTCAAGAGCACTGTTATTGAGTCGGCATTTGGGCACTGTATGCCGTTTAAATCACACATGCACCAAGTGACAACTGTAAAATAATATTAATAATAATAAAGTTCCATTATGAAAACAAAAAAATTACATAGTACAATACCAATGTTTATTAGAATTACTAGTATTAAAACAGTTATCCATGAGGTTACTGTAATCATTTAACAGAATGCGTTATTATAATTGTTCAAAGTGGTGACCTTCGACTGCAGCAAAAATTGCCGTGTTCTTCCCAACATGCCTTGGANATTAAAACAGTTATCCATGAGGTTACTGTAATCATTTAACAGAATGCGTTATTATAATTGTTCAAAGTGGTGACCTTGGACTGCAGCAAAAATTGCCGTGTTCTTCCCAACATGCCTTGGACCCTATTATTTAACTTGAGCTTGCTTGAAGACCGTCAACGTGATTATCTTTATGATGAAGAGGGCCATATCAATAGTTACTCGTAAGCGTTTTTATAAGGTGCCCTGTAAGCCATATCTTTTTGCAAAGATGTAACATTTGGCAACGCAGCGGGCTGTGATCTAAAATCTGCGGTCTGCCTGTTGATTCATATTATTTCCGTTATTACAGTGTCTCTTATGCCGTACCTTTTATTATTAAAATTAATTTTCTACAATAAATGAAATTCATTTCTTAAAAACCTTTTCAAATAATACTTTAAAATAAATTTACTAATTTCTATTGATAAAAATATGTCTAATGGGACTAGTTATTTGAGTATCACGAGATAGCAGCACTGACCCATCGTCGAATCCGTCATTTCATAGTTACGTTAAAGCAATAAGTATTACTATCAAACTATAAAATCTACTCCTTAAATGTATTACATACAACGGTTATTTGTGTGGAAATATAACAAAATATATTGTTTCATTATTTTGGGATATTTTTTAATGTTTATTTTTTGGTAGAACCAGTTTGCTAGAATTAACCTAAATACGTCGGCCATTTCTTTACACTTTTGTTCATAAAGATGCCACGTTGGCCTGTCTTTATATAAAGAGAGTGAACAACACCAAATATTCGAATTGAGGTATCATAGCACATTGTTGCAAAAACTACACGCGAAATTGAAGTCATCTTGGGTAATCATTTAGGGAGAAGTTTTGTACACGTTGTAGATGATAGGGCAGCAGCAACTGCTAATGGAGAATGCACCACACGGTGTTATGACTCACTGTAACATTTGCAATTGCATGTGTACTGGTCGAAGGCACATTACTCACAGCCTCAAAAACCTCATCTCAAAGTGCAGGTGTCCTCACCTTCCGCACAAGATTTTCTGTAATCTTTGCCAGCAATGAACCGGTGTCCGAAGCCACTGGTGATGGTGTTGGAACATTTGGTAGCTGGGATTACAATGTACCGTAAAAATATCTCTGCGCATAGCCATGCTGCTGATCTATTCTTGCAATAAGCAACATCACACACTGAATGCTTATCGGTGAGCTCTAGTGAAGTGTACTCTTTCATTGCACATGCCCTGGCACACTGCAACGCATACACTGTCACGTGCACACAGCCAACTATGTACAAAACAAGGTTATCGATTGCAGGCTAGCAATGGTGGAGGACCACCACAGTTGTTGGAAAATAGCCGTTCTGCTGCAACTGGCGCCTGGCGAAAGACAAGAGGACAAGCGGTGGCCATCTTGGATTATGTCATGAGTTGAACTCCTACTTTGTCATTCCTGGTCGACGCCGGCCATCTAAGATTTCCCTTCCTGCTCATTCATTCCTGGCCAGAAACGACCATCTTGGTCCCGATTTCATGCTCTTGTAATCGTGTGGTTTACTCCGAGTGCTTCTGAATTATGTTATTTCGGCATTCCAGATGTCGTTACTGCAAGCTCTTGCGTTCCTCCAATCCTACTTCACGCTTTTGCATTCCTTCCTACCTGTTGTCCTTTCTTCATGCTCTCGCATTCCATGCAAGGTGTTCGCGCTGACTCCTCCCGATTTAGATTATTGGCCCAATCCTTCCTACCAGATGTTATTACTTCATACTCTTGCATTCCATGCGAGGTGTTCGCACCGACTCCTCCCCATTTCAATTATTAGACCAATCCTTCCTAAAAACATGGTGTTACTTCATGCTCCCGCATTCAACCCAGAGGTCTCTGCATCATGCACTAGCATTCTTTCCTGCCTCCTTCATGCTCTTGCATTCCATGCGAGGTGTCTACACCAGTTCCTCCCGATTTCGATTATTTGACCAAACCTGCCTGCCAGATTTTGTTACTTCATGCTCCCATGTTCCACCCAGAAGTTCCTTCTTTATGATCTTGCATTCCTTCTCCCTACATCATTCTCTTGCATTCCCTCATACCAGTTGCCCCATACTTCATGTTCTTGCATTCCTGGATGTCGATGTGTAATGCAGCCCCTACTTCATGCTCTAGTGTTCCTTCTACATATATCACGATCTTGCATTGTAATTGGTCACACACACCTTCCCAAGACCCTGCCAAGGGCGCCTTGACTGCGGCCCTACTTCACACTCTAGCATACTTCTCTACATCATGCTCTCACATTCCATGTGGTCATGCATGTCCTCCTCACCTCAAGTCCCATCCAAGGCACCCTTGCTGACTTCATGGGCGCCTCCCAGGTCCCTGCCTGATCTCCAGGCGCACTTCACACCCACGTGGTTGTCCCTGCCCCTCCCCAAGACACACACCCCACCACAGCGACAGCAATGTGTGGAAACAACATCATCGACTAACACACACGTATTCCTCCCACGAACACATTGACATACTAAAAGATGCCAACCTACAGCATAAACAAAAACTACCAGAAAAAAACTTACCAGCATAAGATGGCGACGAGAATGATGAGCCCACAACCACTACCACAGGCATCCATGCGACTGAAGGACTAGTGCAGTCAGTAGGTCAACGTCTCAGTCAGTAACCCCCACCACCGACAAGGTCGTCATCGTCATCATAATTAACGTCCTCAGTTGCATCGACACAGTTGTCGTCAACGACATTGTCGTTGTTGTCATCACCGTCATTGTCGTCGTCGGCAGTCGGCGGACCACCCTGGAGGCCTGCTACGAAGTGTGCCACAAAGTCAGGAATGGCATGGAACAGCATTGTCCCCTTGTCGAGGGCCGCCATAGCATATGCATGCTCAGCACGATCCTCGAGGAGCGTGTTCTCCAGAGCAGTCATAGCCTGGTGAGTGGCATGCAGTTCCATGACACTGCAGGCATGAAAGGCAGTAGCCGCTTGCTGTACCTCCATATCTGCCCTCTGCCAATCAGCATGATGGCCGAGAGTGGCAATCACTTCCAACATTGCGTTGGGTGCACCATTACAATTGTCAATGTCGTCGTCACTACCATAGGCATCGACATCAATACCACTTATGTCTTTGAGATCAGCTATATCGTCGACATCACCTACCTCATCCTCCTCTATTGCCGCCAGGAGAGGCACAAAAGTTGATGCCTCGGATGAGGCAGGTGACATCAGTGCCTCCGGCAGTGGTGCCACGATGGCTATGGGTTGTGCCATAACCTGATGTGGAGACCACGAACGAGACCTCGCCGCCTCCCTGCCATGGTGGTAGGGAAGACGAACAATCTATGACGACGACGAACCACCATCGGCATCATCATTAATGTTATCGTCGATGATAACAATCGGCGGCGATGGAGGGCAATGTTTGTATGTCATGATCATGTGGTGTCATGACGTGGCGGCAGCCTCAGCTGTATCAAGCCCTCGGATGAGCTCGTCTTTTTCGCGAATGAAGTGATCAACCATCACGTACACACATGCAAGCGAACTGAGAGAATGATGGCCTGGTTCGGCTAACAGGTAGATATAAGGAAACTAGCAGACTACCCCTACCACCTCCCCTCAAAAAGAACGTAGAATACCTCACTCTGTGACTACAATTGTATCAGGTCTAACAGCCGCACGCACGCTTTCGAGCGTACCTTCCCCGACCAACCAAGACCTTTGGTCTGCAGCTGAATAGTATGTGTGTGTAAGGTGCAAGACCAAATTTTTGCATAATGACAATGGTACTGGATGGACCATGTCCGAAACTAAGCAACGTCCCAGACAAGCATTCAGAAGGTTGCGGACGCCGAATCCCTTAAAGGTGACGAGGTACGACAGCAGTGTTGCATGATGGTACCACCTGACCTGCAGCCACCCCGACCATGACTGAATTAAAGACCCGCAGACCCAGTGGTTCAATCACAGCACACCTGCACACACCTGCAGGACAGTGGAGGAGAAAGAGTGAGCAGATACATTTAAATCAGGGAGGCGCATCGCCCTTGTGCGCGCACGTGCTGTGACCACCCAACCAAGTGTGTAGGGCGCCTGACATTATTTTGCATAATGTCACTGCGTGCTCACAGCCACCAGACCGACCCTCGAACAATAGGGAAATTAAATCAGCATCATACAATCGCAGCACAACCACAGGATGCAGGTGGCTGGTTCCTTATAAATAAGCAGCGAGGGACAATGCCTCTCGCACGTGCACATGTCCTGATGACCCAACCGAATAGCATTTGCGTACAGCATCTGACAATATTTTGCATAATGTAACCGCACATGTGCGCAGCCACCCTCGAACACGAGAGAATTAAATCAGTGTCACACAATCGAGGTGAAACCACACAGCGCAGGGGGCTGGTACCTTAAACGAAAGCAGCGAGGTGCGATGCCCCTTGCACATGTGTCGTGACCGCCCAACCGAATAATATGAGTATGTAGAGCACATTACATCGTTTTGCACAATACCATCATCACCACTACCGGTCCTCGGAATTAAAGCTGCATCACACTCAACCGCAGCACATCTAAAGGATGCAGGTGGCTGGATCCTTAAAAAAAGCGACAAAGAGCAGAGCTAAAGTGGCAGCATGGCCTCTCTCCCAGCATAATAATAATGTGAAGTGATGGAAATAGTCAGTGTCGAGTGGTGGAGTCCCCGATCGCACGTCAGCCATGGCTGAATTAAAGCACTCTCCATATGGCACATTCGCAGGAGAACAGCGATGCTTCTCACCCTCCAGTCAAATAATGTAGAGCGGATGTTGTGTGGTATATCTACTAGCCCCCATGCCAGCCAGGGTTGAATTAAAACATTGTCCTGATGAGGGAGGACAATCAGAGACAATCCACAGGTGCGTAGACAGTGGTATCGATTAAAGGGTGGCGAAGCCCAACTCCCTCCGGCGTGGTCTCTCTCCCCCTCTGGACAGAATGAGGGTGTGCGGTAAAGCGTGCATGAGGGGACCAACCACCGGACCAAGGAACTGTCACTCCAACCCTGACTAACAATATGTAGCCACACACACCTGCCAGATGTCTGATGCATACTCAATCTCCGAACACCAGCCTAACAAAAATAAAAACACACAAACATGTAACAATATATCTTGTTGGAATAAAATCAACACAGTGCAATTTCTAACAATGAACTTATATACACTTAAAAAAATACATTAATCTGTGTGTGTGGTGCATATGGTTAATCACATACACACATCTCTTGCAAGGCAAGTACATGCCATTAAGCACAAACCTCTCTATCAAGCAGTTGTGACTGGAATCTAAACCTGCCCATTTGACGAACAGCTTTCATCCCCTTCGCTGCTACACACTCTCGACCAAATAGACATCTGGAAACTTCGTTGTCATAATCTCTTTTTCGTAAAATCCTCCCTTCAGCTTTTCACAATTTAGATCGACAAGTTGATAGATCTGTGGTTCGTAATTTCAAATCTTGTCAACCGCGTACACCTCGCGTTCCAGTTCTGTATGCTTGAGATTGCAAATGTTCCCTTCACTCGCGATATCCGAACATTGTCACCAATCATCATTTTAGACTTGTGCCTGCCCAATCTCTTAAAATTTTTGTACACTGTCAACAGCAAAGGACTGTCCTTAACGTCCACCAGATACATGCAGATGGTGCGATGTACTNAAAATTTTTGTACACTGTCAACAGCAAAGGACTGTCCTTAACGTCCACCAGATACATGCAGATGGTGCGATGTACTCGTCCATTGTAGTCGGAAATCAAATGAGTTAGGAAGTCTAGCCAATTGTAACAAACCCCCGAATAAAATTCACGCTACATGGCATTCTTCATAGTGTGATTAAATCCTTCCACAATGGAGGACTTCATATCGCTGAATGTACTGTTCTGATTTATTTTATTTGCATCCATTAGCGAACAGCAGGCTGGAATCTAGAATTGTCTAAAAATATTAGTTTGCAAATGTTTAGGCTGTCCATTGTTTTTTAAAATGTTGTCATCGCAGCAGTCACATCCTCGCCTCGTTTCTGGAGAACCAGAACCGCTATCCATAATTGCTGAAACAATTTATTACCGCCAAAATGTTTCTATGCCCCTTATAAACACCGCCATACAGGATCATTTCTAATACACTGGAGAGCCAAAAAAACTGGCATAGGCATGCATATGCAAATAACACAGATATGGAACCAATAAGTATTACGCGATGCCGTCGGCAGCGCCTATATAACGCAAAAAGCTTCTGGAAAAGTTGCTAGATCAGTTACTGCATGCAACAATGGCAGGTTATCAAGATTTAANATATAACGCAAAAAGCTTCTGGAAAAGTTGCTAGATCAGTTACTGCATGCAACAATGGCAGGTTATCAAGATTTAAGTGAGTTTGAACATGGTGTTACAGTCGGCGCACGAGAGATGGGACACAGCATCTCCGAGGTAGCGATAAAATTTGGNATATAACGCAAAAAGCTTCTGGAAAAGTTGCTAGATCAGTTACTGCATGCAACAATGGCAGGTTATCAAGATTTAAATGAGTTTGAACATGGTGTTACAGTCGGCGCACGAGAGATGGGACACAGCATCTCCGAGGTAGCGATAAAATTTTGATTTTCACCTACGACCATTTCACAAGTGTACTGTGAATATCGGGAATCCGGTAAAACATCAAATCTTCGACATTGCTGTGGCCGGAAAAAGATCGTGAACGAACAGGACAAACGGCGACTGACAAGAATCATTAAATGTGACAGATTTGCAACCCGTTCTAAAATTGGCACAGATTTCAATGCTGGGGCATCAACAAGTGCCAGTTTGCTTACTATTCAACGGACTATCATTGATATGGGCTTTTGGAGCCGAAGGCCAACTCGTGTAGCGTTGTTTACTGCACGACACAAAGCATTACGCCTCACCTGGGCCCGCCAACACCACCATTAGACTGTTGATGACTGGGAACACGTTACCTGGTCTGACGTGTCTCGTTTTCAATTGTATGGGGTAGATGGACGTGTACAGGTATGGAGACATCCTCATGAATCCATGGACCCTACATGTCAACGGGGGACTGTTCTGCTGGTGACGGCTCTGTCATGGCATGGAGCGTGTGCAGTTAGGGTGAAATAGGACCCCTGATTCGTCTAGATATGACTCTGACAGGTGACAGATACATAAGCATCCTGTCCAATCTCCTGCATCCATTCATGTCCATTGTGCATTCCGACAGATGTGGACAATTCCATCAGGACAATGCGACACCCCTCACGTCGAGAGTTGCTACCGAGTGGCTCCAGGAACACTCTTCTGACTTTAGACACCTCCATTGGCCACCTAAATAACAAGACATGAACGTTATTGAGCATATCTGGGATGACTTGCAACGTGCTGTTCAGAAGAGATCTCGACCGCCTTGCACTCTTATGGATTTGTGGACTGCCCTGCAGGATTCATGGTGTGAATTGCCGCCTGCATAACTTCAGACATTAGTCGAGTCCATGCCACATCGTCTTGCTGCACTTCTGCGTGCTCGTGGGGTCCTGTACAATATTAGGCAGGTGTACCATTTTTTTGACCTTTCAGTGTATGTCAGTATGTCAGCCCGGTACAGATCTCTCAGTCCAAAGACGAGTACTTTTTGACTGCGATAATTGCAGTGCGCAGGTCGATGAAGTTCAGCGTCAATCTCTGCACATAACATTAGTATACGAGCCACCTTCACACAATTCTTCCACAATATTCACAATCTCAATTGTATGCGATTGATCGCCAGCCTGCTGTGATGCAATAAGCAGCCATAGACGTGATACGAGCTCATTCACACTGTCCCAGTACACATACTCGAGCCAACTGCTCTCATCAAGCTTTGAAGTCAGAACCAAGCTGCTTGCTATACCGACGTCCGGAAACAGGCCGGCAACAATGGCGGATTTCGGATGTGTCTCATCCTTATATGCATTGCCTGAAGCGTCATTGTCTGCTAAATGGGCAATCGTTAATATAAGTAAACAAATGTACTGTCGAGGTTCCTCTAGCGAGAACCCACCAGTCTCGGGCTTAAACAGCAATNCGTTAATATAAGTAAACAAATGTACTGTCGAGGTTCCTCTAGCGAGAACCCACCAGTCTCGGGCTTAAACAGCAATTCGTAGAGGCATAGGGAAACTCGCTTTACTTCATTATTAATCTGTATCAAATCATCTGGTAGAAAAAATGCTTCTTCCGCAAGAACCATTTCTTATTGTGCCTATTAACACAATTTGTTCCATCATTCACCTTGTAGTGTACGAAGAGAAGTAAACGCGAACTGTGGTCGTGTGCAAGTGTGATCTGTCCTTTTTATGTTTCGATATGTCAAAAGGGAAATCAACGTCATCTTCAAAAGATGCAGTACCCTCCTTTGGAAATATCTTGCACTTCCTCCTGCATTCGATGCCAGTTCAGTCTTCATATCGGCAGGGGGCAGAGTTTGTTGCTTNCGTTAATATAAGTAAACAAATGTACTGTCGAGGTTCCTCTAGCGAGAACCCACCAGTCTCGGGCTTAAACAGCAATACGTAGAGGCATAGGGAAACTCGCTTTACTTCATTATTAATCTGTATCAAATCATCTGGTAGAAAAAATGCTTCTTCCACAAGAACCATTTCTTATTGTGCCTATTAACCCAATTTGTTCCATCATTCACCTTGTAGTGTACGAAGAGAAGTAAACGCGAACTGTGGTCGTGTGCAAGTGTGATCTGTCCTTTTTATGTTTCGATATGTCAAAAGGGAAATCAACGTCATCTTCAAAAGATGCAGTACCCTCCTTTTGAAATATCTTGCACTTCCTCCTGCATTCGATGCCAGTTCAGTCTTCATATCGGCAGGGGGCAGAGTTTGTTGCTTNGGAAATATCTTGCACTTCCTCCTGCATTCGATGCCAGTTCAGTCTTCATATCGGCAGGGGGCAGAGTTTGTTGCTTTATTTTATCCCGTTGCGATGTGAGTGGCCAGAAGGAATTTTTCCAATACAGCATCGCACTCCATGTGTGCACTCTAGGCCAGTAGATACACTGAGGAGCCAAAAAAAACTGGTACACCTGCCTAATATCATGTAGGGCCCCCAAGCATGCAAAAGTGCTGCAAGACGACGTGGCATAGACTCGACTAATCTCTGAAGGTATGCAGGAGGCAATTCACACCATGAATCCTGCAGGGCAGTCCACAAATCCATAGGAGTGCGAGGCGGTGGAGATCTCTTCTGAACAGCACGTTGCAAGGCATCCCAGATATGCTCAATAATGTTCATGTCTGGTGATTTAGGTGGCCAATGGAGGTGTCTAAAGTCAGAAGAGTGTTCCTGGAGCCACTCGGTAGCAACTCTCGACGTGTGGGGTGTCGCATTGTCCTGCTGGAATTGTCCACGTCTGTCGGAATGCACAATGGGCATGAATGGATGCAGGAGATTGGACAGGATGCTTATGTATCTGTCACCTGTCAGAGTCATATCTAGACGAATCAGGGGTCCTATTTCACCCCAACTGCACACGCTCCATGCCACGACAGAGCCGTCACCAGCAGAACAGTCCCCCGTTGACATGTAGGGTCCATGGATTCATGAGGATGTCTCCATACCTGTACATGTCCATCCGCCCGATACAATTGGAAACGAGACTCGTCAGACTAGGCAACGTATTTCTAGTCATCAACAGTTCATTGGCGATGTTGGCGCGCCCAGGCGACGTGTAAAGCTTTGTGTCGTGCAGTCAACAATGGTACGCGAGTGGGCCTTCGGCACAAAAATCCCATATCAATGATGGTAAGTTGAATGGTTCGCACGCTGGCACTTGTTGATGCCCCAGCATTGAAATCTGCGTCAATTTGAGAAGGGGTTGCAAATCTGTCACTTTTAATGATTCTTGTCAGTCGTCGTTTGTCCCGTTCGCTCATGATCTTTTTCCGGCTGCAGCGATATCGAAGACTTGATGTTTTACCGGATTCCCGATATTCACGGCACACTCGTGAAATGGTCGTACACGAAAAGAAAATCCAAATATTATCGCTACCTTGGAGAAGATATGTCCCATCTCTCGTGTGCCGACTATAAAACCACGTCCAAACTCACTTAAATGTTGGTAACCTGCTATTGTAGCAACAGTAACAGATCTAGCAACTCTGCCAGATGATTGTGGTCTTTTATAGGCGCTGCCGACCATATTGTATTACTCGGATTGGTTCCATACCTCTGTAATATGCATACACATGCTTATACCAGTTTTTCTGGCTCTCCAGTGTACTTATTGTGCACACTTCCGATTACACAATGTAAATCCTCGACGGTAGCAGCCATCGTATTAATTTAAAAAGCAAAATGTTCATACTATATGCATTTAGGAGTAGACCTTTCGCTTAAACAGTTTGACTATTTTATCTTCGGACATGGTGATTCGCTGGATGATGGCATTTCGCATGTGCTGGCAATGTGTCAATTTTCTATTATATGTGTGCAAGTCGTTTGGGTTATATAAAATCCTTTGTCGTATAAGTTCTTCAATATCTGCAAGTCCCATACTCAATATGGGCACATTTTTCTATCCCCTTGGCCATGTGAGTAAGAACTCTGTTAACCATTCCGTCGAAGACAGAACTGATTTTTGATTCCAAGTTGGCCAAACCCCCCAGCTGAGTACTGAAAGCATTCAGCTTGCTCTCATACTCGCGCGACGCATTAAGATGTTCGACTAGTTTAGCAGAAAAGTCGTCAACAACCTTGACGGAAACCTGTCCGAACTTCCTCTCCATGGCCTCCAGATTTCTCCCAATGCTGTCTTCTTGTCGGCACCCTGGTTCGCAACATTAACATGATCTAGCAGCATAACTGCCAGGGCAGTAAGAACTCTGTTGTCAACTCACTCGCCCAAGTCTTTACGATTTGCCTCCATTGCTGTGAGCTTGCTTCCCAGCACACTCCGAACATTGTCAGTCAATTAATGAATTTGAGTATTCATCGTAGTGGACATCGTACCAACAGAGTCGAGGTTCGATTCCAGCTTCTTACTTAGAACGAGTAGCTTGACGTCACTCTTAGTCTTGCCATTAAGGCGTTCGTCTAGGTGTGTAGCTACACCAGCAAGAATTCTGGCAGGAACTTGCTCTCCCACATCATCGATCTTCTTCTTCATGGTCGCAAACTTGCCTTCTACAGTGCTTAGTTTCAGCACATCTTCAGATAATTTGCGAATCTGGGCTTTCATCTTAGCAGACACATTGGCGAACAACTGTACCTTTATGACCTCGAGCGAAACGCCAAAAGAAAAATCAGTTAGTTGGGACACACTCTCGATAAAGGTGCCAAGCCGCAAATCCATATTAGTAGTCAGTATATTCGTACAGAAGAGACGGTCGTCCACTGTGGCAAGCTTCCCGCCAAAGCAGTCAGTTAGAGAACACCTTCAGTCAATGAGCATAATTCGCCTGTCACACGCCGTAGAAACCCTACTGGCTATTCGCTCGCCCACACAGTTGAGTTTCACCTCTAAAGCAGCGATCTGGGTCATACCAACCAACAGTCAGCGAAAATGAGTTTCGATGTCTGCCTGCAGTACTGCCAGCAGTTGCAACACCTTTGAAGTGATGATACCAACAAAGTATACATTTGTCGCATCACCACCATGTTTGGGTCCTCCGAGATCCTTGGCTTGTTTCACTTTAAAAAATGCAATTTCCATCGCTAGTAGATGTAATGCAGCCGCCCATCGCACACTTTAGACCTCTATGGCCGAACTTGTATACAGCATAGCTCATCGTTTACCGATGGTCGACAATTAACTGATCGAATCCCCTTCAGTACCTTCCCTTATGTTGTGGGAAATCCTTCGCTATCATAATGAAACCATGATGTTCACACCAGCAACATGAGCACATATATTTTAATATGTCAAACATCATATTGGTATTAACGAGATTGGAGTAGACATTATACAAATTCAGGTCATCCATGCGAAATAGAATAAGGAAATTAGCATTTTCGCAGAGAAACTGCTAAGTTATAAGCGAATAAGTTTGACATAGGTAAATCGAATCCACCGCTACATGGTGGCCCATGCTGAAAAGCTGCTGCATTGTTGACTGTTTCTCCCATGCCATGTCGTCGAAAACAAACACATAGTTTAGCTATAATTCACATGGTGACACGACATCCTCATTGTCGCTAAATAAAAAAGACGAAGTTCACCCACAACCTGCAGTATTAGCACTAGATGTAGGTAATTTAGCTGTTGTTGAGATTTCGAGTATAGGTAAATATTCTCGAACCGAAGACTGTTGGGTTCCTCCAAAAGTCTGAGATGTACACATGTCTTTCCACAGTTGCTCGGTCCTGTTATGATGCCCCTCACAGTGGTAGGTAGTAGCTTCCCATGATGCGATCCACAGGTGTTAGATTCATCATCGGAGATGGTGATGTGGACAGGAAGTGTGGTGGTCTGTGGCACAATCTCCATTGAACTGATACATTAATGGCTAAACTGCAGTACTTATGTCAGTTGCCCCATACCCCACGAACGGACAAGTTCAAGTTCGGGTGATGTGGTTAGCCAAAAATGTATCAAGTAGATGTAGCGATAAAGATGTGTTGTAGTACATCGTAATGTGCTGTGGGAGTCAGATCAAGAGGGGATGTGGACTGGTTAATAATCTGATCAACCTACCCCCCCCCCTTTTCAAAGCGCACATTCCAGGCTACAAATTTTGCATGCCTGGTATGCGACTAGCACAGAGATTGAAGTGAGGCGACTTTCTGGTAAATTCGTTGGACGAAGCATCCCAGGAACACGATATCCCCTACATGACCAGTAGAAAGTTGGAAGACAGGCACATGGCAGACACCTTTCTTGTGGATAAACCCAAATCGATAGTCATATCGCCCAATACCAAACTCAGCGATCGTCTAGCAGCTTGGGGCATGTCTAAGATTATGAAAATTAAAGTAATAAGGGTAATGAGTTTGAGTTTTAGAAGGAAGGAGAAAATATCGGGAGTAAACCATGTAAAGTAGGGACGAGGAAGCGTGGAGGCATCTTGCCCTTCATATTGCCAGTGCTAGGCATCATCGGCCGTATTATAGGGGGTGCAAGAGGTATCGCAAGTGTGGTGAACATGGCGAAGGAAGAGAACAAGCAATTGGCAGAGGCGATGCATCACAATAGGAATATGGAGGTGCTCGCTAGAGGTAAAAAATGGCAGCTGACTATATATCCGACCATACCATGTAGGAGGGGTTTGGGGAAGAAGCGAAAATGGTGGAGGATTATGCGAAAGATGCGATCCTAATGTCCCTGCCAAACCAGCCTCTCACCCACATAAACATACGAAAGTATGTCTAAAAAATTCAAAATAAACTATTTCCGATGCCTGTTTGTGCACGACCACCTACTGCACCATTCGCAACATGTCAAGTGTGGCATTGTAAACCTAGATATGAGCCTCGGACCAGGAATGCATTGGACATCATATAAAAAGTATGGTGATATGGTAGAATAATTTGAGAGCTATCATCATTTAAGAGCTCCATCATAACTGAAAACATATTTCGGAGACGCGAGGATACACTTCAAATACGAGGCAGAGCAACTGCCAAGCGAAGAGAACTGTGGACACCTATGTCTGCCCTTCCTTTCATGGTAGATGTATATACTTAACGAGGATTGACTAGGTGAAAGCCTCAGTCGTGTCCATAACCCAGATAGTTTAGGGCAATAGCTCGGAATTGCATTTCGCGCACTTTCCCCTGCTCAACCTGGATGGGGAATGGTCCATCGCACTGACAAATTTTCAATCTTACTTCTCTGTTCCGAACATAGAACAATGCAATTGCATGTTACGCTACATAAAGTACGAGGATGGTAAGAGGGGAGATGTATGTATACCTACAGTTTTGTATGAGATTGAAGATATAGGCGAGTACCTTAAACGCGCACTGGGGCCTGATGCGACATTGGTGGTGCAAGGNGGGGAATGGTCCATCGCACTGACAAATTTTCAATCTTACTTCTCTGTTCCGAACATAGAACAATGCAATTGCATGTTTCGCTACATAAAGTACGAGGATGGTAAGAGGGGAGATGTATGTATACCTACAGTTTTGTATGAGATTGAAGATATAGGCGAGTACCTTAAACGCGCACTGGGGCCTGATGCGACATTGGTGGTGCAAGAAAATGCTAATATGCTACCCAGCGAGATGTACTTCACCGCAAAGAAAGACTTTATGCGAAGCGATACACTCGCTGCTATGCTTCGATTTGAGAACGTAAAGTACGAAGCGAATAAAATGCACGAATCTAAATTGCCAATAAACACCTTCCCTGTTAACATTAAAAGAATAAACTGTAATTTGATTAGCAGATCGTACTTCAACGGTAAGCCAAGCCAAACACTTCATCAATTTTCTGTGATGGTGCCTTCAGGCATTAAGCTGGTAGACTTACCGAAGTCGTCCATTTACATTCCAGTCATGATGGAGAACGTACAGGAATTTGTAGTCTCTATAGTAGATAAAGACATTCCTTTGATTAATTACCGAGGCGAGGAAATAACAGTACGCCTACATATGTGCAAAGATGGGTCTAAGCGAGAGCATACAAAGGTAATAAAAGCGGCCTACCCTAGCAAACCGGAAGTCAGTACGAATCGAGCACTCAGAGCGCTAACATCTGAAAACTTTCGTTTCCTTAGAAGATTAGGTCTGTCGATCAACAACAAGTATGGACATGGACATATTAAAAGTAGCCGAGCCGGCTAGCTTCGAAGATACGATCACCAAGATGGAAATCCACATGTACACTCCCTATCAGCATGGTCTGTATATACCATCGTCCGAGGTTCGGATCTTTGTACAAAACCATGATATATACACCAAGCTGTGTAATTCATATTGCCATGCCAACGGAAATTATTAGAGATTGTATACGCCACATGATAAGTAGAATAGTTCACAAGCTCAACCATTACAAATCGGATGCTATAATATATGTTAGAATTATAGCCACCATAAAGAAGTATGTCTCATTGACCCATAACCTACTGCCAGCAGCTAAAATGGCAGGCTGGGGGATCGAAGAGGAATTTTTAATTCCCATCTATGCCAATGGTAAATTCAAAGTATTTATTTATCTAGCCATGTTGTTCGGGTTTGTCGAAGACTACAACCACATAATTAGAATTTCCAAGCAGGAGTTTGTTATTCGCATGTCCAATACGCAAGCGAATGCGGTCCTTGATACCACAACCATGACGGAAGCCACGACGTTGGAGATACAATATATCGAGTGGCTGCTTCTCCATGTGTAGGTAAAATTGTCAGAGGGTGTGAAATTTTTGAAATATGCAGAGAAAGGTAGGAACATCGATTTTGCATTTCGTAAGAGGCGTACCGGAGTGTACAGCGCTCCGTGAGCGTAAATTGGAATCTCAAAACGAGTTTCACGAACCATAAACAACATTACATAATAGTCGCATTTCAGACAGGCAAAGAGAATGCTATCAATGCAGACCCTTCGAAATTGAATCATGCTATAATTAAAAATATTAAATTTTCCTCAACTCTGAGTCTTACCCATATGAAGATATAAACATCGATTTCGAAAACAGTTTGTACATGGTACCTTATAAAAGTATGCCGACTTTCAGAGATGGTACTATGGACAAACACCGTCACCGACACTGGAACCGAATGAGTTCATGAACACCGCACCTCTGCTGGTAATTGACGTGAGTAAACAGACAATAGAATAAAGTCGGGTGTTGTCGACTGCAGGATTAAAATGACCGCCTCGGAGAATTTCCCAGACTACACTCAAGCCTAAGTCTTAATAATTCAAGATAGACTGGTCACATTCAATGTGCGCGACAGAGTAGTTCAAATACTATTGCATTTCGTACCTATAGTCCATTCACCATCAAACAATNCACATTCAATGTGCGCGACAGAGTAGTTCAAATACTATTGCATTTCGTACCTATAGTCCATTCACCATCAAACAATTATCCATAATGTTCGCGAACGTTCAGGGCTGCATGTCGCAGTGTGGTTTCATTATTAAATGCATCTGCATAGCATTTGTAGATGGCAGCATAGTGACAAGTACATTTATACCACCATTTCTATGGGCATTGCTCGACAGGAAAAGTAAGGTGTCGGATATATGGCTGGAAAAAAGTCTATCATGGTCTCAATTGGAAATATGGCGATGCAGAATATGATAAAGTGAGTGACCCACTTACCTCGAAGTTGACTGTGGATGGTGTGACGCTTGGTTAACGCTAATAAATACTTTATTACCGGATACAGACAGAAATATAGTAGAAGAAATGGAAACTGAAGAAGTTGAAGAACAACAAAATGAATGCGGAACGATTGAAATGGAAGAGCTAGAGTATGCA
The DNA here is from genome assembly GCA_002778355.1 of Clitarchus hookeri. NCBI lineage: Eukaryota > Metazoa > Arthropoda > Insecta > Phasmatodea > Phasmatidae > Clitarchus > Clitarchus hookeri. The sequence continues at coordinate 1,372,890 of NQII01000006.1, read as the reverse complement.
ATGATGAATAGTGGCTTAAAAAAGGCTCCAGGTAATGATAACATTACAGTGGAAGTAATTAGGGAACTATGGGACGAAATAAAAGATGAACTGTTGACAATCATGAATATGTGCTTGTATAAAGGGATATTTCCAAAAGATTGGAAGATAGCTACGTAACACTAATAAATATTTCCATTATTGTTTGGATTTGTTAATGCCACTTCATACCGTCCAATATGTCTTTTACCTATCTTCGGTAAAATATTTGAAAGAATAATATTAAATAGAATAAGGGAACAGACAGAAACAATTTTACATAAACACCAGTATGGTTTTAGGCAAGGTAAATCCACCGAAAACTCGCTACACAAGGTCATAAACGTAATAAATGAAATAGAAACCAAATATATACTTTTGATTCTTATAGATATTANAACTCGCTACACAAGGTCATAAACGTAATAAATGAAATAGAAACCAAATATATACTTTTGATTCTTATAGATATTAACAATGCTTTTTCTACCCTGGAATGGAGTAACATAAGAACAACAATAAAACAACTTAAAATAGGAATTAATGAAAAGAAGGTACTATATAATTATTTTTGCGAGAGAAGAGTTGGTTTTAGTAATGAAAACATCAAATATGAAAAGGTTATGAATAGAGGTTGTCCGCAGGGATCCGTACTTGGCCCTGTTATCTGGAATTTAGTCTTCAATGAATACTTGAACACTACAAAAGGTGAAGAAATCGAAAGAATAGCATATGCAGATGACTGCATTATAGTAGTTGGCGGCAATAACAGAAGAACAATTGAAACCAGAGCAAATGCAGAAATGGATAATTTAAATAACTGGGTAAACCGAAATGGTCTAAAAGTCTCCATAGGGAAAACAGTCGGAATCATAGTTAAAGGAAACATGGATCTGAGACCACCAACTGTTAAATATAATAAACAAAACATAAAAATAGTAAAGCAGACCACATACCTTGGAATCATTATTGATAATAAACTTACATATATACCACATGTCAATTACTTGCGTCAGAAACTGATAATAACGTGCAACCAACTCAAGAACAAAATTTGGAAATACTCTAAGTATAATAACTCTAAAAAAACCATATTATATAAAGCAATATTTTTAAGTGTTATTACCTATGGAGCTATAGTACTAGACGACAGGATCAATAACACACAGTTAATCAAAAAACTCAGGGCTCTTCAAAGAAATATATTAATCAAATTATACGAAATGACTCCAACAACCTCATTTGCAACAACAGTTATATTAAATAAATTACTCCCCATAGATTACGAAATACATAACAGGAACATAATTTATAAATTAAAATATACAGACAACTGGATCGAATTAGAAGGTATAAATTATCAAGGTTTCTCACAAGACGACAGAAGATGGATCAACAAACAGGACGACGGGGAAGTATTAAGCATAAAGCAGATGAAAATGAATATATATAAGACTGCAGTTAAAAATTGGAAGCTGGAATGGGAACAAGGAGAAGGCAATAATGAAACAAGAAATTATATAAAGAATGTAGAAGACTGGTATAACAGCAAGACAACCTTAAGTAACAATATTAAAAGTATTATAAGTGGACATGGACAATATAAAAGTTACCTCAAAAGAATAAATAAACTAGAAGAGGATATGTGTGAATGTGGCCAAGGAACACAAAATAGCTATCACATAATGTACATGTGTAACATGTTTGACATAGAAAGACAAGAGTTAAGAAACGAACTACACAACGAGGATGAACAATGGCCTTTACTAAATTATAATATCTATGACGACAGGATATATAAGGTAATTGAAAGATATGTGGATAAGATATATAAAATTGTTAAAACTATAAATGATGATTTAGAGGATTAGTATTGTTTAAGAGAGTAAGGTTCCAAGGTTTTAGGGTGTTGAGTATTTTAGAATTTTAAATGACAAAGCTTTTAAGGAGCTATAATATTGACACTGGAGACAAGAAAGTAGCTGATGGCCCTGACAGGCGAGGCCAGTGGGGCGCCCAGTTTACTGGGCAAGGGCCCCGGTANGAGACAAGAAAGTAGCTGATGGCCCTGACAGGCGAGGCCAGTGGGGCGCCCAGTTTACTGGGCAAGGGCCCCGGTAACGCCACGCTTGCTGGCAAGGCTGCCAGGGAACAGCGAAAAAAAACTTGTCTGTTGTATTTTATTAATATTTTAACTAATTTATTTTATCGAATTATTGTTATTTTTACTGTCAACAAAAATAATAATAATTTTAATGACACCGCAGGAGGAGCATGGTCTAGTTGACAGCCTCCCCGTGGCTCCCCGCGTCAACTGACCTTTGGTCAGGCTAATAGTCACCGCTCCTCCTGCTGGAGATTCCCAAGCGTACAAACTTTTGTTTGGATTTTAGTACGATTTTAATAAAATATTTTCCTAAAGTACAATTTTATAAAACAAAAGTTTTACGTGAATAAATATTAAATGAATTTAATGTGTTGGTTTGAGCGTTACCTTGGCAGTGTGGAATACATAGTTGACAAATAGCAAGATATCAAAAAAAACTAAACAATAAATAGTAATTCAATTTATAATAACTGATAGTAGCAAATAGGAGGACCGGAAGGCCTGATGGGCTAAGTGGGTTATAGTGTTTTCACTTATTTATGTGGATGGTGTGAATATTATTGATTGGGTTGGGGCGGGACCGCCCCCTAGCAGACATTATCATCATAATCACAGAGATATGTCAAAACAAGGGAAGAATGTGAGAGGAGGTGGAGATAAAAAAGGAAGTGGGAGAGATGATGAGACTTATTTGAAAAGAAGTGGGAAAGTGGCTATCTTAAAGANAGTGGAGATAAAAAAGGAAGTGGGAGAGATGATGAGACTTATTTGAAAAGAAGTGGGAAAGTGGCTATCTTAAAGATAGCCACCAAGAAAGGAGGAACAAGACAAAATAAGAAAACAGAAACAGGAAAGAAAAAAAATAGAATAAGAATTAATAACAAGCATGGAAGAGCAATTCAGAGAAGAAGAATTTGAAAAATTAGTAGAGATGGAGCAAGGGGTATTGAGAAGAATAAGAAGAGAAGCTGCATTGAAGAAGATGAAAAAGATGACTATGAGGATGGGGGTAAAAGAAGAAAAATAAAGCCAACAACGGAAGAATTAGTAGAAAAAATACCTGATGCCAATATACAAGTACAAAGACTACAAAATATGATATCAGGGGAAAAAAATATAGAAAGTGTAAGGAAACTTGCCATGGCATGTGCCAACCATATGCTAAGAATAATTACTACACAAGGAATGGAAATTGCTTTACATTGGAGGGATCTAAAATTTTATGAAGAAGCACGTATGAATCGAGGAAAATAAATAGAGATAATAAAAGAAGAAATAAGTATTAATATAAGAGAAATAAATACTTCAAAGAAGAGATAGAGAACATGACGGAATTAGTAATGTTTGGAATAAACAAAAGAGAGATGAACCAGTTGTAATTTAACGAACCGGTAACAATACTAAAACAACAAGAAATGAAATGATGAGGGACATACGACCTAATGAGAAAAAGATACAAATTAATAACCTCTGGAAATTGAGAAATAGTGGAATAGAAATAGAACTACCCAATGAATGCTATGCTATAAAGATGGAAGACGAAATTAGGAGGAAAAAACCTAATATGAAAGTAACCAGAAAAGATAAAAAGAATCCTAAATATGGCATAGATACCTTAAATAAAAGAATATGAATTTAAGGAAAATATATATGTTCAGAATTTTACAGAAATACCAAAAGAAGAATATAATGGAGAATGCAAAATTTTATTCAGAACTAAACCAAAAATAATGAAAACAAAGTTATAATGGAAGTAAGTCCACGGATTTTTAAAAAGATAGAAAATAGGAAAAAAATATATTGCAACTGGTTTGTACATAATGCAAAAGAGTTTCTGTATCGAATGAGGTGCATGAAATGTTTGAGATATGGTCACACCCAGAAGTGGTGTAGGGAAAAGGAAAATAGCTGCGGTAAATGTGCAATGGTAGGCCATAGTGAAATAAATTGCAGGAATAATGAAGTTGAATGTGTTAACTGTAAAAGAGTTAAAAAAGATCGATTGGCAAAACATAGGGCTACAGATACTAATTGCCCCTGTTTAAAAACCGCTCGAGAAAGACTAAGAAAGGAAACCAACTATGAAATCTGATTAGTATAAGTTTAAAATTATTAAGATAGTTAATAAAATGTTGATATATGATAAAAGTATAAAAAATGTTTTATGCATATTTTAAAATGTTTTAATATGTTGTATTGGGAGGGAGCATGGGGTCTGTGTGGCAGCCTCCCAGTTGGCTTCCCGTGTTAACTGGTTAACCAGGCAAATGTCACAGCTCCCTCCCTTGGATATTCCACACCCATTTAAAAGTTTNCTTCCCGTGTTAACTGGTTAACCAGGCAAATGTCACAGCTCCCTCCCTTGGATATTCCACACCCATTTAAAAGTTTTAAATTAAAAATTTTAAAATTTTAATGCTATAAATTTATATGGTTTTTCTTTATAGGATTTTAATTTTGTGTTAATGATAAGTGATTTTATTTTTTTTATATAATAGAGCCAATTTTTCAAGAATTAAANTTTTTTTTATATAATAGAGCCAATTTTTCAAGAATTAACATTTGAGAACAAAATTTTATTTACCTCAAAAACTTTTAATAAGCTATCCGTTGGCAGTGAAAACCGTGAGCATAAAATTAAGTATGGATATTTAAGACAATTGAAAATATAGAGATTTAATTTTTATTATAAAAAATTATGTATGTAAACGAATCCTGGTAAGGCCTGGAGGCTAAGGGGCTACTAGTTTATTACACTATGTGGATGGTGTGGTCTACATGGCCAGGCTTGAGCAGAAGATATGGTTGAGCATCTATTGAGGCGCGAATGTAAAACTGTGCGATCTGCGGACAGAGTATGACTGTCCTTCATAGAGGACATTGAAGGCTTGGTACATAAAAAAAATCGAACATGTGTGTGACATGTGCAGGCTAGAATGGTCATGCCCATGCTTGAACACACTGCTGCTAAGGTTGTGTTGGTGGGGGCAATGTAATTTTTATTCTAAATAGCAGACATTATAAATAGCGAACCTTCGATGAGGGGAACCACTATACTACTTGATACTGTCATGATCAGGCTTATAGCGAAGCTAAATGGTTGTGCTCAGTATAGGGAACTGGCAGACCTAGTGGTCGGGAAGCGGTATGTGATATATGATTTCTAGAGGGCAGAGACAACTTACAGCAAGCGCACAACCTGTTTGCTAAATGCAGAGTTTCGGGTACATCTACCTTCCCGATATGCTTAACTTATCACCGAGGACGACATGATCAAAATTAGCCATGCTTAAGACAGAACATTGACATACCTCACAGGTCGCCTGCCACTGCATTCTGAGACTCTGAGGCAGGAATAGAGCTGTACCTCCAACATAATATCGGTCGTGTGAATTATTTACATTTTCCTTGAGGTTAATCTATCGATACTCCCTGTCTGTTTGACCGTGCACATCCGGAAGCTGTGGCAGAAGTTTAGGGAATGCATTCCTAGCGAACCTCTTTCGTACATTCACTCTATACTAGAGTACATGTATTGGGTACTCAATCGAGAATGTGTTAGTTTAGCATAGTTTCAAGACATACATGTTTTATTTCGGACTAGCTTAGTATTAAAAATTTTCCCCCATAGAGTCCCTCCTGGTCGTCATCGGCCAGCATCGAGCAGCCCTTCATGTGTTCTGCCACTGACCAGTCGAGTCAATCTTCAACATTTCGTTTTCTCGATGAACAAGATGGTTTCTGCTAATTCTTCTTCTTCCTTTTGGGTTTCTCTTCTTTCGCATCATTATCATATGTGATTGGTTTCTTCCTATTCCACACCAACATTGACAATTGCACTTACGATGCGACCAGCTGCACTGCAGTGCGATTTCTGCGATCGGCTGTTTGCCAATCGAACGAATGGCTTCTATCATTAACAGACCTGCTCCCTCAACCTATTCATGGAGGTGCCACAACACATATGCGATAGCTGCAGGAAGACATTCGCCCGCACCGACAATCTTGCCAGCCATCACATACCCTAGTACAGGACTGGTCATGCAGGCCGCATCGACCCACTGCACGTTCTGCAATTAGGGCTTCAGCTATTCAACAGATGTGCATCGCCATGAACATAACTGCTGGGTGAATCTCGATGCCAAAACATTGGCATGCAGGAACTGCGGCAGACAATTAACCCGAGCTTACAATCTGCATGCACACAGCGCTAAATGTATTGGAACCACCACTCCACCACTAACGAAAATAGCTCGCATGGCTGTGGCATCTGCATCCCAACTAGGGCCATTGAAGCTCATACCAACCCGCATTATTGCTGCCGAGGGCTAATCTCACCATAGGACCATCATCGCCAGTGGTGCCAGCTAGTGTAGCACCTATGGATTTGTGGAGGCGGAGACCGTGTTTTGGGGCATCATTAAGGCATACATCTCCGAGAATAGCTCGAGTCGGGCTGTAGATATTAGCGGCTATCTCAAAGTCCAGAAGGAGCGTATTATTGGCCAGTTGGAGCAGAAGATCAACGACCAGGGGGTGGTTAAATTTAGTATTTTCCTTGAGGGCACATATGCCAAACTGGAGTCGCGTGACGCCAAGACAGACCATCGCGCTTTCAAGACGAAGAACATGGTCCTCTTCAATGTCGGCGACTTTGAAGATGCTGTGTCGGCCACCATTGCCAAGCTATGCTGGGAGAATGATGAGTACATGGATAAGGAAGTGGTTTGTCTGTCACCTCTGTGAACAGATTTCAGCTTCATGTCAACAATCTTGACCCACTGAGAGCTTCCTCCTACATCGCCCTGCCTGCACAAATTGTAGCAAAACAGGATATTTTTAAACCACGAAACCAGGACCAGCAGTGTTTTAAATGGGTGATCCTTGCATGTTTTGTAGAGGGTGGGAATCCTGAGCATATTAACCAGCAATAAATAGGCCTGGAGATGAGATCTATGACAAATATCGACATTCGAGAGGGCCAATTCTGGGGGTCAGCCTCAATGTGTATGCAGTCGACAACAATAAGAACGTGGTGCCAATATGAGTGTCATAGGAAGAACTGGCCCAGCATTTCAACCTAATACTTTTAGCAATGGAGAACAAGAATTCACATACCTGTTACATAAGCAATTTATCCTGCCTGGTATGATCCCAGGTGACTGTCTATGAACAAACAACTCATATCTCGAAACATTGCCTCAAGACATGTGATGATATTCCATGAGTGACCAGGCTGACAGGTGCTGAGATGCTGGATGAGCCCAGGATGTTCTGTAATGAACATGCACCAGTCTGTGCCGACATTCCACAACTGGATAAGAATGGGAAGCCTTCTGTGCTCATATTTCAGAATAACCACGACAGACTTAAGGTACATATAGCCATGTATGCAGACTTTGAGGCAATGATAGTGCCAGTTTGGACGTGCCAGTCAAAGCTGGGCATGTCCTACACCCATAGGTACCAGAAGCACGATCCCTACAGCTATGGCATCTACATAAAGGTGGAAAACGACATAATACCAGTCTCCAAGACGACCAGCCTCCCCACACACATTAAATGCTACACCGGCGATGACACATCGAAAGAGATCATGGAAGAAGTCGTAAGGATTGGTAATCTGGTCAAGGATATATATAGCCAGCCCGAGCCTATGCGGTTGCTGACTTCTGGCAAATGGACTGGCTATGATCTGGCCGCCACCTGCTGCTACTCTTCCGGCCCCTACACCCTCAATAAATGCAAGATTTACAATCATGATCATTTCACCAGCAACTGTTCCAGGCAGCATGCAATAACTGCAATAAGCTTCGCCTCCACCCCAGAGNGCCGCCACCTGCTGCTACTCTTCCGGCCCCTACACCCTCAATAAATGCAAGATTTACAATCATGATCATTTCACCAGAAACTGTTCCAGGCAGCATGCAATAACTGCAATAAGCTTCGCCTCCACCCCAGAGACTGCCAATCCTCTTCTAACCTGTTGTATGAAGCCAATTTCATCTTTAAGCAGCTTGGCTATGATACCCAGGACTTATTTATTATTCTGCTCATGGAATAAGAGCTTATTACATTCAGCAAAAGTTTGGGCGACAAATTCACGATTCAATTTATCGACACAGTTATATTTATGTCTGCCAGCCGCACAACTCTTGCACAGAACCTACTATCGAGTAGTTTCAAGACCACAGCTACATTTTTCAATGACAAACAACTCGAGTTGAAGACTTGCAAAGGAGTGTTCCCCTAAAACTATGTCGACTCATGGGGGAAGCTCGCTGAGCCACATCTGCTGTCCATTGATGCTTTTTACAACCATCTCACCACATGTGGCATTAGCACATAAGATTACCATCACCCTCAAAAGGTATATTTGGCATTCGGATGTCGCAAGTTAAGCCAATACTCTTAGCTATATCTGAATATGGATGTCTTGATTCTGTGCGACGTCTTCGAGAATTTCCGGGGGCTACGTGTGACCACATATGGTTTTCATTGTGTCCGATATGTGAGTGCTCCCGGATTTTCGTTCGAAGCAATGTCACACAAAACCCGGGTGGAGTTGGACCTACTTGTCGACTACGATGTCCACCTGTTTATCGATGCTGGTATCTGGGGAGGGGTGGCTTTGTGTATCAAGCGTCATGTGATGGCAAACCACAAAGCTTTCCTGCCACATATTATGTCAGCAGGCCGTCTACCTGCTTTTAGTATGTAGATGCTAAATTTTCTATATATGGGCAATGTCCCTACTGCCATAGAGCAGTTTCATATGAACTGGCACAGATATTGATGTCATGTCCATGCTGGACGATAGAGCTGTTGGCTATGTACTGAAGGTGGATGTGGATGTAGAGTACACTACCACACTCCATGAGGAACATAAAGATCTTCCGTTCCTGCTGTTGAACGAGTGTCCCCCGGGGTCCAAACAGACCAAACTCATGACCACCCTTGAGACGAAGCATACCTACATTGTTCATTATGTCAACCTCAAGCAGGCATTGGGTCATGGGTTGAGGCTGAAGGTAATACACTGCGTCCTTCAATTCAACCAGAAGGTGTGACTAAAGCAATATAACGAACTGAACACTGCAAAATGTCAGGCAGCCACGAGCCCCTTCGAGAAGGCTTTCTACAAGCATATGAATAATGGTAGATATGTCAAGCTTATGGAAAATAAGCATAAATGCCAGTGTATGGAAATCATATGCAGAGGAATTCGAGCAAAGAAACTCATTGCGATACCAGTCTACATATGTAGAACTCTATATGATGAAATACTATCCCTGGTAAAGTGAGATCACGAAAATATTATATTTGATAAGTCCATATATGCTGGATATATACCTGTCGAAGACTATTATGTACAGTTTCCACACCAATGTGATAATGGCATGGTATGGCAGTAACATGAGTCTGATATACATAGACACGGACTCCTACAGCGGCCTCGCTTGAGACCCGAAATGTATGTCAGAGTAAGACACCAGTCTCTACCCTACCACTCATCTCTGCTACTCACCCACCGACGCAAGAGTGATTGGAAAATTCAAGGAAGAGTGTGGAGTCAATTATATGATCGAGTTTGTCGGGCTGAGGGCAAAACTGTAAGTATATCGATGCAAAGATAAGGTAGTGAAGTGAGCGAAAGGGATACATAAGAGCATTGTAAGGAATCGCATCACCGTAGATAATTATAAATGCATCCTAATGTTCCAACAGGTAATGAGAGTACAGGTCAATAGCATTAGGTCGCACCATCAAGGTGTATATAGCGTATGTACCAACAAGTTAGCTCTTTTGTGGATGGACGACAAATGTAAGATCCTGGACGATGCCATTTATACCGCCCCTTATGGTTACCATACCTAAATAAAACACCTCTTAGGCAGGCATGTATCATCATATATGTGCCTGTCCCTGGGAGATTGAATGGGTTCGGAATGCATTGTAGGAGGCAGTTCCTCGCCCCGAGATTGTCGAAGCTGAAGCGCTTCCATTCCTCTCTCCCACAACTATAAATATGTGTGTTTTTTCCAGCAGCATACTAGAGCACCTGCAAGAGCCATATTCATCTTGTCAGATATGCTGATGTTGATAGTTGTGTATTTTTTCCAGCACACTATACACATGCAAGTGTCGTATTCTTCTTGCCAAGTATGGTGGCTGGTAGCATTTTGTATCCCATGCAAGATGNCACTATACACATGCAAGTGTCGTATTCTTCTTGCCAAGTATGGTGGCTGGTAGCATTTTGTATCCCATGCAAGATGTATTGTTATCTTGTCAGGCATGCTACCAGTATATCCTGTGTATGCCCTTTTTCCAGCTGTATACTGTAGCCCATACAAGAGCCATATTCATCTTGTTAGGTATTCTGCTGCTGATGATGGTTGTGTCTTTTTCAGCATACTGTAGCACATGCAATAGCCATATTCATCTTCTCAGGTATGCTGGCTGGTTGCATGCTGTAGCATGTGTAAGAGGTAACCTTATCTTCTCAGGCATGTTACCAGTATGTACTGTAGCACAGTGTTGGTGAATGGTGACACACTCTAGACCATGCAAGAGATATTCTTATGTTGTCAGGCATGTTATCGATACGTGTGTGTTTATTATTAGGCATTCTTCAGTCGTTCATGCATGTACAAACACAAGGGTTGCGAATGTGAAATGGTATTCCTAGCACTGTAGTAACTAGTGATCATATCGTACTTGCTATTATTCACAAGTTATTGTGCTGTCACCACCTCTCTTTCTCTACCTATTCTGTACTCTTCCCCTTTGTTGTAGCCTGTCTGTGCGTTCCTTTGTCGGCTTCGTTTTTTTTAAAGTGGGTCGTCTTTACATTACTGCTTTGTTAGCCTCCTGTACACAATGCACGCGACACCACTGACATTTCCTTATAGAAGGAGGAGGGTTGTGCGAAAGATACGATCTTGATGTCCCTGCCCAACCAGCCACTCACCCACATAAACATACGAAAGTTGGTCCAAAAAATTAAAAATAAATGATTTCCGATGCCTGTTTGTGCACGACCACCTACTGCACCATTCGCAACATGTCGAGTGTGTCTAAGGAAACACCAGTGCTGTTTTTGCTAGCAAAGGGTACTGTCCCGGTCCCAAGCCCGGGAGCANTTCGAGTGTGTCTAAGGAAACACCAGTGCTGTTTTTGCTAGCAAAGGGTACTGTCCCGGTCCCAAGCCCGGGAGCAGTCCGTATGGTCATGCAATGTGGATGTTAAGTGCTAGAGCAATGCTGTGTGGGTGAAGCGACCATGCCGTTGAGTGTGACTGATTAATCTGCTATTACCTGCTGTAAAAGAACAAAGGGGTTTCCTGTGAGTGCTGGCCAAGTCTCCCGGACGTGCACGTGCACAGTGTATAGACCTCCATGCTGCTGCTGTGGCAGGGTGTGTGGAGTGAAAAAAAAAACCATTCCATTGTGAAGTGAGCCTGGCGCTCTGGCAGGGAAGATGGGATGCGGGTGAATTGTGTCTGGCACTCTGGAAAGGACTTGAGGGGGATGCGCGCATGACTGCATGGAATTCAAGAGAATGGCGTAGGGAGGAATGGAAAAATATGGTGCACACTGCCGCGAAGTGAGCCTGGTGCTCTGTTAGAGACGAGGTGATGTGTGTGAATTTTGCCTGGCGCCCTGGCAGGGACTTGGGGTGATGCGCACGTGACCGTATGGAGTGCAAATGCATGATGTAGGGAGGAGGAGTGTTAGAGTGTGAAGTAGGGGTCGCGATCATCGTCGATGTCCGGGAATGCGAGAGCGCGAAGAAGAGAGAACTGAAAGAAGGGAATGAAAGGTCATGATGTAGGGGGGAAGGAATGCAAGAGTATGAAGTAGGAGCATCCAGGTGGAATGCAGGAGCATGAAGTAATGACTTCTGNGTAGGGGGGAAGGAATGCAAGAGTATGAAGTAGGAGCATCCAGGTGGAATGCAGGAGCATGAAGTAATGACTTCTGTTAAGAAGGATTGATAAAGTAATCTAAATTGGCAGTGACCAGCGTGAACACCTCGCATGAAATGCAATATCATGAAGTAGGTAGGAAGGAATGCGAGAACATGAAGTAGGGATGTCGGGGTGGAATGCGGGAGCATTAAGTTATAACATCTGGTAGGAAAGATTGGGCCAATAATCTAAATCGGGAGGAGTCGGCGCGAACACCTCGCATGGAATGCNAATAACATCTGGTAGGAAAGATTGGGCCAATAATCTAAATCGGGAGGAGTCGGCGCGAACACCTCGCATGGAATGCGAGAGAATGAAGTAGGGACAACCGGTAGGAAGGTATGCGAGAGCATGAAGTAGGAAGGGAGGAATGCAAGCGCATGAAGTAACGACATCTGGAATACCAAAATAACCTAAATCAGAAGTACTCGGAGAAAACCACAGGATTGCAAGAGCATGAAGTAGGGACCACGATGGTCGCTACTGGCCAGGAATGACTGAGCGAGAAGGTAAATCCGAAATGACCGACGTCGGCCTGGAATGACAGAGCAGGAGGTCGAATCGTGACATAATCCAAGATGGCCACTGCTTGTCCTCTTGTCCTGCGCCAGGTGCCAGTTGAAGCAGAACCGCTATTTTCTAACTACTCACCACTTCTCTGAATGTGCATTTATCCGATTATACATTTATCTGATTCCAAACATGCCACTTATCCAAAACTGCCAGTTCTCCGTCAGCTTTTTTCCGCCCGCGGATTGGTAGAAGTTACCACCTATCCATAACTCCGCTTTTTCTTTCCACTTGCTTTCTTAATTTTCGCCGACTAATATGAGCATTTACTGGCAGTACCTGACTGGTCGGTAGGTACACGTGTGTGCGGTAAACACTCCAGCTATTCACTTGGTCTTCCATGCAAAAACTTCATTAAGAGTCGTGTAATAATTTTTACAACTGTTATAACACATTATAATAAAATTTTGTAATAACACATATACGTTAAAATTCCGTTCAAGATCTCATAAGCACCTCGTCTTGTTTATATCTCGGAGCAGCGTTCGTGATGTACAACATTATAAATCGTTATCGTTCGTTCAAAAGTGTTTAAGAAAAGCGTTTGATAACATGCACATCTTACGTTAAATACCGCATAATATTAGTGAGTTCCACAGAAAATGTTGCCGAGCACACAACACTTAATTTTGGGTATAGAATATTCTCAAATAATACACTTAAAAAAAAACCTTTTTCTCTTATTACGTCTTGCACCAAGCATTTATTCAACATATTTTTGTGCAAATTTTGTTACTAAATGTACATTGGACAACAGAAACAGACACTTTCTTAGCCATTTACGTGTTATCCTTTCTTAGCGGCACCAAACGTGCAATAAAATCATAAGTTAATATACTATCTTAATGTTGTTGTAATAAGTGAAAAATGCATCAAGCTCAGTTTATTTATTATATTTCTAAAGGGAAAAGTTACTGATACTTAGTTTTCTTGACAACTATTTTCGTACATTTGTCTTGTTACCGTCAACCTCGTAATGTACTCTGCTCATACGGACACATATGAGAAGTTTTTACTAATTTTCAATGTGTAAGGTACTTGACATTATTGAAATCTGAATTCCAACATATAAAAAGAACTTCGAGATGAAATATTTTCAAATACCGAAGTTAATTTTCCGCGATTCTCAGTAATGGTTAATGTGCCTTACCTCCAAAATAAACCCTACTTTTATTATAATAATGCAATTTGGCAAGCTACTTTTTAAAATATTCTATTTTCTTATCACATTTCAAAACCAAGATCTTGGCAATTCAAAAACGTGTAACGTACAGCTGTTTTTCTTCATTTTAAATTTGAAAAATATAAGTTGTCACTCAGTATATTTGAGGTAAACGGATGTGAGACTGTTTTCCAACAAATTTCAAGATAATTTTTAATACACTCACCAATATATTGAACTAAAACTCAAGGATTACTTCGAAAAAAGTATTATGAGTTAAATTTATCCGAAAAGGCTGTCAGTGCCTTTGCTGGTAATTGACAGTGTTTAATTTTTATAAGAGTGTAATTTTTTATGTCGAAGTTATAATATATATTAGTCCTAATATTGATAGCGCTGTAAAGTTTTATAAAAAAACTTGGATTATGTAGAGAGCTTAAATGTGTTAAATAAATTAACTGCTTATTAACTTTATTGTGCTCAGGAAAATAAGTCAGTCCTTCTGTAGTGGAGTAATGGTGTGTTGCATTTACGGCATGCCAGTAAAATAATTTAGGTAAGACCTAATATAAGATCTACGAACATTTATTCTACACAGGCTGGGGACAACACGAGATTCTTTATAGGAGTGTTTGGCATAAGAAAAAAATAAAACGATCGCGTTTTGGTCTACTGCGCAGGTATCAACAACAATGCTGGAATGTCACGTGACTTTTGAAGGAGCAGACGACGCGTAATAATAAAGAGTAAGTAAACACATATATTATTTGTGGTTTTTATAAAGCAATTAACAAGTCAGGATACAGATTATATAAAAAACACATAACGTCCGTTGACGAAAAGCGTTTCATTACTGTTGTTGCTTTGGCTGTAACGAATATTTGGGGACAGGCGGAAACAGAGCTGTAACGTTTCATTCGTAAGTATTACTTATAACTCTTCACATAATTGTTGAAGTAATTAATATAGCACCCATATGGTGTATAAAATACACCTAGTGATGACTAGAAAGTGTTAACTTTAAATTCGGGTTGCACACTAGTGCAATATTTCGTGATAGGCCTACATTAAAATAAACAAAGTAGTCCATACTCCCTGTTGCATGTTACCTCATCTTTAATTTAACGGAATAGCCAAGTCAGTTTGCTTGGTTACCAGCAAAATTCAGCACATATGTGCTCGAAACAATAATACTTTCCATGAAAGGTTAGAGTAACACTTTGGAAATTACTTTGTTTTAGAGATTACATCATGTTTTGAGTGTGAAAACTGCAGTTTCATTTTTCCACGTCTCTAAAAACAAGAAAACATTTAAGGGTTCAACCAAAAATGGTTATTAATGTGTTACGTTACATTAGCTTCGTTTGACCATGTCGTGGTCCTCTAATTCAAGTAAAAATTTTGTCAGGGAGATATATTAATTGTAAACTAATGGCTCAATTAATTTAGTGATTGTGTAATTTACTGAACTGCAGAAGAATATATTGCAGGTATGTTGTATTCCTAGGTTTCTCAGATGTTGTATGTTATAGATGAAGATACATTTTTATTACATCACATTCTGGGAAATATTTTTTGTGGGTTTGGCTCTGATACACTAATACCTTTTTGTGGGTAAAGACAGGTCTCTCACACAGTCGTAAAATTATTGTATGCATTGTCGTTGAACGCTTCCACACAGTAATTAAAATTGTTTTGGGGATGTGCAGAGGTTTTAATTTACATAACCAACTAGGTTAGAACCAGTTACAGAATCTAGGACAGGATAATTGTAGTGTGAGTAATTCATTCAGAAAATTAAATCGACACTACACAATAGCAAAGTTAATGACATTTTGTGCATAATTATAAATACAATTTGTTGTTCTAGTTTAAAATCGGCAATCTATTGCTAGTACGTATTTACATACTTATCGGCACTAGTATTAAAAAGTTACAAAGGAAAAACTACATTCTCATAAGAACTGCATTAGCCTAGTTAATTGTACTGAGTGACTGTAAAAAGTAGAACCATATGCGTGGAAGCGTTGTCACGCAACTTTTATCGCATGCTGGAAACTACTCTACAAGTGGGTTGTCAAAATTTGTAGCGATTCCACAATGCAATTCCAATTACTGTATTCCTTATTTATATTCACATTAATTTATGTTTTTAATTTACTCACATTGCCGAATTAATTGTAAGTAATGAACATGTTATGAAATAATGTATGTCTTTTTAAACAATTTTTGAACGTCGTTCTCGATGGCTTCATCTACATGACTTGGAAGGTTAGGATTTGAGATCTCTGCTTATTTTAAACTATGTATCCTGAATATTAAATACTTGCACCTGCCAACAAAAAAAAATAAAAGTACAAATGCGTTTTAAAATAAGATATAATATACAAGCTTACTTGAGTATAAAAAATGGAACGAATTTTAGTCGAAATACACATAACTATCATCAAAACAAACTTTTCGATTATGCTGTAAAATTTAAATAAAGCAATTTTGTAATACAATTTTACGACAGAGTATTAAACAATATGTGGGCATATTTCGTTATATTTGCATTCTGGTACGAAGAAAAACTTCGGTTTTCTAAGCGTCTTCTAAAATAATTAAAATCATAGAATTTTACATTATTAAATTTACTAACGAAATTTGATATTATGCCATTTTATTACATACAAAACGGAAAAATCAGGCACGCATGCGACACTAGTGCTACCTGGCGCCGAAAATGTTAAGTTACTGAAATATTATAATTTAGCTTTTCAACCTGAGAAGAATAAACCTTAGTTCTACTTTGGGTGCCTGTAAATTTTAATTGTATCCCAGAACTGATAAGAGTAAATGTTCCATCTAGCTTAATTATGCTAGTTTTAGTGACGATTTGCATTTAGGCTGGCGTTATCAAGCGTTTTAAATGGTTTTTTTTTTGTCCTGACGTGTAATAAAAACATTTACTTGCAGTCTTTCAGTAATAACTACAGTGTTAAACCAAAGGGNTCGTTTTTTTTGTCCTGACGTGTAATAAAAACATTTACTTGCAGTCTTTCAGTAATAACTACAGTGTTAAACCAAAGGGCTTTACAGTAATCATATAATTTTAAAATCGTAATTTTGCAAATGTTTAATTTAGTTTTATGACCAATTTCCAAGCTATGTTGGACTTGTTGTTGTAGGTTATGGCATTGAATCAATGAATAAATTAAATGTGACCAGTTTTTATGAGTCTTCAAATAGTTAGCTGAACTTACACAAGGCTTCATTTAGAGATTATTTTGAAATCACAATTGGAATAGGCATATAACTTTAGAGCCAAAAAACTGCTATAGTCATGTGTATGCAAATAACAGAGGTATCGAACCAATCAGAGTAACGTAATGCGGTCCGCAGCTAGATCGGTTACTGCTGCTACAATGGCGGTTTATCAAGATTTAAGTGAGTTATAACGTGGTGTTATAGTTGGATCACGAGAGATGGGACATAGCACCTCTGAGGTAGCGATAGCATTTGGTTATTCGCGTACGACCATTTCACGAGTGTACCGTGAATATCGGGAATCCGGTAAAACAGCACATCTTCGACATCGCTNTGGATCACGAGAGATGGGACATAGCACCTCTGAGGTAGCGATAGCATTTGGTTGTTCGCGTACGACCATTTCACGAGTGTACCGTGAATATCGGGAATCCGGTAAAACAGCACATCTTCGACATCGCTGCGGCCGGAAACAGATTGTGAAAGAACGGGACAAACGACGACAGACGAGCATCATTAAACGTGACCGATGTGCAACCCTTTCTCAAATTGGCGCAGATTGGATTTGTGGACTGCCCTACAGGATTCATGGTGTGAATTGCCTCCGGCATACCTTCAGACATTAGTCGAGTCTATGCCACGTCGTCTGGCGGCATTTCTGCGGTCTAGGCATTTTTGGAGGGGGGGGGGGCTACACGAATTAGGCAGGTGTACCTGTTTCCAGTTTTTTTGGCTCTTCAGTGTCTATATATTAGGGTGTCCCTTAATTTGTTACGCATAGGGTCTATTTATTTTCGTTTTGCTATAAATACTCGCACAACAAATTTAACTCATTTGGAGTACTACAACCCGTGCCGACTTGCATTGGAACATGTTCATACAAGATACGCTAGAAAAGCAGCGCGCGGGCAACACGCACTCACTTTGTTGTCATTCTAATGCAGTTCGTCGCGACATTAGAAAGGATTGTTTTATTGTTCGAAGATGTCAGTTGAATTATGAATTACTAAAAAAAGTATTTTCATATTCAAGGAGGCAAGCCACCAAATAACGGGTACAAAACTACCTTGAAATCGACAAGTTCTTGCAGTTTTTTTTAATACTCGGGAAGTTAAATTGACTGTAATTAAAAGCGCAAATCTTGTTATTCGCGAGTGCATTATGTTTTGGGAAAAGGCGAGAATACCCAAGAAATCACTTCCAAACTGTGTAAAGAAACTTGTGGATCTTTATCATATGTAGCGGGAGCTTAAAAAAAAAATGTACGAAATCCCAAGATGTTCATAAACGGCGGGCGGAAAAATTCCAAACGGATTTGGATAACATATTTGATATCGCACACGCCGAAGCCCTCGAAAGAATAAAAACCGAGGACGAAAAAATTTTCTTACTGAGACAAAGAGAACCAGGTCGTCCGGGCTGCTTGGTGGGCGTAGATAAAAAATTTTCTGAGAAAGAAGAGAAGTCAAGACAACGAAAAGTGGAAGGAAAAAGAAAACTAGCTGCATCTAATTCTTCTACAACGCACGAGTTTTCACATCAAGAACTACATGGTAGTTTTCTCAGCTCTGACGAAGAGTCTTTGCTGGAGACATCAAACGCTGTAGCGACTTAAACGTCTGGAAAAAGAGAAAGAAAAGATTTTATCTCACCGAAAGTGAAAGCTGCTTTGGACAGATGCCAGATGAGCATTAGGGACTCCGTCTATATTGTTCAGGCTACAGTGGAAGCACTAGGTCTCAGTATCGACGAATATCCAATTAATAAATCATAAATTCAAAGAATTCTCTCACAGATGAGGAAGGCAAGAGCTGAAGCCTTAAAGACTGATTTTCAAGATGGTGTTCCTGATGTAGTCAACCTTAACTGGGATGGCAAATTATTACTTGGCTTGGATGTCAGGAATTCTAAACAAGAGCGACTTCCATTCCTGATTTCATGTGAAGAAAAGGAACAATTTCTTGCTGTGCCAAAACTGGGTAGTTCTACTGGAAAAGCCCAAGCCGAGGCCGTTTTGGACGTGCATGATTATTGGAACCTCAATGACCAGGTGCAAATAATGCGCTGTGACACCACAGAGTCTAATACTGGTCGCTTTAATGGAGATTGCGTTCTGTTAGAACAAAAGCTTGAAAGAGAGCTGTAGCTTGTCGGTATCATAATTATGAACTTGTGCTAATATAAGTGTTTTCACGATTATAGATTGAGAGCAGTTTTCTTCAAGAAAGCGTTTCGTCATGGGAAGAAAATGCCGCATTTGCAGAAGCGAAAAGAAAAGTTTTTTTCTCTGAAGGCAGTCAATGATAATATATATGTATAATATATTTTTCCTCTCTCTCGACGAGGCGGGCGTCAGGGCCGGGGATGGGAGGGGGGTTAATACATGTGCAATGCTCTAGCACATTTTTTTTCATGGCTGACGTGTCTCTTGGGAGCCGCTGCGCTCTGTCCACTGCATCACTCCCGGAGAATGCAGGAGCGTGATGTTTTAACATCCACTCTATCCACTATGCTACTGTGGCCCCAATTGAAATGGAATGCTAGAGCATGACATTTAACTTGCCATCTACAGCATCTCTTTTGGGAATTCGAGCGCGTGAAGTTGCGCTCTACCCATTAGCCACTGTGGCACCCTTTCATTGGGATGCATAAACGTGAAGTCCCGAAGCTATGTCCTGGCTGGCGCATCTGTTGGGAGCTGCCATCGTCGGTGCACGAATGCAAGAGCGTGAAGTTGCGCTCTACCCATTACATCACCGCGGCACCCTTCCATTGGAATGCATGAGCGTGAAGTCCCGAAGCTCTCTGTTGGGAGCCGCCACTGTCGGTGTGTGCATGCAAGAGCGTGGAGTTACGCTCTACCCATTGCATCACCGCGGCACCCCCCTTCAATGCCAGAGCATGACATAAAGGCTGGGGGCTGCCAGGGAATGAGCGAGAAAAAATATTAAATCAATATTTTGAAATATTGAATCAAACTTTTCGAAATGTTTATTTCGAAAATAAATTTTGTAAAAAAATTTTTGTTTTGAATATTTTTTTGCAAATTTTTGCAAATTTTGGCACTGGCTGCCAATATGGCCGCCACCGAAGTGGAATGCAAACGCATGAGGTTTGTCATTTCCTTACCAAGCTTCTGGCTCCCGGGCTCCCTGTCACGATGCTGTGTTAGAACATACATTATCTATTTACTAAAATGCATTAAAGAGCTCTTTCTTATCGCATATTTTCTGCTTGTCTAATGATCGTCAGCATGCACTCAGAATAGCCAACATAATATTATTTTTTAACTTTTGTTCGTTCGTGCATTAGCTGATACAGGATTTTGTAAATAGCACTTTGTTTCATATACCTCAAGTTGCCATTCACTGAATGTCAGAATCGGGCAAATTGTATGAGACAGAGAATACTCATCTTGCAATGCACTTGGAAAACGGGGAGCGCGTGGACTTTAATGAGAATAACTTCAATGAAAGGGTCTCATCATCCCCCAAGACCACACTAACAGTCTTTTTCCAGCTTTGNCACTGAATGTCAGAATCGGGCAAATTGTATGAGACAGAGAATACTCATCTTGCAATGCACTTGGAAAACGGGGAGCGCGTGTACTTTAATGAGAATAACTTCAATGAAAGGGTCTCATCATCCCCCAAGACCACACTAACAGTCTTTTTCCAGCTTTGTCAGACCGATTATTTCGCAATAACATTGTTGTATGCCGAAGTCCCTCGTTAGTACACTTGGAACACTTCACATGCCCTCGGCCGTGTGTACCCCATCCATGTAACAAATTTTGAATATTTTTGTTTGTGTATGCTGCTGCACCACGTCTGGTGTCCGACAAGCCATAGAGACCTTAAAGCTGTCAATGGTCAGGAATGAGCAACATATAGAGAGGCATGTGATGCTCTGCATCCGTTAGAGAGTGATAATCATTGGGACGAAATCATGGAGGAAGCCGTGCAGTGCTGGTCACCAGCTAAAATAAGGGAACTATATGCAACCCTCGTATCATATTACAGCCTTAGTAATCCCCAACAGGTGTGGGATAAGTACAAAGAGTACATGGTGGAAGACATTTAGTGAATACATTTATAACAAAGCCCTTGCAAAAATTTAAGATAATATAATGGCAAACGTGGGGAAAACATTAAGCGATTTCGGAATGACTAGCCCTCCACGATCAGATATGCAAGTGAGTTAAGTGACGAAAATGTTCGAGAGTTAAACATTGATGTCCCAGCATTGCAGCAGCAAGTTACCAAAATGGTGCCACGGTTATTACCGGAACATACACACGTGTTCCACCAAGTGTTACGTCAAGTGGAGTCAGGGAATGGTTGTAATACTGGCTGGTGACTTCCGCCAAACTCAACCACTGATTCAGAGGTGCACTACTGCAGATAAAATCAAAGTCTCTCTTAAGTCGTCAAGCTTATGGGTAAATGTCAAGAAATTCAGCATTACGAAAAATATGAGAGTGAACCTCTACAATGACGTTGATACAGGACATAATGCTGATACACTATTGAAAATTGGAGATGGGCAGTTACAAACAGATGCTGAGGGTTTTGTGTCACTATTGGGGGATTTTAGTAATTTGGTGCAGAGTGATACGGAACTGATTGCTAGCGTTTACCCAGATCCACAAAGAAATATAAATTACGACCAGTGGCAACGTAAAAAAGAGATTCTAGCTCCAAAAAATTGACATCATTAATATAATTAATACTAACATTTTGAAAGAGGTACGAGGAGAAACAATTAAGTATTTGTCAGTAGACACAGTCATGGACACAGAACAGAGCACTTCATATCCTGTGGAGATCCTGAATTCTCTCGAGTTGTCAGGTGTGCCCTCAAATAAGCTGCAATAAAAATTAGGCCATCCGGTCTTGCTTATGCGAAATTTAGATGCACCGCGATTATGTAACGGGACGACGCTTCGCGTCACACAACTTGGGCGGAACATATTTGGTGCCACTATTCTGACTGGAGTAGAAAAGGGCGAGAATCTAATCATCTCCTGGATCCCTATAATCCCCACAGGCTTCCCGTTCAAATTCAAAAGGTTGCAATTCCCTCTCAAGCTTAATTTTGATATTACAATAAACAAAGCGCAAGGGCAAACATTACAGGTAGCGGGGGTGCACTTGGAAAATCCGTGCTTCTCTCATGGTCAGCTCTATGTTACATGTTCGCGTATTCCCAATGCCCAAAATCTCCACAACTTAGCGCCAGATGGAAAGAATTACAACATCGTGTACACTAACATCCTAAAATAGTGCTCTGTTCTGTGTTTATGATCAGTGTCTGTCTACTAACAAATACCGTTATTTCTCCCTATAAGTTTGTTACTATAACCACGCGAGCGAAGCCGCGGGTAAAAGCTAGTGTGTGTGTGTATATATATATATACATTATTAAAAGCAACACTGGGAAACCAGTTGCCAACACTGAGAGAAAGGTTTCATACAGACAACAAAATATTTGATTGTAAAGGGCCAAAAATATATTGAGTTACCGAAACAAAATATTTGCTTGAGCAAACAAAACTTGATAAATAATAAATACTTTTTGTGCATCTTACAAAATAAACGCTTGTATAAACAAAACCTCTTTGTTGGGCCAAAATTAAATAGACTGTCGGCAAAACATTTTGTTAAATAAATTATATATATATATATACACTTATTTTATTGACTTCGTTCTAAAATACAGGTAGAGAGTTTTATTGCATTTTTGTGAAATTTAAGAGAGTAGCAGCAATTGTTAGTGCTTCTATTAATGCTTAATAATGGTATTAAAATCCTAATAAAACAAGTTCACAGNACACTTATTTTATTGACTTCGTTCTAAAATACAGGTAGAGAGTTTTATAGAATTTTTGTGAAATTTACGAGAGTAGCAGCAATTGTTAGTGCTTCTATTAATGCTTAATAATGGTATTAAAATCCTAATAAAACAAGTTCACAGGAATATGTAAAGTAAAGCTGTAAATCTTGAAATATTTTACTTCACACATTGTCCGCTATTTTAAATATACGTATTTAATAACATTCCAATTTTATCAGTACTCACGTAAGCTGAGGTTGTGTGACGTCTTTTCATCACGAAATAGTGACATATTAATAAGTGTATTATTATTATAGTGAGAAGGATGAAATTGTATGATGTTTGAATTTCTGAAAGGTGTTAAATATACCATTTTTATGTAACTGGGTGTCACCTGGTTTGCGCACGGAAGTGCCTAGAGCGGAGTTAGTTGACAACATGAAGTTGCGTGATAGTGCTGCCCTCCACAGTCAGTGAAGTGGTTTCGCGAGTGAGTGCAGTTGAGTCAGTCTGCAGCCACGGCTGAAATAACTCGATGCGGCTATTCACGCTGTTAAGCGAAGTACCGTGACGTGTGACATTTTGTATTCTGGTGAGCCATCCCTATGGGTTGCACCTGTCGACCTCACTGCCTCACCAAAATTACACATCAAACCACCTACCCTAGTGTAGGAAGACGGTAGCACAGGAACAGCTTTTAAGTAAATATTCGTAAACAAGTGCATTAATTCATTTACAATTTGCAAGCACAAATATTGAAATAACATCATTAAATCAATGTGATTCTTTCGTACACCCCTAAAAAGGAAATGCAAAACCATTATTTGACATAATACAGTGCAACAACAGTTTGCTACGCGCTCAATGATTTTTAAGTTGCTCAAGAAACGGGAGCAGAATCTGGCACATCAAAATTAAAAGTTAAACATAACCTCAATATTCACCAGAAGGTTGGCTGACTGAATCACATATTATTATATTCCACAAAAGAAAAAGGCTGTAAAGAAGAATCAAAATTATAATCGCAATCAATAATTACGCAAATAAATAAATCACTATGAAACGTAGCCAACTAATACATCAATATTAAAATGTTACATATTTTAACTGGCAAACCAGATGCTGACAAAACTTGGTTAAATATTTGTATACATATATGTATAAACATATATGTGTATATTTTATACACAAAAACATTTAAATAAAAAAAAACATTTCGTTTATATTCCCTATTAAAACTGTTTTAACCTCGAAGTAAAATACACAAAAATGATTCGGAAATACTATTTGCAATACTGACCATTTAGTCAGTAACAACTTCTGATCTGGGTCCGTATGAACAGAATACATGACGATGTAGGCGGTAANAATACTGACCATTTAGTCAGTAAAAACTTCTGATCTGGGTCCGTATGAACAGAATACATGACGATGTAGGCGGTAACAAGACAAATATACCAAAATATCTGTCAAGAAAACTAGGTATCAGCAACTTTTCCTTTTAGAAAAAGCATAAACATNAAAGACAAATATACCAAAATATCTGTCAAGAAAACTAGGTATCAGCAACTTTTCCTTTTAGAAAAAGCATAAACATCTGCCGCATTTAAACATATGTTACTACTAGAATGTTTACTCCAAAGTGTCAATAAAATAACATCAGCAATCACTGGTACCTAAACTCTTTACCCAGCCTGGCAAACCATCATTTAGCAATGAATAAGCAACTTGGCATTATTGAAATCTGAATTATAATATATAAAAAGAACTTCGATATGAAATATGTTTAAATACCAGGCAGCTGAGAATACCCACCAAAGAATTTTATATTGAAATTTTGAAAGACGAAGTGCAGACATATAATGCTGTGATGATATCAACCCCCTTCCATAAAAATGTATGTATTGGAATCCCATTTGTACATTTAAAATTTTAACTGTGTGACATTTTATGTTGTTTCCTGCGGATTACTAATCTACCATAAATAGGAAACAAAAAAATTTCATNTTTTAACTGTGTGACATTTTATGTTGTTTCCTGCGGATTACTAATCTACCATAAATAGGAAACAAAAAAATTTCATGTTGTAATTTTACACAAAATGGCACCGTTTCGGAAAAAATAGTGCATAATTAAATGCAAAATTTGCTGTTATATCATAAAACGTTACATTGTGATCAATCCAGCTGTGCAATGTGGCAGTANATAATTAAATGCAAAATTTGCTGTTATATCATAAAACGTTACATTGTGATCAATCCAGCTGTGCAATGTGGCAGTATTGTCAGTGGAATCTACTGTAGCTTCCACACAGCCACATTATTCTAAGGAAATAAACTAGTTAGTTCAATTAATTCAGATGATCTGAAAGGAAATCCACATTAAAATCTGACATTACAATTGTATGGTCGAAAGCCCACAGATACCATCGTCTATATGCATATATATATATANCACATTAAAATCTGACATTACAATTGTATGGTCGAAAGCCCACAGATACCATCGTCTATATGCATATATATATATACATAAATATATATAGAGACATATATATCAAGACATACAGCACCGCTTCTCCATTCTGTGCGANCATATATATATATACATAAATATATATAGAGACATATATATCAAGACATACAGCACCGCTTCTCCATTCTGTGCGATAAGCATACTGATTTTCGGCCGACCAATTCCTAGAGCCTTAAACAACTCCACTGGTAAATTGGTGGGTTACAATGTGTTTCCGACAGCTGAGAAGTATTCGGCTCGACTCGGCAGAATGCTCAGCAATCTTCGCCTTGACTTGGATCCAGAAAGCCTTCGATTCNTGAGAAGTATTCGGCTCGACTCGGCAGAATGCTCAGCAATCTTCGCCTTGACTTGGATCCAGAAAGCCTTCGATTCTGTATTGTCGAACTTACCCGAAGCTGCTCAGCAGTTACGACCACTTACCCTTCAAGCATATATCTGTTTCTAGGAGCGAGTAGCCTTGTTGTATTTCTACATATACGGNTGAGAAGTATTCGGCTCGACTCGGCAGAATGCTCAGCAATCTTCGCCTTGACTTGGATCCAGAAAGCCTTCGATTCGGTATTGTCGAACTTACCCGAAGCTGCTCAGCTGTTACGACCACTTACCCTTCAAGCATATATCTGTTTCTAGGAGCGAGTAGCCTTGTTGTATTTCTACATATACGGTATTTAAAATTAAACATCTATATTTATCATCCTATTTATTTTTATTTTAATAGAAAACGTTTTGATAAAAAATTTTAATTTTAATGATTTGTAACAATTTGATTTATTTCTTACAGAAATCGTACATAGAGTATTGGGAACCCGGCAGATGTCTGTCATTCGTTGCTACATCTCCGGTCTCCTGCCAAGTCTAACTCTTAAATGATATCACAATGTGTAAATTATTCATTGTCTCGAATTTTGCTACTGGGATTTGTTAAAAATGTAATCACGGTATGTATATGCGGCTAAAAGAAGCCCATCGTATGTGTAGCAATCACCTGCAAAAGGCATGTCGTAATCATGGCATGGAACAGGATTTACCAACACTTTTATATGCATAGTTGGTTATGATTTAGAGCACACAAGACTTGGAATGTACATTGGCAACTCGAGTAGAACTCATACTTATCATCTTCGCACTTCTTGGCCATCAATCTCGCAATTTTTTAACTTTTCGACTAATCTCGCAGTCAATATTGTAACTTTTCGTCCATTTTTTCGATCTATCTCGCAATCATTTCATCAATCTTCCAATCATTCCAAAAATATATCGATAAATTTTGAAATCATAGAATTATTACAACAATTTCTCGATCACTTTCGCAATCTCACCATCAATATTCCAATATTTCCGTCAATATTTCTATCAGTCTCACAGTTTTTACATCAATATTTCAAACAGCTGTCCAATCTTCCATTAAATATCACAATCTTTCCGTGAAACTTCATATCTCTCCGTTAGCATTTGAACAAATCTCGTAATATTTTAATCAATATTTTAAACTAACGTTTGATCTTTCGATCAATCTCACATCAGTCAGAAAAACTTTCAATATTTCCAAACATTTCTCGGTCAATCTATCAGTCTTCCAATCAATCTCACAAGCAGATAATAAAACTTTCAATCTTTCCTAACATCTTTCGAACAATCTATCAGTCTTCATATTATTCCATCAAGCTTTCGATCAGTCAATCAATCTTCCAATCAATCCATCAGTCTTTCGATCACATTCGCATTCTTTCCATTAATCTTAGTAGATACAAAATTGCGANGTCTTCCAATCAATCCATCAGTCTTTCGATCACATTCGCATTCTTTCCATTAATCTTAGTAGATACAAAATTGCGACTTTATCACATACATAATGCATCAGGATTCAGGATTCGCCTGCCTGCTATGACATCACAGGATGAGGTCGCAGCGGCCGGCGGCCTGGGACGACCATGTTATTGACAAAATTGCCTGTTATCCCCCAAATTCACTTAAGAAATTAATTAATTATTTTACTAAAAAAATTACTTTTTTCAGCAAAAAAAATTCTAAAAAATTTAAAAATGAGAAATGCGGATCCGGAGCTCATCTTACTCAGGCGAGTAAGAGGAATAGAGGCTCTTATAATAATGAGTCACTTAATCCTCAGAGTAGTAGAGGAGGATTCGTGACTCCGAGCCAGGTCCAGTAGACTGGAGAGGATCAGCAGGCATGACCTCCCGCGACCAAAACCCTGCATCTACCACATCCATGCCCAACTACTTTCTACCTCCCCTTCCCTAGAACACTCTTCACCTTCATTGCATCCCCTTCCCACCCCCACCCCTGGCAATAATTATAAAAAATTTCCAAGAAATCGAAANACTCTTCACCTTCATTGCATCCCCTTCCCACCCCCACCCCTGGCAATAATTATAAAAAATTTCCAAGAAATCGAAAATTTTTTTTATAAAAATCGAAGGACATAAAATTTTACCCAACCCTACCCCTCGCTTATCCTGCCACGCTCACCTGACCCCTCCCCATACCATCCTTGGCAATTATTATAAAATATCACAAAAAAAAAGTTCTAAAAAATTTACAAGCATATGTTACCCTGCCCCTCGCTAATCCCACCATTCTCACCTCACATCTTCTCCACCACCTGCCCTCTGGCAGATATTGTAAAACCGAGAAAAGTCACCGAAGAAAATTCACAAAAATCGAGTAACATATAATATTATACCCCCTTTCCTTTGCTCCCCCTCCTCTCCCCAACCCATAATACACCATTCCTCCTCACCTCAAAATTAATCGTTGCCCTTACAAAAAATAACTATCCCTCCACTCATACCAATCAATCGTATATGTTCATTGGCCACTAAATTACGACTTTATGTCACATATATTTTTATCCAGTATTGAACATTATGGCATTTGCTATTTTTTTTTTTGTTAAGTATCTTCCACCAGAGAGTACTCATGTCATCCATTTCCAAACTATTTTGGGCTGACGTGACNACATATATTTTTATCCAGTATTGAACATTATGGCATTTGCTATTTTTTTTTTGTTAAGTATCTTCCACCAGAGAGTACTCATGTCATCCATTTCCAAACTATTTTGGGCTGACGTGACACTGCTCCATACCAGGATTATAATTAATTTCAACTATTTTACTAAAAAAAAATTTTTAAGTATATTTTTCTTCAATAAATTAAACATGCAGTATTTATTATTGAACAAAATTTATTTAAGAGACACGAAGAAACACATAAGCACTTGAACATAAGTCTTTAAATACACATCGTCCTCTTCCATGGTGAGTTCACCTCTCGATGTCCGCTTCAGCAACCCAGGACATGTAGCTGGCAGGGAAACCTCACAACTTGACGTACACCCATTCATTACATCATTTCAGCACCTTTTCGACCAAATACAAATCTGGAAACTTCTTTGGCTAGATCACCTCGGCATAAAAACCACAATAGGTGGGTATGTTGTTCAATCCTAAGAGATAGTAGATCCTCGGAGCATAGTTGCGTATGCATCGCACACGAAATAGTTCGGGGCTCAAATTAGCTGTTAACCCTGTCTCTAAGATTCCTTTCGGTGTTGTGATGCGCACCAGGTCATCGAGATTGGCTTTAGGATTGTGTGGGGTCCCTCCTCTTCGGAATAGCATACACAGTCCAAAACAGGGAGTGTGTATGAAGTAGAATGAATGTCTTGAGGCTACCATTCGCAGCGAAATGCCTCCANGTGTATGAAGTAGAATGAATGTCTTGAGGCTACCATTCGCAGCGAAATGCCTCCAAATCTTGTCATGCAGAGTAATTTTGAACCTCACGACGATAGATGCTTTGATATTGCTATACATGGAATAATTAATTACATTATGTTTCTTTATCAGGGCCTTAAACATTGCATTGTAGAATTCTTGACCTGGTTGGTTAGTAGATTTGTCTGGATACATCTGTCACGCGATACATCTGGAATGGCCTTCGTGACATCGAATGCGTTCTTTGTCTTGACCAGCCTGGACCAGGCGAATATGCTATAGGCATCAACGTCTGTCAACATGCATTATATCCCTTTTTGACCCGAGCATATGGTATCATCTCGATGAGGTCGGCTTGAAACAGCTTGTTCATCCCACAAATTATGACCTTGAGACAATGGCAGTTGTGCCTGGTGACCACATGAAGTGCATGGGCGATTCCCAACCGAATTATCTTATGTATCCTCCCGCCTTCAGATTTACAACGATAGATATAATCGCGTTAGTGCGCGAAATAATTCCAACACTTTGCGAGAGCACCAGTAGTCACAGTCTATTGACGAGTTCATTCAGGTCGTCCTAAATGAACTAGTCGATGTACTTGTCACCATCTGTCTTCTTCAGACCTTCTCCACTATTAAATGCTAGGCCACTGAATAGGTCTGCGAGAATGTAGTATTTTAAGTGACTTTCGTCCTTATAAGCACCAGTCTCAGGATCGTTATATTGGTAAAGCATGTGTTTGAGTTCGTGTAACATCTTGTATTCCAGCATTTCGGATTCTGTAATCTCTCAGGTCTCCTTACAAAATAGAAGTTCGTAAAGCCAAGGGGTTACACACATTTTGTAATCGCCTTATCGGAACATACAACCTAGTAGAAAATCTCTGTCATCAGCTCCGAGGAACCATTTATCATTATGCCTGTATCCACAGTATGTCACATCATTATTATGAGATGTGTATGATCGTAGGTGCCGACGAGACAGAGGATTGGATTTCAAGGCTTTCTTCTGTACTTTTTTCTTGTCTGGCAAATCCACATCGATCCATCGTCCCGAACCATTTGTACATCATCACATTTCCGCTTCTTCATTGGCTCAGCTGTATCGTTGACCATGAATGCAGGTGCTCCATAGCTCTCCTTCAGTACATCGATACAGCATGAAAAAGGCTTAAAAATTTCTTCATTTTTAAGATCGTACAAAAGTCGTGCTCTTTTGGAGAGCAAATACTTATAGCGAACCGACTGTATCGCTCGATGCACGTCGCTAGCAATATCCGACATCGCACTGAAAAGAGATGGTTACTGTTGCTCTCGTTTATAGGTGTGTTCGTGAGTCTACGACAAACGATTTTCGATTCTTTCCAGATGTTCGCTGCAGGCATACAATATGTCTCTGCTATGTTTTTGATCGCCGATGTTCATGGCGAGACAGTAAATCGAGGTAGCGAATATATGTTGTATGAAATATTTCAGCACGTTTAGATTATCTTTAATTTGTGCCGATGCCACATTTTATCTATTGGTAATTTGTCTTTGAACACTTGTTACATACTCGTCCATAGAATTTATATATCGCGGACGATATCCATCATCACATAATCCATCTTCGCCCCGAGCTCAGATAAGTAAGTGGGACAGAATTATTTTTCTCGGACAACAAATTGTGCAATTCTGAGATTAAAACATTAGCAGTTTCGATGACGAAATGTTGGGTTGCAGCATCTTATGATCATTAGTGTTCGCGAACATTTTGAATTATTCATCTACCACCATCGCACCTTCCATTGTTTATTGGTATGAGACAACCTCCACTTCGACTTTGTCAAGGGAGAGACAGCTTGAGGCTACTCTGCCCGAATTTTGATGTGCTGTAACTCATTATAAAAAGTCGACGATGAACTAATCGAAGCGATGTCGGTACCTGCCATTATATAGGGGTCAGTCTTTTTTGATTACCAAAAATCCATATTTGTATCTTCAGCACAAAGAACACAGGCTTTTGAAATCCGATAACATCATGTATGTATTGATGTGGTCATCATACACATGTCGTTGATTCGTATCGTCCATACGAAAGAGCATCAACACATACGCCTTTTCGCGAAGCAGTTCCTTGGGTATGTGAGAATAGGTATGGCCGAAGTACACGAAGTCCACATTTGCATGCCATCCCATACAAAAGTACTTCTGGAAGAACTTCTGCATCTCGCATGCTATGTCATCAAAGATGAAAACTGGGTTTGGCAATGCTTCTCTCAGCGACACGACAGCTTCGGTATCGCTGCATGGGAAAGATTTCACACCATCCACAGCCTTTAGAATCTGGGCGATTCATTGATACTTTGGCTGTTGTAATGATTTCGAGTACAGGTACACATTCTCGAAGAGATGACCATTGGGTTCCTTCAAAAGGCTGAGAAGCATGCATGTCGTGCCGAAATAGGATCGTCCCACGATGATACACATCACAGTACCAGGCAACATCTCGTCGTGACTAGAGTCATGTGAGAGTTCGTCATCTTACGCACTAATTTGTACGGAAAGGCTAACACCCTGCTTGGCGATCTCCATTATACTGAAACGAAAATGAATAAAGGGAACCAATTTATATGTTCTTATATCAGTTTACTGCGATGTCTCGAAGTGACAAGACTGTAGCTGGAAGTGGGATCATTGATGCGCTGATCCACAATCTACCTTTCGAGCGGCACATTCCCAGATAAAAGTTTTGGGATCCAAGAACGAATATAGTTAAAAGGCTGTCACATGGCAATACAGGTATCAACACGCTGGACGAAGCATACAAGGAACACGACGCCGCTTATTGCCTGAACAAGGATATACAACTACGGAACCAGCCAGACGAGATACTGGCTCCATGTTCGTTGAAGTCAAATACAAGCCTTCGCATTAGCAATTAATCTTCGCTGTATGAGAGAGCACTTCCAAATCGATGTTCCCCTCACAGTATCAGAATTTCATCTGAGCTACAGATTACTGTAATTTTTGTATATAAACGCTTTTTTTTTACCTAAGAATTTAATAAAATGTAAAAAATTTGTAACTCATAGATAAATAATGCTATCAAGCTATTTTNTTTTTTTTTACCTAAGAATTTAATAAAATGTAAAAAATTTGTAACTCATAGATAAATAATGCTATCAAGCTATTTTGTTCTCCCATCCGAACTATTCCAAACAATCGCTTGATCTTTTTACTGTTAAAGCATATTGGTAAACATATTGTAAAAATTAAGTATCCAGATTTTTAGTCCAAAATATAATTAAACATTGTTATAGTTTCGGGTTTCTTAATCAGGGTCTCTACACCACACCGCACTTTTAAAGATTTTTTAAATCAACACATGTGTTGCATATAAGCGAACAAACAGACAGGACTCATATACAAACTTATTTAAAAATTATCCGAACCTTTTTTTCTGTATCCGAAATTTGGATCTTAGATCTCAATGTAACAATTTTTATTCTTCGTCCAAAAATTGTGTAACAGTGTTTATTAAATGTTTTTTCGCCATGTATTATATGAGATTTACTCCAGCATTTCTCACCTGTGTTTCACTTAGGTGGTTCTTGCATGTAGACTAGTAGAATGATTATGAGAGTTCGGACCAAAGGGGATGGGGTGCTACATGTGTGTGCGGCCCATGTTGGAAATTTTATGTATAAGAACTCCATTTATCCTGACGTTGGACCTCTAGAGATATGTTCTGTATTGAGGACTTTAAAAAAACAGGAATAATATATATATAATAAATAAATATTTTATAAGGCAGACATTTTTGTTGGCTAAGGTAGCTACGAAGCCGGACAGGCAGATGGTTCAGCGAGGACAACTGATGGGAGAATGGGGTATAGGGCACCTGACTAATGATTCGAGTTATAAGTTGGAGAGGGATGTATTATGACGTATCAATCAACGAAAAAATAGTGGAGGGCTGGAGGCTTGCTGAAAACACAGGCAATAAAATTGGCAAATATCAGTCATCTGCTGTTCTTTGTGCTGGTACCTTAGTCGCTGATCGCTCCGCGCACCTTGGAACCCAGGACCTCTTAAAATTTTTCTAAATATTTGTAAACATTTTTGGAGATGTTTCGATTCAAATTCATTCAAGATCACAGGCATTGGGTCAAGGACACAGGTGAGAGGTCAAGGTTTGTGTCACCTAGATTCAAATATGCAGCTGGGTGACATCACTGCATGGTAGCCAGCCGGCTCCGGTCACCTGGTCTCCTTGTCTCCGAATAGGCATAACCATTCTACTTGAGTCGCGTGCAAGTGGTGACGGGAGTTCATGGTGGTTGAGCTTTGGGTCATTGGTGAGAATTTGGGAGAGGGAGAAACATTATCTCTCTTGAAACCGATATAGCATTCCTGAGATTGGATTACATATTGTTTATGGCACCACAATCACATTTACCTTAAAAAGATGAGGCCAGTGATATAACATGTTATACTTGCTGCTTGCCTTTAAAATATAAAATAAGTTTCAATTGAAAAAATATATACCTTTTATTAATTATTATATCCTATAGTCTCCACAATGTGGAATCTGTTTCTACAGCTTTTGTGTGGATCTTCAGCCACACTGTGGAGCCACCCAGCTGCATTGTAGAGTTACGTTTTTTTTCAGATTTTTTTTTATAAAAACCCTCCTACACCGCCGTTAACAACCAGATACTTTTTGGGGGGGGGGGTGGTGTATAGATATTTTGGGACGCGAAACAGGTATTTCCGAAAATCTAACTAGAAATTTGAGGGGAAAACGAGGCATTTTCATTCTTCAGGCCTCCATCTTGTAACGAAATCAAACATGGCAGCTGAATCCTACATTCCTCAGTTTACAGCTTGTGCTGTCGGTTTGACTTATCCCATCTAGTTATTTTTAACTCCCGGCAAAGCCCGACATTGTGGCAGGTGACTCACCACCTCCCACCCTCCCCCAGGCGTACCCAGCTGCTGCTATGTCGACATGCCTGTGGGAAGAATGATCGACAGCTGACCTGAACTAACCTCACTGCCTTTCATCCTGCAGGAGGAGTCGAAGACTTGAGATAATGGGTAATAACCATCCAACTAACACCTTCCTCAGTGTGTCCTGTGGTCTGAAGGTTCTGGGTCTGGGGCGCCTGCCCTGTAAATACCACCGCATCATGAAGATCAGTAGTGAATAATAGCAACTCGGTTTGAGTGCAACAACATTCTGGCGAAGAACGGGGCTCCTAGGGACTTCGCAGGAAAGGACCGGCGGTAAACGAGGGTGTGAGAGACTGCAGCGGGCGGACGAGCGTGTTTGCAGCAGTTACGAACGGAGAATGCGTGAGTGGTGCGGAGAGTGAGATATCCGACGAGTGGAGGGCTCGTGTATATGGGAGCACTCGGGGCGCTCAATAACATTCCAGACTGGAAATACAGGTAATTTATCTGGTCTGAATCAATGTTGAACTTATTGGATGAGTGATACAGATTTGACTGTAAATAATGAAACAGTCTGGCATAAAATATATAAAATGCAATGTGTTTGGTAGATGAGTATTTGTTATAAGTTCTTACTAACACTTAAATAGTAAAAAAAATCACCTAATTACATACATTTTTAAAACTGAATATATTTAGATAAGAATGGTATATGCAATTAATTTTAATTGTTTACTTGTATTTTGTGATTGTATATAATGAGCAAAATCGTAAGTATTACTGGGAAATGATGAAACCTCTTCAGAAACTTTTTATTTTATGTTCACACTTGTTGTAAATTAATATTTTTATTACTGAGGTTAAAGTACTGGTTAAGTTATCACAACGAATGAAGTGGAAGCTTTGTGTTATGTGAGATAGATTTGACCTACCTACAGCGCTCATAGAGCAGTAGCACAGTTTACCCAATCGCTTACCTACAGGGAATATCACTGCACTGACACTCGCTGTAATACTTGCCAACTTTCCTATGTGACATGTACAGTATTGTGTAAACTGGGTCTGAAGAGGTTTAATGTATCTTTAGTTTTATTTCATTATAAAATATCACAAATATTATATTCGGATAGCGAGTAACAATTTTGTATGTCAGGGTGATTATGTTACCATTATGTTTACACTTACCACAAATAAATCATTAATAATCTTTTAAAAATATGTTATATACATATATATAAACATTATTTACGTGTTGTTATAAATAAAAGGATAAACCACTGATCTTTGTCAGCATTCTAAATGACACCTACAAAATGACAATTACTAAGTTACAATTTGATTAATTCGATATGGTATAAATTTAACAGAAATTCTTGGAATAAGTACGTCAATAAATTTTGCGAAATATTTTATTTTACACATCATATTCAACCCTTTTGTTAGACATGCTATACACTGTTCCTGATAAACTCAGCAATTTTCAAAGCCCTGCTTTAAATCTTATTACACTTTTAATCTGTATCCAACTAGTATAAAAACCACATGTTAAATAAATATTGCAATGAGCCTGGTTACATTCTTCATGCACTNCATCTGTATCCAACTAGTATAAAAACCACATGTTAAATAAATATTGCAATGAGCCTGGTTACATTCTTCATGCACTATTCACGTTAACCCATGTAATTGTAAACAAATTGAATGTGTTACTAAAATGGAGTTGAGAAATTTGGGTGACTTTTAAGAGTGAAGAGAGGTGTTAATGGCGCAACAGATTGCAAGAGTAGTGGAAACAGAAAATCCCCGAGAAAACCCACCCACCAGTGGCTTCGCCCAGCACAATTCCCACGTTGAAAGAACAAAGAACTCGTGAACAAGAAAATCGAAGTGGCTTTCTGTGATCGACATTTTCAATGCCACAGTTTCCACGTTATTCAAACAGAAAGATGCAATCGTTCATCGTTAGACTATTAAAGTATGAGCTTCGATTTTATTTCCACTGAAAATCCCTGGAATGTATTTATATAATGGGAAAGTTATCTTTAATAACTAAATGCATTAATTTTTTCTTCATATCATACCATTATTTATGTCTATGTTCAATTCAGAACAAACTAAAGAAGGCTTAATTATTATTTTACTTCTCTATTTAATGCACTTACATTTACTAGGGTGTCATAGAAGCCAATGTTTGGTATAAGAAGGAATTGATAATTATTTAAAATAGAAGATATTACGAAATAAAATTACTCGAATTTTTATTCTGATCACCAATGCCGAACAGTACGTATATAATGTTGGCGTACTTACGAAAAATTTACGTGCAATATACATATAATACTATATAACTTGTATACTGTAATTGCTTGTTATCAATTTAACGTCTCGAAGGGCAAAACAGTGTTGAATTAAGATGATGAAAANACTTGTATACTGTAATTGCTTGTTATCAATTTAACGTCTCGAAGGGCAAAACAGTGTTGAATTAAGATGATGAAAATGTTACAGATTACGAAAATTAACAGACTGTACAATTTTCAAAGCGATTTTGTATGCATCAAATCAATAGGCNACTTGTATACTGTAATTGCTTGTTATCAATTTAACGTCTCGAAGGGCAAAACAGTGTTGAATTAAGATGATGAAAAATGTTACAGATTACGAAAATTAACAGACTGTACAATTTTCAAAGCGATTTTGTATGCATCAAATCAATAGGCNAAAAATGTTACAGATTACGAAAATTAACAGACTGTACAATTTTCAAAGCGATTTTGTATGCATCAAATCAATAGGCTTTGCATATTACATATTATTGCTATTAACGTACATTATTAAATGAGATGTTTCAAACAAAATTATAAATTTTGAATTGTTATAAAAATAATGTCTCAATGAAAAAATATGCTTTAAATTGCAGCAAACAGATTTCCTGAAAATAAGGATATGTGATTTTTTATTATCAATATTTAAAATTATGTGATAAAAAACTATTTGCTTATACGTAGTTAAACACAATGTAATTAAGTAAATTTGTTTCTAAAAGTTAAAGAAAGCCTTAAAAATGTTGCACTGAATTTCCTACAACATAAATTTTGTAAAGTGTTTTAAAATACTGGTAACTAATTAACGTGATTAATTAAAAGGATTAATTAATGAAATAACGTATGTAATTATAGATACATTAGTAGGAAACAGTGCAACATTTTAGCGGAAAGGAAGTAAAGAAATGGCAGGAAGGGGATCAACTACAAAAATGTATTTTGTATTGCCGCCTTCTGATTAGTGTGTTCAAGAGATGTAAATTCGAATGGTGATAAATAAATCTTCCGTACATAACTAAAAGAACGGAACAAAATTTTTTATACTTAATTTGAACAATAAGTGAGTTGGAACTTCCACTAATATTTAAATTTATGCTAATTAAATAATATTGAATTCGCAGTCTACTGACTGACAAAATAAGCTTTAATCTCAGTAAAAAGTAACCGGTAAGTGCTTAACACGTCGTAAACGGCAAGGGTATTACAAGTGTAATAAATAACTAAGAAAAGTTGTAACTAGAGAAACACACAATTTCATCCAAGCGTTACCTAAGACTTTGGCTTAGGAACCAACTAAACTTCAAAGGTCGGCTAAAATGTGCAATTGATTTAAAAAAAAATTGTTTTCTTTGGTATGAATTAACTATACATACAGGTTGTAATATACAGCGTGAATCATATAAATTTTCAAAGCAAATATTTCGGTAATAAAAGGTGCTATTGATGTGCTGGTTTCACACAAACTAAGTTTAAACAAGGGATCATAAATGCAGCTCAGACAAAGATTTTAATACTTATTATAATGTGTATATCTTGAACAAAGTTATGTTTTTCTTTTTTTTTCAATGGGAAATTGCCTATTCACACGAAGAAAATAAAACTGGAGGAAACAAGAATGTCAACGATGTGTTTGTAGGATTAGAGTGTTATTGTAAATGCAAATTTTAAAAACCCATAATTTTCTGCTTCATATAATTACTTAGTTACTAGGCTACAATGTTCGTTTGTGTGTTTAGATTCTGTTTATTTACACTGAGTACATTGGAACCTCCTCACCAGTACTTTGGGTTAGTTTATACTGCCTAGACATAGGACATGCTGGAAGATGGTATTTATTAATGCTGAAAAAACCAACATGTTCATGGTGTATGGCGAATGCAGGAAGAATGCTGTATGTTCTTATAATGTGTACGATGAACGATATACCAATATAGATGTAGACGCGTGGCGTAATTAGGAAATTAGAGCGGCACTGTCACTAACATCCCCCACCCCTTTGCCAGCTTAAATCATGTAGGGCCTTCCGGACGACATGTTTCGCAAATTTACGCATACCGAGGTCACGCCGAGATGTAGGAGCTCGTGCAGGCCATTCCACGTGTCGCTGCCCTCGGGCCTCCACTCCTCCTTCCCACCTCCTAGGAAGCCCAGGGAAATTTGTAAACGCCGAGAAATGCCAAGATAGTCGGGCGTATTCCGCCCGAAGTTAAAAACATGCCAGAGAAAACAGCGGACAAGCTTGGAAGTGTTGCCACGAACACTCCTCCCCCCTACCTCCCCCTAGCTAACCCCGGGCAACATGGACATGCGCAATTGAAGGAAAGCTGACAATAAGTTTGAGGGTGCAGGCCACCTTCCCCCCACCCCCAACCTTCCCGAACCATGGCGCATGTAAGAAGTGTTCGTTATACTGTGCCTTCCTTCCACCCCCCCTCCCAACAAGGGATACATGAGTAGGAACTTAGGGAGAGAGTCGAGAAAGGATATTAGCGAATTTACGAGAGAAGAGTGGCTCAGTACGCAACAGAGAGAGAGTCAGTAAAGTCAGTCAGTCGCAGTTAGTCGTTATCACTGCACAGAGAGTTCAGTCGGAAACTGCGATGACCACGCCGAGAGAGTAAGTTAGTGCAACAGGTACAAAGGACGGGAAGGTCGGAACCAGGCCACGTCAGTCAGTTAGTGCATCAGTCAGCTGCATCATTAAGGGGTCAGCCATCTCGGGACGCGAGACGCGGGACGCGGGGTGGAATAAGTTAGACAGTTACCAGAGTTACGTCGGACGAGTAGTTTCACCACGCCGGACGCGAGTCAGTCAGTTAGTCACCAGTCAGTCAGTTACAATAATGCTCCGGGAAGGCAGAGTCGAGTGGTGAGCTTCAATGAGAAGTTCCATGTCGAGCTAGTGGGGTTTGTCCAGTTCAGCCGTTAGCCAAGAAGGATGGGTGGGGGCCCATCAAGGGTCACCTCGCTGGGACGTGGTAGGGAGGTAACAGTCGGTTACAACCCTATGCTGAGAGCGGGAGCGAGTGGTGTGCTTCAACGAGAAGCGCCATGTCGAGAGGAAGCCAGCTGTGTGCAACACACAAACAACAGCAAGGCAGAGAGCCTATAACAGGGCCATCCAGCTCACCAGATCTCATTAACTGCCGGAATGTATCCGGGCCATCTAACTCACCAGACCTCAAAAGCCGGAACAACTACCATGCAACATGTGCAGATAAGTAACCACATCATCACTCAGGGACCTGTCATGTCACNTCAAAAGCCGGAACAACTACCATGCAACATGTGCAGATAAGTAACCACATCATCACTCAGGGACCTGTCATGTCACTCAATGCCTCTACAGCATCGGAAACGTAGCTAGAACAGTGTACCCAGCCCTTGAGTAAATTATCGGCTCAAGGTACTGGGAAAGTATGTATAAAGTACCGCAACAGTGCCGGGAATGTGTAAAGGAATTTCCGTTAAATAAACCGGTTTAAAACTACAAAAATGTGATAAAGTCATTGGTAGATATACCCTCAACCTACAAGGCACTATATAGTCTGTACCACTGACCATTAATCATAGACCCTACCAACCATTCTGTACACGACAGGTGGGGAGTAGCGTCAACGTCAACCCAATTGACAATTTTTTGCGAACATCTTTAACCACTTACCAGATAAAGGAAGTGTGACACCTCGAAAATATAACAGTAAGAAATGAGATTAGTAGGATTTGGAGAAGTTGGTCACAAGTCC